>ML664199.1:19965899-20145198 GCA_007570785.1 Antilocapra americana
CCATTGTGTATATGTACCACAGCTTTCTTATCCATTCGTCAGTTGATGGGCATCTAGGTTGCTTCCATGTCCTGGAAGCATTGTAAACAATGCAGCGATGAACATTGGGGTACACGTGTCTCTTTCAATTTATCCCAGGGATGCAAGGTTTCTTCAATATTCGTAAATCAATCAATGTAACACACCACATTAACAAAATCACATGATTATCTCAATAGATGCAGAGAAAGCCTTTGACAAAATTCAACATCCAATTATGATAAAAACCCTCCAAAAAGTAGGAATAGAAGGAACATACCTCAACATAATAAAAGCTATATATGACAAACCCACAGCAAACATTATCCTCAATGGTGAAAAGCTGGAAGCATTCCCCCTGAAATCAGGAACAAGACAAGGGTGCCCACTCTCACCACTACTTTTCAACATAGTTTTGGAAGTCTTGGCCACAGCAATCAGAGCAGATAAAGAAATCAAAGGAATCCAGATTGGAAAAGAAGAAGTAAAACTCTCTCTGTTTGCAGATGACATGATCCTCTATATTGAAAACCCTAAAGACTCTACGAGAAAATTACTAGAGCTAATCAGTGAATATAGCAAAGTTTCAGGATACAAAATCAACACACAGAAATCCCTGGCATTCCTATACACTAACAGTGAGAAATCAGAAAGAGAAATTAAGGAAACAATTCCATTCACCATCGAAACAAAAAGAATAAAATACTTAGGAGTATTTCTACCTAAAGAATCAAAAGACTTGTATATAGAAAACTATAGAACACTGATGAAAGAAATCAAGGAGGACACAAACAGATGGAGAAATGTACCGTGCTCATGGATTGGAAGAATCAATATAGTGAAAATGAGTATACTACCTAAAGCAATCTATAGATTCAATGCAATTCCTATCAAGCTACCAGAGGTCTTCTTCAAAGAATTAGAACAAATAATTTCTCAATTTGTATGGAAATACAAAAAACCTCGTATAGCCAAAGCAATCTTGAGAAATAAGAATGGAATGGGTGGAATCAACCTCCCAGACTTTAGGCTATACTACAAATCCACAGTCATTAAGACAGTATGGTACTGGCACAAAGACAGAAACATAGATCAATGGAACAGAATAGAAAGCCCAGAGATAAATCCACGCATCTATGGACACCTTATCTTTGACAAAGGAGGCAAGAATATACAATGGAGAAAAGACAACCTCTTTAACAAGTGGTGCTGGGAAAACTGGACAGCCACTTGTAAAAGAATGAAACTAGATCACTTTCTAACACCATACACAAAGATAAACTTAAATACTATTCTTATGGTTCCCAGGAATTCCATAAAGAGAAATGGATTTAATATTTCTGCCTTTTGCTCACCTGTTATCACTAACATCAATGCAATGATGTTCCATAGACTGTTGCTAGAGCAACACTTTTGGAAGCCTCTTTCTGTCTTTGTGCATAAAATGGAACTAGGACATTAGTATTCTGACAATGATATTTTTGGAAGGGATTCTTTAAAATAAACTTCAAATCAAAGCATTTTATAAGAATGCTGACATAATTACTCAAAAATTTCTTTAAGAATTAGACAGGATTCCTAGGAGAAATGGAGTTGTTGTTTGCTAAATCATGTCTGACTCTTCGCAACCCCATACACTATAGCAGCACATCAGGCTCCTCTCTCCTCCACTGTCTCCTAGAGTCTGCTCAAATTCATGTCCATCAAGTCAATGATGCTATCTAACAATTTCATCCTCTGCTGCTCCCTTTTCTTTTTGCCTTCAATCTTTCCCAGCATCAGTCTTTTCCAATGGCCTGGCTCTTTGCATCAGGTGACCAAAGTATTGGAGCTTCAGTAACAGTCCTTCCAATGTACAGGGCTGATTTCTTTTAGGATCAACTTGTTCGACCTCCTTGCTGTCCAAGCGACTCTCAAGGAGAAGAGTAGAGAATACCAATGGGAGTTTTGTTATTCACTCCACATAGTCTGTTTCCCTTAGTTGACCCATCCTAAGGCACCTTGTATTACTCCTTTAAAAATGTCCCATCTGCATTTTTCAACAAGAAAAAGATTTAATAAAATTGTTATCTCATTGATAACAATGCACCTCATTTATCAACTTCCCATTGTTTAGTGTTTTTTGAAACTCAGAGTTTCAGAGAATATTGATCCAATCCAGTTACACATGCATTGGAGCAGGAAATGGCAACCTACTCCAGTGTTCTTGCCTGAAGAATCCCGGGATGGGGGAGCCTGGTGGGCTGCTGTCTACGGGGTCGCACAGAGTCAGACACGACTGACACAGCTTAGCAGCAGCAGTAGCAAGTTACAGAGAGGAAAGTACTTTACAAATGAAGTTGGCTGTTTTATATTCACACAAGATAAAAGTGTCAATTAAGGTATCAAGTAAACTGCCCATATAGACTCCTTATCATGAAATATTAGCATTTTCAAGATCATTAACCTTCTAGTTTTATTATTGTGCAATGAAATTAAACTAAAAAGCAAATGCAATCTCTTATTTCAATTTAGCATTGAGGGAGGAAAGAATCTATAAGAAACTTGTAACCTTCCAAAATGAGCAGTCAGATACCTACACTAGACACAAAGAGATTGGCCCTGGAACTGTGGGGATGTGGGCACTGTAGAAGCCAGGACACTGGGCTCGGATGGAGCTGATTTCCTGTCTGAGTCTGTACCACTTGCTAGCTAATGTGACTGTAGGCACACCACTTACTTTCTCTGGACATCAGGGGATTTTGTCTGTCATTTTTTCAAATATAAAAATAATTATGGTGCAAGTTTGTTATAAAGATTAAGTAATATAAAATTTATTATTCTTTCAACAGTGCCTGACATATAATATGTGAATAGTAGCTCTTATTGGCTCAAACCAAACATTAACACAGATAATAAATTTCATAAAAAATGGAAAATAAATCTTTCTATACAAATACTAAGCACCCCATGGCTTTTGGTGCCCGTAGGAAGAGTTATAATTGAATATTTTATGGAACTATTACCAGTTCTCAATTTCAATTGATGATTGATGTGGATAGTGTATTCTACAAAAACAGAATTACTGTTATTCTATTTAAGCCTCCACGCTATGTAAGGTACAGTCTCAGGCATAGTGGAGACAATGATACAATCATGGCCTCTGTCCTTGTTGAGTTTACAGTCAGGTGGAGAAGTAGATTAAGAAAATACATAATAAACATAAATGTCATAATTATAAATCCTTTGCCTCTCTGACCACACACTCCCTGGAAATGGTGGATATATTGAGATTCAAAATTTCAAAACTTGGCTGGCCTTGATCCCAGTTTTATTTTTAAGAATAATGTGGGTTTTGGAGCATGGAGCTCATGCTATTACTGCTGAGCTAAGATTAGATTTAACTATTTATATGTAATCTCCTAGGAATTCAATGTTCAATATTCAAAACTGAATGAATTATTGGTGCATCAATGAATTACATTTACATTTATCAATTAGGCTTCAAGTATAAAATATATAAATTATTAATTCAATATGTATATTTTCCCAGAAATGCTGTCTGATAAATTTGAGAAACTGAGTTTCAATCAAGCCTCAATTTCAGTCAAGTCCTCTTCACAATCTATTCCCTGGTCTTCTCTTTAGAATAATAACAATATCAATGTAACTGCCTCACAATTGCCTGAGCCCACTTATTTCGTATCAGAAAAGGTAGTTGAAGAGTACTCTAGACAAGAGAAAATTGTGATTTTTTGTAAAAATGAAGCATAATTTAGATTGCATGTAGTCATAAACACTTTCTGAGGAAATAATTCAATGAATCCTAAAGAATTAATACTTTTGACTCATGCTGAAGGAAGGGGTATTTCTCACAACAAGATCATAAGGATAAATGTATTAAACAAGTGTGTTCATACATTTTAAGAATTCAGTGATTCAGTCATGTCTAACTCTTTGCAACCATAGGGACTGCAGCCTGCCAGGCTCCTCTGTCCATGGAAACTTCCAGGCAAGAATACTGGAGTGATTTTCTATTTCCTACTCCAGGGGATCTTTTTTAGGTGGTAAGAAATGTGGTGGGAGATAAGGACAGTGGTGTTGGCTGAGGCTGGATTGTATAGCATCTTGAAGGCTGTTATGGACTCTATCCTAAGTGCACAGGAAACCTATCAAAGAACATAATCCATGGGTCAGACAGCCTAAGCCAATTTCTGCTTTAACAATAAAACAATTTCCAAAGTGCTCAGTTCAGTTCAATCATTGAGTTGTGTCCAACTATTTGCAACCCCATGGACTTCAGCATGCCAGCCTTCCTGTCCATCATCAACACCTGGAGCTTGCTCAAACTCATGTCCATCGAGTTGGTGATACCATCCAAACACCTCATCCTAAGTCATTCCCTTCTCTTCCTCCCTCCAATCTTTCCCAGCATAAGGGTCTTTTCACATCAGGTGGCCAAACAACTAGAGTTTCAGCTTTAGCATCAGTCCTTCCAATGAATATCCAGGACTAATATCCTTTAGGATTGACTGGTTTGATCTCCTTGAAATCCGAGGGACTCTCAAGAGTCTTCTCCAACACCACAGTTCAAAAGCATCAATTCTTTGGCACTCAGCTTTCTTTATAGTCCAACTCTCACATCCATACATGACTACTGGAAACACTGTACCTTTGACTAGATGGACATTTGTTGGTAAAGTAATGTCTCTGCTCTTTAATATGCTGTCTAGGTTGGTCATGGCTTTTCATCCAAGGAGCAAGGGTCTTTTAATGTCATGGTTGAAGTCACCATCTGCAGTGATTTTGGAACCCCCAAAATAAAGTCTCTCACTGTTTCCATTGTTTCCCCATCCATTTGTCATGAAGTGATGGGACTGTATGCAATGATCTTAGTTTTCTGAATGTTGAGCTTTAAGTCAACTTTTCCACTTTCGTCTTTCACTTTAATCAAGAGGCTCTTTAGTTCTCCTTTGCTATCTGCCATAAGAGTGGTGTCATCTACATATCTGAGGCTATTGATATTTCTTCCAGTAATCTTGATTCCAGTTTATGCTTCATCCAGCCTGGCATTTCATATGATGTTCTCTGCATAGAAGTTAAATTAGCAGGGTGACAATATACAGCCTTGATATATGCCCTTCACAATATGGAACCATTCTTTTGTTCCATGTCTGGTCTAACTGTTGTGTCTTAACCTGCATACAGATTTCTCAGAAGGCAGGTAAGGTGGTCCTGGTATTCCCATATCTTGAAAAATTTTCCAGTTTGTTGTGATCCAAAAAGTGCTGCACTCAATATGTCAGCAAATATGGAAAACTCAGCAGTGGCCACAGGACTGAAAAAGGTCAGTTTTCATTCCAATCCCAAAGAAAGGCAATGCCAAAGAATGCTCAAACTACCACACAACTGCACTCATCTCACAGCTAGTAAAGTAATGCTTAAAATTCTCTAAGCTAAGCTTCAGCAACACATGAACTGTGGACTTCCAGATGTTCAAGCTGGTTTTAGAAAAAGGAGAAAATCAGAGATCAAAATGCCAACATCTGCTGGATCATCAAAAAAGCAAGAGATTTCCGGAAAAAACACATCTCTTTCTGCTTTATTGACCATACCAAAGCCTTTGACTGTGTGGATCACAGTAAACTGTGGAAAATTCTGAAAGAGATGGGCATACCAGACCACCCAACCTGCCTCTTGAGAAATCTGTATTCAGGTCAGGAAGCAACAATTAGAACTGGACATGGAACAACAGATGGGTTCCAAATATAAAAAAAGAGTACATCAAAAAATATACAAGCAACTCCTGCAGCTCCATTCTAGAAAAATAAACGACCCAATCAAAAAGTGGGCCAAAGAACTTAACAGACATTTCTCCAAAGAAGACATAAAAATGGCTAACAAACACATGAAAAGATGCTCAACATCACTCATTATCAGAGAAATGCAAATCAAAACCACAATGAGGTATCACTTTACACCAGTCAGAATGGCTGTAATTCAAAAATCTACAAGTAATAAATGCTGGAGAGGATGTGGAGAAAAGGGAACTCTCTTACACTGTTGGTGGGAATGCAAACTAGTACAGCCACTATGGAAAACAGTGTGGAAGTTCCTTAAAAAGCTGCAAATAGACCTGCCATAGGAAACCAGAATTGAAAGAGCCATGTGTACCCCAATGTTCATCGCTGCATTGTTTACAATAGCCAGGACATGGAAGCAACCTAGATGCCCATCAACTGATGAATGGATAAGAAAGCTGTGGTACATATACACAATGGAATATTACTCAGCATTTAAAAAAAATTCATTTGAATCAGTTCTACTCAGATGGTCGAAACTGGAGCCCATTATCCAGAGTGAAGTAAGCCAGAAGCAAAAACAACAATACAGTATTTTAACACATATATATGGAATTTAGAAAGATGGTAACGAGAACCCAACATGCGAGACAGCAAAAGGAACGCAGATGTATAGAATAGACTTGTGGACTCTGTGGATGAGGGCAAGGGTGGGATGATATGGGAGAATGGCATTGAAACATGTTAATTATCATATGTGTAATCAATCGCCAGCCCAGGATTGATGCTCGGGGCTGGTGCATTGAGATTTCCCGGGGGGCGGGAGGAGGGAGGGAGTAGGGAGGGGGGTTATGGAGAGGAAGCATATGTAAACCCATGGTGATATCATGGTGTATGGCAAAAACAATTTAAAAAAATAAAGTATAAAAAAAAATAAAAGTGGCATGTGAACACAGTAAAAAAAAAAAAAGCTGTATATTGTCACCCTGCTTATTCAACTTATATGCAGAGTACATCATTAGAAATGCTGGGCTGGAGGAAGCACAGGCTGGAATCAAGATTGCCAGGAGAAATATTTGCAGATGACATCACCCTTTTAGGAGAAAGTGAAGGAAAACTAAAGAGCCTCTTGATAAACGTGAAAGAGGAAAGTGAAGAAATTGGCTTAAAGCTCAACATTCAGAAAACTAAGATCATGGCATCCAGTCCCATCACTTTATGGCAGATAGATGGGGAAACAGTGGAACCAGTGGCTGACTTTATTTTTCTGGGCTCCAAAATCACTGCAGATGGCGACTGCAGGCATGAAATTAAAAGACTCTTACTCCTTGGAAGGAAAGTTATGACCAACCTAGACAGCATATTAAAAAGCAGAGACATTACTTTGTCAACAAAGGTCCATCTAGTCAACACTAGATGGTTTTCCAGTGGTCATGTACGGATGTGAGAGTTGGATGGTGAAGAAAGCTGAGTGCCAAAGAATTTATATTTTTGAACTGTGGTGTTGGAGAAGATTCTTGAGAATCCTTTGGACTGCAAGGAGATCCAGCCAATCCATCCTAAAAGAGATCAGTCCTGGGTTTTCATTGGAAAGACTGATATTGAAGCTGAAACTCCAATACTTTGGCTACCTGATGCAAAGTGCTTACTCATCTGAAAAGACCCTGATATTGGGAAAGATTGAGGGCAAGAGGAGAAGGGGATGGCGGAGGATGAGATGGCTGGATGGCATTATCAACTAGATGGACATGGGTTTGTGTGGACTCCGGGAGTTGGTGATGGACAGGGAGGCCTGGCGTGCTGCGGTTCATGGGGTTGCAAAGAGTAGGACAGTATTGTGTGACTGAACTGAACTGAACTGAACACACTCAAAGGCTTTGGCATAGTCAATAAAGCAGAAGTATATATTATTTTTTCTGGAACTCTCTTGATTTTTTGATGAGCCAACTGATGATGGCAATTTGATCTCTGCTTCCTCTGCATTTTCTAAATCCAGTTTGAACATCTGGAAGTTCATGGTTCATGTACTGTTGAAGCCTGGCTTGGAGAATTTTGAGCATTACTCTGCTAGCATGTGAGATGATTGCAATTGTGTGATAGTTTGAACATTCTTTGTCATTGCCTTTCTTATTGATGAAATGTCTATTATGACTTCACTGTGTTTCTGCTCTTTCTCCTTAATTCCAGGACCAGAGCTGAAGGAAAAGCCTTGCAATCCAAATGACCAAAGAAAGAAGAGTGATGACAAAGTCTGGCAACAACTCTTCTTTAAAATTAATTTTGATTAGAGCACAGTGGATTTACACTGCTGTGTTAGTTTTTGCTGTATAAAAAAATGAATCAGTTGTACATATGAATATATCCCCTTTTTTAGATTATTTTTCCACATAGATCATTACAGAGTACTGAGTAGAGTTCCCTGTGCTATAGTAGGTCCTTATTAGTTATCCATTTTAAAGTTTAAATGTATAAAAGTTTCTTCAAAAGTGTCACATATTGCTCCTACTCACATCTCATAGTCAGACAATTGACAGGGCTAAACTTGATCACAATGGAGTCAAAAACAAAATTCTTGCAAAAGAAAAATACTATGAGAGCAGCAGAAATTATTTTGGGGCTATAATAAAATGTGGCACAAAGCAGAGGAATGAGAACAGTAAGCTTATATTTTTGAATGATTAGTAACTTCAGGACAAAGAAGAAGGATGCTAAGATGATAAGTGGGGAAACCAACCAGAAGTTTGCTGTAAGACTGAAGCTTAGAGAAAACAGACACTCTGAGATGGTTGCAGAGGTAAGAAGCAAGCTGGAGAGACACAGGATATACTTTGGTAGTAGAATGGACAGGATGACTTTGTTTCAAAGCTGAATAGCAGTGACATATGAATGGCAATAGCTCAGGGGGTTTGGACCTGACATTTCACATTTACTATTTAAATTGTACAAAAGGAGAAAGACGTGAATTTTGAACAAATGCAAGAGGTATCTCAGCAGAAATGTTCACTAGTGAACCTTGGGAGCAGGTGAGATGAGTGCTTTCTGGCTTCCCTGGTAATGCTCCACTGGAAGGGCACAGTGTAGAATCCAAGATACCTGAAGCAATCTACTTAATCATGATGACTCACCTCAGTTCCCTCATTGCTCAAATTGGGACTATACTACCTATCTTTCCTAATGCAGAAGTCTGAAAAATTTTAAATATAAAGTCTTCAAACTTCTAGAATAATTTTCTCTCAACAAACCACTTCAAAGAATAAATGACAGAGTTCCCTTAGAAGGCAATGTGATACAGGAGAAGGGGCATTAAATCTAACATGGGAAGATCCTGATTTAATTTTGATGTGAATTTAATCTGTTTATCTTAATAAATTTAAGTACCCCTTATAATAAAAATATAACCTTAGAAAAATTATTTAGTTTTGAAGTATACCAATATTACCATCAACAAAAATAAACTTACCCATTTGCTGTTATGAGAGTTAAATGAGATGATGACTGATAGCCTCTAGTCCAGGATTAGTTGAGTCTGAGTGGCTTGCAATTATCAGGTTATGTAATTTTTAATTAACATTCTTATTTTGAGATACTTGTAGATTCACATTAGTTTGTAAGAAATAATCCAGAGAGATTTACATTTACTCAGTTTCCCCAATGGTAACATTTTGCAACACTAAAGTACAATGTACCAATCAAGATACTGGCATTTATTCGGTCAAAATGCAAAGTATCCCTCATGGTATCCTTTAAAAATCACACTTCTCTCTCAGCCCCAGCCCTTTAATCCCTGACAAATACTTAATCTGCTTTCCGTTTCTATAAATATATCATTTAAGGGATGTTATATAAATGCAGTTATAATGTATGCAATGTTTGGGATTAATTTTTTCACTCTGCATAATTCTCTGGAGAGTCATCCAGGTTTTGCTGTGTATATCAATAGTTTATTCCTTTTCCTTGCAGAATGGCATGCCATGATATGAATCATTCAACCATTTAAGAACATAAGGGTTGTTTCCAGTTTTGGGGTATTATGAATTTAGTTTCATAAATATTCATTAACAAGTTTCTAAGAAAATATAAATTTTCATTTCTCTAGGAAATTTATCCATAGGTATAACATTCCCTCATGGAGTTGGAGATATTGTAATTGCATTAAAAAAAAAAAAAGAAAAACTATCCAACTCTTTTCCAGAGTGGCAGTATGATTTTTACATGCCCACTGACAATGTATGACTAATCTAGTTTCTCTTCATCCTTGCTGGTATATGGTGGTGCCACTTTTGTTTAAGCCATTCTGAGAGGTGTACACTGATGTCCCATTGTGGTTTTAGTTGCCTTTTCCTGATGGCTAACGATGTTGATCTTTCCATGAGCTTATTTGCCAACTGGATAGCCTTCCTAGGAAAATATTTCTTGTGCCTTTTCTTCATTTTCTAATTGGATTATTTTTGAGATTTTGTAAGTTCTTTATATATTCTAGATACTAGTACTTTGCATGATATATGGTTTGCAAATACATTCTTCCACTCTAGCTTGTTTATCCTTATACTGAGGTCTTTCATAGAACAAAACTTTGTAATTTTGAAGTCCAATTTATCAATTTTTCCTTTTATGGATCATGATTTTGCTGTCAACAACAAACTCTGCTTAAAATTCTTTCCCAAGCTTCCATTTCCTAGAAATTTTTCTGGCTCCTTAAGCTTTATAGTTTTTCATTTTACATTTATGTTGATTCATTTTGAGTTAATTTTTGTAAGGTGTGATTCACCTCAAGGTTCACTTTACTGCAGTGGGTGTCAAATTACTCCATCACTACTTGCTGAAACTGGCATCTTTCCTCTATTGAACTGCTTTCGCACAGTTAAAAAAAAATCAGTGGAGAAGATTTTTGTTGATCTATTTTGAGGTTCTATATTCTGTTCATTTCATCTATGTCTCTCCACCAACACCACACAATATGTTGGATACAATAGTAATATAATGATCCAAGACATCAGGTAGGCTGATTCTTCCCACTGTATTCTTATTTTTCAAAATTATGTTAGCTATCCTATTTCCTTTGCCTTTCTATGTTAGAAAAATTTAATCTAGATATACAAAAATGTTTCTGGGATTTTTATCATAATTGCCTTAAAACTATATATCAATTTGAGAACTGGCATCTTCGCCATATTTATTCTTCCAATCCATGAACACCTCATTTCTCTCTGTATATTTAGATATTCCTTGATTTATCTCATCATCAGCATTTTATGGTTTTTAGCATGTATACCCTGCACAGATTTTGTTACATTTTATCTAAATATTCCCTAATATTCTAAATATAATTTGTGAGCAATTATAAATGCATTTTTAATCTCAATGTTCATGTATTCATTTATAGTAAATTGGAATATAATTGGTTTTATTTTTGTATGTTAGTCTTATATTCAGCAACCTTGCTGAATTCAGTTATTAGCTCCAGGAGTTATTATTATTATATATTCCTTGGAATTTTCTACATAGACTATCATGCTATATGCACATAGGAACAGTTTTCCTTCGTCTGGCCTATATGCCTTTTTATACACTTTCCTTGCCTATTGCACTGCTAAATTTTCCATCATTATGTTAGTAAGAAGGGAGAGCAGTTATCCTTGCTTTATCCCTGACCTTAGGGAAAAGCATACAGTTTTTTACCCTTAAGTATGATGTCAGTTGCAAGTTTTCTATAGATGTTCTTTATCAAGTTACAGAAGTCTCCCTTTCTTCCTTTTTTTCTGATAGTTTTTTTTATCATGAATGAGTATTGGATTTTTGAAAATGCTTTTTCTCCACCAGTTGATACAATTATGTGATTTTTCTTCTTTAGCCTGTTAGTTACAGTGGATTATACTGATTTTTGAATACTGAACCAACTTTGTATCCCTAGAAGAAACTTCACTTGGTTATGACACATAACTCATTATATATCCCTGAATTCTATTTGCTAATATTCCATTAAGGATTTTTGCATCTATATTCATAAGAGATACTGGTCTGCTGCTTGTTTATATACTGCTTTGGTTTTCGTGTTGGAGTAACACTAGCATTATACAATGATATAGGAAGTGATACTTCCTCTTCTATGTTTTGGAAGAAATTGCAGATAATTGGTGTTAATTCTTCTTTAAATGTTTATCAGAAATTTCCAGTGAAACCTCCTGGGCCTGGCAATTTCTTTTAGGGAATTTCTAGATTATGAAGCAAATTCCCTTAATAGTTGTAATGTTATTCAAATGATCTTTTTCATATTGTGCAACTGTGGCATTTTGTGTTTTCAGCTATTACTTTTCATTTCATCTAAGCTGTCAAATTTATGAGTGCAGAGTTGTATATGGTATTCCCTTATTATGGTTTCAACATCTAAAGACCTGTTGTGATTTCTTATTTAATTTCTGATATTGATAATTTACATCTTTCTCCCTTTTTTCTTTGTCAACTTTGTCACAGATTAGTCAGTTTTACTGATCTTTACAGTGAAATTTTTACTTTATTGACACTACTTTATTGCTTTCCTGTTGTCATTATTATTGGTCTCTGGGTTTATCTTTCTGTTTGCTTTGTATTTATTTTGCTTTGCTTTTTCTAGGTTATTGGGGGAGAAGCTTAACTAGATTTGAACTGTTTCCTCTTTTTAATTGTGTACATTTAATTCTGTAGCATCCCTCTTAGTACTGCTTTTCTGAATACCACAGATCATAAAATTGTTTTTTTTTTTTTCTTATTTTTGTTTAGTTGAATGTATTGTTCGATGTCCTCTTTCCAAAGAGGCCTCCACTGATGCTCAGAGAAATTGATTCTCCCAAAGCCACATATACCTGTGTGGAGCAAGTGGCACAAATTGGATTGGAGCTCAACTAGTCCAAAGCTTTGACTCCTAAAGTCTATTCTTGCTGATTCCCTAGATCTCATGTGAATGATATGGACAGGAGTCCTCATTGCTGATTACTACTCCCCATGTGGCTTCTACCATGAGTGGTAGGAAGGGGTAATTTTATCTAGCTGTGCATGTCTCAGAGTCCTGAACCGCCACAAGGTCTCCTCTTACACTACCCCAGTAGGGTAATGCCTCATTACATCTGCCTCTTCCCCCTGGCCCTTCGCCTAGAGACACTAGACTTTTGTTTGCTTATTTATATATTGTCTGATGATATTTTCAGTAGCCAGGTCCTCCTGCTGCAAGTCTGGGAGACATATGAGGCAAAAAGAAGACTCAAGAAATGGAAAGGTGTCTGTTGGTCCTTGAGTCCTAAAGTCCTTACTCTGTCCCTCTTTTATCTTTCAGAAATTTCTTCTATGTTTTTTCTTTATAACATCCAGGATTTTGACTTGTACACAGCAGAAAAAACAGGGAAAGGTATGTCTCCTTCATCATCTTGGAGGCAAAAGTCCATATTATACCAATTTTCAAAATTTTAATAAACAGAATTTTCTTTAGAATTAACATAAACATTTTTGAAAGGAGCAATATTTCCTTCATTGGAGATTTAATTCCACGTCACCTAAATTTATATTGATGGCTCTTACCAGCTGTTTTTCAATGATAAGAAGCATTTTACTGCAAGTATGTCATCAGACTTATACTTTCATTTCAGATATGATAAAAAAATTTCACTTAAGAAAATACTTAGTATGGAGAAAATCATAGGACACCTATGCAAACACTGCCTTGGAGTGGATAGTATAAGGATATTCTGGCTATAAAGTACGAGTCATTTGGTCAAAGCCATAGATGAAGTTGCAAATGTACCCCGCAGTCCTCAGAATCAGCTGTGTTTGTGAGACTGGCACTGGTTTAGTGACAAACATTCATTTGATAGCAGAGCCTGAGCTGCCATTAATTTTAAAGCAGTTGATGACTTCCACTGTTAAGTGCCATTATCACAAAATGATACACCACTTATCACAGCAGTTGTTGCCAACATTCTCCTTCTCTCATATCCCAGGCTATGTGACTTCCAGGTGATGAGGATCAGATTGCTTTCAGTGAGAAGTGGTTGATACATTATGACAGAAAACTTATCCCATTGTTCCTCTACTGATAAGGGTACCACAAATCCAATATAACTGAGTCTGATGGAGAATTCCAGGTTCAGTGCAAAGACTGTTCAGTTCTTTGTATATACAATCCATTAACCTCCATTCCCATTCCAGTAGCTGACAGATTAAATAGATCACCTCACATTCCCTGTCAATCTTGGTACACCATCAGTAGCATGGCCAGATTTAACAAATGAAAGTTCGGAACACCCAGTTAAATTTGAATTTCAAATGAATAGCACATCATGTTTTAGTGTAAGTCAATCCCAAATACAGCATGAGACAAACTTATATCCCAAAGTGTCTACTGTTCATATGAAACCCAATTTAACCAGGCATCCTAGATTTTATCCAGCAGCCTTATATCAGAATCCTTAACACTGCGCCTTCAGGAATCGCCTGTCAATCTGTTGGAATTTGACTGTTATGAATACACCACGTAGGGTGTCAGAAATATAGAAAAGAGAGGACAAGTGGGAGTTTTAGAGCATGGAATGACATAAGGAATTTATGTCTAAAAAATGAGACACTGGCAGCATATTTCTCTAAGAGTAAAGTAAAGCGATCTCTATATTTCCTACCTGATGCAGCAAAATCTCTGAATATATTCCAGTTACATGCTAATCACTTAAACATTATTACTAAAGACCAAGGTTGTGTGCGTGTGTGTGTGATTGTGCTGTTTCACTAATATGTGTGGTGGTGTATGCTAAGTCACTTCAATTATGTCTGACTCTCTGCTACCCTATGGACTATAGCCCCCCAGGTTCTTCTGTTCATGGAATTCTCTAGGCAAGAATACTGGAGTGGGTTCCTATGCCCTCCAGGGAACCTTTGCTAATATAGTAATTCTCAAAGCATAATCCCTAGACCAGCAGCAGCATCACCTGTGAACATCTTAGAAATGCAAATTATCAGGTCCCTCCCCCCACACCCCAAGACCTTCTAAGTCAGAAACTCTGGAGCAAGTGCCCAGGAATCTAGACCTAAAAACTCTCCAGGAAACCCTGGTGTACACTCAGATCTGAGAACTGTTATCCCATCAGCACAGCAAGGAATAGTAGTTGCCCTGCTAGAGAAAATTCTTGAAAGAGAAAACTTCTTTCACTCTTCTGCCTACTTAGTGTTCTGTAAGTTAAATAAGAAAAGTCAGTGAACCTACAGCTGGCTTTTAATTTCAGTTAGATATCAACTCAGTACAAATCTAAAATCTTCCCACAGAAAAGGTATAAACCCTGAGTGAATGAATACCATGTCTTCTCCTTTCGTTAATCCCTGATGGGGAGGAAGGTAACCAATGCTCTCTCTGCCGCCTGATCAGCAGTCAGACCTGGTTATCGTGACCTCCCCAAGCATAAATCATGCACAAAGAGCCCAGTTTCTAGATTCAATACCCTCTTTAGTTCAATCAACAACAGTTTTAACTGTTCTCTTATCTAACTCAACACATCAAGTTAGACATTGTCACTTTCTTAAATTCACCTTTGTACCAGCTTTCTTGAAAAAAAAATTAAAAAGAAAAGCAAAAACAAAATAAACAATAACCACAAAATGAAGACACAACTCCAAACGGATTTCACTTTTACAGACTTAACAGTAATAAATCAGCATCTTCCACATGTATTGTCATTTTAATTCACATTAGAGGAGGAAACATTTTCTACCCCCAATTTATGAATAAGATCAGATTAAGATCGCCTATGTAATTTACTTGAGATCACATAGTAATACAGGGTAACCCCCATTCTTTTGTTTTAAATTCATGAAGAGTGAGCCCAGGAGACCATAGGCCCCGAACCTTGACACTAATAAAAACACAGCCTCAGACCTGCACTCTCTACCTGCGGCCACAACCAGGTATGTCATTTAATTTCCAGGACTTGTAGGTGATCAACTCTTTCCCAAAGCTTCCTAGTGGTTATTGCTGAAGCGCATCGTGCTGTCTAACAGGCGCCACAAGGGCTGGCCCAGCCTCAATATTGGTTATCAATCAGCTAAGACAGGTTTGAAACAGATACACTATAGAAAATCATGGATGAACATTGAGGAGGGAGCTGAATGATCATATTTGAATATTTGATCATTTTGGTGGGAGAATGGAAATGAAATAAGGAAAAATTGATAAAGAAGCTATCTTAGCCATTCAACTGGGAAAAGTCTAAGTAAATTCACTGGTTTTAGGGGTAGAGAGAAGAGAGAAAGGATATAAGAGATAAATAATAGAATGGATAGGACTTGCACTTGTTAAATACAAAATTTCAGAAGGCAGGAAAAATTTGTATTCATATGTAATATTTTGTATACCAGTATTGTCACTTAGCAATATAATTAGGAATATAAAGCAATGATTTTAAATATTATTATATAAAAAATTAATAATTGAATTATACACCATTATAAAGATGAACTATGATTTGTAGAACCAAATCTCTACTTTCTCTCAACATTTAAATGTCTCATAAATAATATTACAGCTAATATCCTTGAATATATATTTGCACACTTCTCTGATTATTTCATTATTTCCTTAGAGTTAATTCAGACTGAATAAAATATAAGTAGATTTTATGGATTTTCTTTTTCTAAATTTTTCCATATTGCCATTTTTGCCCCCTTGAGAGTTTTGTTTCTTTTATTAATTTAAACATCTACCAACCATGCTTGACAGAGGCTATGTATTTACTCTCTCTCAGAGTACTGACATTCTTAAAGATTATGTATCTCTTACAGGTAAGAAATGACAAAAACTGTTGTTTTATTTATATTTCTTTAATTATCATTATATTGAATAGTTTTGTATAATGTTAAAATTAACAACCTTTTGTTCATCTTCCTTCCTGCAAGGCTGATTATGATGATTTGTGCCCATTTTGCTATTAGGTCTTTTTTCTCATTGATTCTTAAAAACGTTATTACATATATGTTATGATTCTTTGTCAGTAACCCTTACACATATTTCCCCAACATTTAACTTTTTTTATTTTTATGCTGTGTTGTATACTAAATGTTTATACTCACCAAAATCATATGCTGAAACGCTCAATTTCCAGATGGTATTTGGAGACTGAGCCCTTGGGTGGTAATTAGAGGAGCACTTGGGAATGTAATTAGCACCCTTATTAAAGAGAGCCCACAAGACTCCCTCACGCCTTCCATGACGTGAGGTCATAGCAAGAAGATGGCTATCTATGGACCATTTTCCAGCCTTCAAAATTGGGATGAATAATTGTTTGTCATTTAAGCCACCTAGTTTACGATAGTCTTGTTACAAAGCAACCTGAATAGACTAAGACATGCTTTCTTTCCAATTCATGAGAGTATTCATTTTAAAAATTTAACCTATCAGCTTTTCTCCTATGGATAATGCCTTGCATGTCAGGTTAAAAAAGTTTCTTTACTTGAAAATGTTGTGAACATTTAGTATATTTTCTTTTAGTACTTTGACTGTTTATGTAAATAGCTAATTCCTATTAAATTTATTTGGAAAAAAATATGAAATAGAGAACTGTATTGATTCTTTATGCCATCCACTTTGTTATTGAATTAACATGATACTTGAAACCACAAAAGGTTTATATAATGACTAAAATTGCCAGGTAGAAGAGAGAGACTCTATTTACTGAGAAAGTTTCTCTTACTTCTCAGTTGTAAGATGGAAAGGTTGTGGATGAAAGCCGAATTTGAGTTGATTCACAACAGAACTGCAGGGAGGCTTGGAGATAAAAAATGTGAGCAATTCTTTGGAAGCGTTCTGCTCTAAGCTATAGCAAAGCAACGTGGTAGCAGCTGGGAGAAGAGCAGCCAAAACTTATGAGTTCTCTGAAACAATTCTTCACACAGTTTTGCTTTGTTTGTTTCCCTGAAGGCTGAATGAACAATTCTCAGCGAGTGGTGTGGATACACACGGAAAGATAATGGCCCTTGTCATGCATGTGACCTCTCTTCCTCTCTAGCACCTCATGGAAAGGATTATAAACATACGTAAAACAAATAGAAGCACAGCACAGTAAAGTACAGAACTATGTAAATTTCAGGACAAGCATTTTGACAATGTTTTAGAAGACAGAATGCACGTACATGATGACTTAAACAGGGCAGAAGAGATCACAAACACTCCAAACAAGCACACATCTGCACAACGTAGAAATGAGCAAGAAGCGGCCATGAGAGACTCCAAGCAGGAGCTTGTTCGGAAGAGTAAACTGGGTGGATAAGAGAAGGAGTGTCAACAGGGGTGCCTGGGGCCCTGAACAACACGTACTAATCATTACACAAGACTTAAGCTGAAGAAAGTAGAGAAAACCACTAGACCACTCAGCAATGACCTGAGTCAAATCCCTAATGACTACCCAGTAGAAGTGACAGATAGTTTCAAGGGATTCGACCTGATAGAGTGCTGAAGAACTGTGAACAGAGGTTCATGATATTGTACAGGAGGTGGTGATCAAAATCATTCCCAAGAGGGGAAAAAAAAATGCAAAAAGGCAAAACGGTTGTCTGAGGAGGCTTTACAAAGGGCTGAGAAAAGATGAGAAAGGCAAAGGAGAAAAGGAGAGGTATATCCATCTGAATGCAAAGTTCTAAAGAATAGCAAGAAGAAATAAACAAGCCTTCCTCAGTGATCAATGTAAAAATTGAGGAAAGCAATAGAATGAGAAAGACTAGCGATCTCTTCAAAAAAATTAGAGATACCAAGGGAACATTTCATGCAAAGATGGGTACAATCAAGAACAGAAACAGTACAGACCTAACAGAAGCAGAAGACATAAAAGAGAGGTAATATTCTGTTTCAAATCCTGAAAGATGATGCTGTGAAAGTGCTGCACTCAACATGTCAGCAAATATGGAAAACTCAGCAGTGGCCACAGGACTGGAAAAGGTCAGTTTTCATTCCAATCCCCAAGAAAGGCAATGCCAAAGAATGCTCAAAGTACTGCACAATTGCACTCATCTCATACGCTAGTAAAGTAATGCTCAAAATTCTCCAAGCCCGGCTTCAGCAATACATGAAATATGAACTTCAAGAAGTACAAGCTTGCTTTAGAAAAGCTAGAGATCAAAGTGGCCAACATCCACTGGATCATCAAAAAAGGAAGAGAGTTCCAGACAACATCTATTTATGCTTTATTGACAATGCCAAAGCCTTTGACTGTGTGGATCACAGTAAACTGTGGAAAATTCTGAAAGAGATGGGAATACTAGACCACCTGACCTGCCTCTTGAGAAATATGTAGGTCAGGAAGCAATAGTTAGAACTGGACATGGAATAACAGACTGGTTCCAAATAGGAAAAGGAGTATGTTAAGGCTGTATATTGTCACTCTGCTTATATAACTTATATGCAGAGTACATCATGAGAAATGCTGGGCTGGATGAAACACAAGCTGGAATCAAGATTGCCAGGAGAAATAGCAATAGCCTCAGATACACAGATGACACCACCTTTATGGCAGAAAGTGAAGAAGAACTAAAGGCCCTCTTGATGAAAGTGAAAGAGGAGAGTGAAAAAGCTGGCTTAAAAGCTCAACATTCAGACAACTAAGATCATGGCATCCGGTCCCATCACTTCTTGGCAAATAGATGTGGAAACAGTGGCTGACTCTTTTTTTTCTGGGCTCCAAACTCTCTGCAAATGGTGACTAGAGCCATGAAATTAAAAGACGCTTATTTTTTGGAAGGAAAGTTATGACCAACCTAGACAGCATATTAAAAAGCAGAGACATTACTTTGCCAACAAAGATCCATCTAGTCAAGGCTATGGTTTTTCCAGTGGTCTTGTATGGATTTGAGAATTGAGTCCAACTAAGAAAGAAAGCTGAGCGTCAAAGAATTGATGCTTTTGAACTGTGATGTCGGAGAAGACTCTTGAGAGCCCCTTGGACTGCAAGGAGATCCAACCAGTCCATCCTAAAGGAGATCAGCCCTGGGTGTTCATCGGAAGGACTGATGCTGAAGCTGAAACTCCAATACTTCGATTACATGATGTGAAGAGCTGACTCACTTGAAAAGACCCTGATGCTGGGATGGATTGAGGGCAGCAGGAGAATGGGACAACAGAGCATAAGATGGTTGGAAGGCATTACCGACTCAATGGACATGAATTTGAGTAACCTCTAGGAGTTGGTGATGGACAGGGAGGCCTGGCATGCTGCAGTCCATGGGGTGGCAAACAGTTGGACACAATGGAGCAACTGAACTGAAACTGAAACATAAACCATGCCTTCTATGATATATTAACCACCTGAAATATATAACATCTTTCTGTGCTTTCTTTCCTTGAAGCATATTATTTAAAAGTGTCAATGAAACACTATAGACAGTTTATTCCTCAAGACAGAATTTTATGAGTTATGGTGTAATATTGCCTGGCTCTGTTTATTGAATCTCTCCTAGAGTGGAATAATATCTGTGAATTCTTTTTTTTAGACAAATGCAGAGGAGAAATTTTCTCTAAATGATCAAATCAGAAAAAGTAACATGGTAATTTTTCTTTCTTACTAAAACAACTTATTTCTCTCTCAGTCTTTCTCTCTACAAATGCTTACAGTAGTTTAGAAGATGCTAAAGTAGTGTTGGCAAAACTCTATTTCTTTTGCCCTGATTCTATAAATATATTTTTTTCCTTTGAACATTCAAAATTTCAGGTTGATAAACTACTGTATCAAAGGATGGTAAGTCTGGACATATCAACTTGCTTTACATTCTAAAATGGCTTTTAAAAACCTATTTTCCTTTATATTTAAAGCAAAATTCACATGCTGAAAGAGAAAGAATCAATGTCAGAGGTGAGAAGGCGGGAGAGAAAATGAAATGAAGCTAAATCCTTTGGATTACATCATAGCACGAATTCTGTTTTATTGCTTTGAAAATAGTGACATCTAGTGGATACAAGGTATTAATACCACAGTGTCTTGCTGTCAGAATTCACTGACATTGTAAAAGGCAAAATTCAGTTGCTCAGTCTTGTCTGACTCTGCGATCTCATCAACTGCAGCATGCCAGGCTTCCCTGTCCATCACCAGCTCCTGCAGCCTACTCCAACTTATGTCCATCGTGTCGGTTATACCGTCCAACCATCTCATCCTCTGCCATCCCCTCCTCCTGCCTTCAATCTTTCCCAGCATCAGAGTCTTCTCCAATGAGTCAGTTCTTCACATCAGGTGGTCAAACTATTGGCATTTCAGGCTTAGCATCAGTCCTTCCAATGAATATTCAGGACTGATTTCCTTTAAAATGGACTGGTTTGATCTCCTTGCAGTCCAAGGGACTTTCTAGAGTCTTCTCCAACACCACAGTTCAAAAACATCAATTCTTCGGCACTCAGCTTTCTTTATAGTCGAACTCCCAAACCTATACATGACTACTGGAAAAACCATAGCTTTGACTAGATGGACCTTTGTTTGCAAGGTAATGAATCTGCTTTTTAATATCCTGTATAGGTGGGTCATAGCTTTTCTTCCAAGGAGCAAGTGTCTTTAAATTTCATGGTTGCAGTCACCATCTGCTTGGAGACCCCCAAAATAAAATCTCTTGCTGTTTCCATTGTTTCCCCATCTATTTGCCATGAAGTGATGGGACCAGATGCCATGATCTTAGTTTTCTGAATATTGAATTTTAAGCCAACTTTTTCACTCTCCTCTTTCACTTTCATCAAGAGGCTCTTCACTTTCTGCCATAAAGTTGGTGTCATCTGTCTATTTGAAGTTATTCGTATTTCTCCCAGCAATCTCAATTCAAGCTTGTGCTCCCTCCAGCTCAGCATTTCTCATGATGTACTCTGCATATAAGTTAAATAAGCAGGGTGACAATATACAGCCTTGGTGTACTCCTTTCCTGATTTGGAACCAGTCTGTTGTTCCATGTCCAGTTCTAACTGTTGCTTCTTGACCTACCTATAGATTTCTCAGGAGGCAGGTCAGGTGGTCTAGTATTCCCATCTCTTAAAGAATTTTCCACAGTTTGTTGTGATCTACACAGTCAAAAGCTTTGGTGTAATCAATAAAGAAGAAGTAGTATAGGGTATTATACTGTCCAATAAATATAAGTGAGTTGAATATCCCTTGTTTAACTTAATGTACTTTTTTATTGACATTTTATCTACTTAGGAAGAAACTAGACAAATGAAAAGTATGCCTGTGATATTTGAGTGTGTGCATTTGTGTTAAGAAACTGGTCAGATAAAGAGGAAGAAACCTAGCTTGGTTGTAATTTTAATAAACCAGTTATTTATCTTCTGATTCAAATTCTAATTCTCTCTCTAGTCAACCTTGTTTGAGAAATAGCAGCAACAGTAAACAACAAATAAAATATTATACCTCCTGAATCGCCTCATTGAAACTGGACAATTACACAAGTGAGAAACTTCCAATTTAAAAATCTGGATTTATGTTGTACTGGTTTTTACTTACGCTGACAAAAGGAGGGCAACCATATTTCTACCCCAAGGATACTAGCAATATGACCTTAGTACTTCAAATGCCTCCTCTATTAACTAAGAACAATTATTTCTTAGAGTACTATTTGCTGCAGAAGGTATTCCATAAATGGTAGTGATGATTGTTGTTGCCATTATAATCCCCACTTTATCTGGACTCCATCTAAATTTGGATTTTTTTTTTTTAATGCCAGGAGCCATCCGTGTGTCATTTGTTTTTTGTCCTGGAATTTCAGTAGGCAGGGATGGTGGAATAAAGAGATGATTTGTTCTACTGGATTCATTGGCTCTCCTATTGAGTTGGCTTTAGCTGACATAGCTAATTAAATATTTTGAGGTTTGTTTTACTTACTATAAATGGGAGCATTATTACTGTTTTGTAACTTCAAAGTGCCAAATATATATTACTAGTTTACATAGTAGGTTTGATGAAGAATTATAATGCAGGCCAAACAGTCTCTGTTCATTTAGAGGTTTATACCTACTGGTATATATATCAAACCTACTATGTAGACTACAATTATGAATTAGGTGTTATAGACAAATGAACCAAATGGAAAACAAATATATGATAAATAGTTTGTGGGTGGAAAATACTGTAAAGTGAATATATGCAGAAAGTGTTGAAAGTGGTCTGTTCTCAGAACAGACACAGGGTGCATTTTTGCAAATCATCCTCAGACTCTAGTTTTGTTTAAACTTCGAGGCTGAACCAATAACATTTTTTCCTATTTGGCAATGATTGAGACTCTCAAATTAATACATTTACTTTCTATTTGGAATTTTATTGGCAAATGAACAGATATCTCAAAGTAGATCGGTGAATATATACAAGCAACTCCCGCAGCTCCATTCTAGAAAAATAAACGACCCAATCAAAGAGTGGGCCAAAGAACTTAACAGACATTTCTCCAAAGAAGACATAAAAATGGCTAACAAACACATGAAAAGATGCTCAACATCACTCATTATCAGAGAAATGCAAATCAAAACCACAATGAGGTACCACTTTACACCAGTCTGAATGGCTGTAATCCAAAAATCTACAAGCAATAAATGCTGGAGAGGATGTGGAGAAAAGGGAACTCTCTTACACTGTTAGTGGGATTGCAAACTAGTACAGCCACTATGGAAAACAGTGTGGAGTTTCCTTAAAAAACTGCAAATAGACCTGCCAGATGACCCAGCAATCCCACTGCTGGGCATTTACACCGAGGAAACCAGAATTGAAAGAGCCACGTGTACCCCAATGTTCATCGCTGCTTTGTTTACAATAGCCAGGACATGGAAGCAACCTAGATGCCCATCAACTGACGAATGGATAAGAAAGCTGTGGTACATATACACAATGGAATATTACTCAGCATTAAAAAAAAATTCATTTGAATCAGTTCTACTCAGATGGATGAAACTGGAGCCCATTATCCAGAGTGAAGTAAGCCAGAAGCAAAAACAACAATACAGTATATTAACACATATATATGGAATTTAGAAAGATGGTAACGAGAACCCAGCATGTGAGACAGCAAAAGGAACGCAGATGTATAGAATAGACTCTTGGACTCTGTGGATGAAGGTAAGGGTGGCATTGAAACAAGTTAATTATCATATGTCTAATCAATCACCAGCCCAGGACTGATGCTCAGGGCTGGTGCATCGAGATATCCTGGGGGGAGGGAGGAGGGAGGGAGTAGGGAGGGGGGTTCTGGAGGGGGAGCATATGTAAACCCATGGTGATATCATGTTATTGTATGGCAAAACTAATAAAAAAAGGAAAAAAAATAAAATCCTCATGATTTTCTGTGTTTATACAATTGGAAATCATTTTTTCTGGGAATACCAGACCACCTGACCTGCCTCCTGAGAAATCTGTATGCAGGTCAAGAAGCAACAGCTAGATCCGGACATGGAAAAACAGGCTGGTTCCAAATCGAGAAAGGAGTACATCAAGGCTGTATACTGTCATCCTGCTTATTTAACTTCTATGCAGAATACATCACGAGAAATGCCAGGCTGGATGAAGCACAAGCTGGAATTGAGATTGCCGGGAGAAAAATCAATAACCTCAGATATGCAGACAACACCACCCTTATGGCAGAAATTGAAGAGGAACTAAAGAGCCTCTTGATGAAAGTGAAAGAGAAGAGTGAAAAAGTTGGCTTAAAACTCAACATTCAAAAACCGAAGATTATGGCATCCATTCCCATCATTTCATGGCAAATAGATGGCGAAAAAATGGAAACAGTGAGAGACTTTATTTATTTATTTATTTTGCTCAAAAATTTCTGCAGATGGTGACTGCAACCATGAAATTAAAAGACACTGACTCCTTGGAAGAAAAGCTATGACCAGCCTATACAGGATATTAAAAAGCAGATTCATTACTTTGCCAACAAAAGTCCATCTAGTCAAAGCTATGGTTTCTCCAGTAGTCATGTATGGGTGTGGGAGTTCGACTATAAAGAAAGCTGAGTGCCGAAGAATTGATGCTTTTGAACTGTGGTGTTGGAGAAGACTCTAGAAAGTCCCTTGGACTGCAAGGAGATCAAACCAGTCCATTTTAAAGGAAATCAGTCCTGAATATTCGTTGGAAGGACTGACGCTGAAACTGAAGCTCCAACATTTTGGTCACCTTAAGTGAAAAGATCTCATTGGAAAAGACTCTGATGCTGGCAAATATTGAGGGCAGGAGGAGAAGAAGTTGACAGATGATGAGATGGTTGGATGGTATCACTGACTCAATGCACATGAGTTTGAGCAAGCTCCAGGAGTTGGTGAAGGACAGGGAAGTCTGATGTGCTGCAGTCCATGGGTTGCAAAGAGTCAGACATGGGTGAGTGACTGAAGTGAACAGATAATACCCTGTAGCATTATAGGAATAATATAATAAAAGAGGTATGGGACACATTGAAAGTGAAAGTGAAGTTGCTCAGTCGTGTCTGACTCTTTGGGACCCAATAGACTGTAGCCTACCAGGCTCCATATATTACCAAATACCAATAAATTCACAGTGTTATTGAAGTCAAGGTCTTATACACGTAATACTTGTCTTATCCTGATCATTTCATGTCTTACTTCTATGTTGGGAAGGATACTACTCACAGAAAAATATAGCATGTTCTACTTCAATAATATGAAAACTGCTTAAAAAGATAATTAGCAAGTTTGGAACAGCATAGAAACTAAAAGAAATAACACAGCTAGGAAGAACAGGGAAACTTCTTACTCTTTAGATTGAAAGAGTAGAAGGAGGGAGCAATACTGGAACTTGAAGAGAAAGAGAGAAAGAAGGATGGAGACAGACAGAGCGAGCACTGCCATGAACCCGGTAGGACACTGCCAAGTGACCCAGTCAGACAGAAGAGATAGCCAATCTCATAGAGAAGAAACTGGAAGGCCAAGCCCACTCTCAGTCTCTGCCTTTGCTATTTCCCTGCCATGCTCCCCACTGGCTGGTTTCAACCAGGGACCAGGGAACATTTCTGAGCAAGGCAATCTGCTGATCCAACTCAACTTTCAGGGCAGTGTTGGGAGGAGTGGAGAAGGATCTAGTAGGACAAGTGAGTCAGATCCACCTCTCTTCCCACAGCACTTGTGGGGTCTACTCAGGGGTGTGTCAAAACCACCTCTGGCCAGGCTCAAATTGTGTATATCTCTTCCCAACTCCACTTTCGGTGACCTCATATTGCTAGCTTGAAATTGGCCATGGTGGGAATTTTTACAACATGGAAATATGCAGATATCACAAATTAAGCATATTTTTTCCCTTAAACATTTATACACATGCCACTGGTTCTGTTCACTGTAGCACTTCAGATGTTTATGTTACAAATATTCCAATGCAACTTGATGTTTAAAATATATGAAAGAGATTTTATAAAAAAGTAAATGTGATATTTTGTAAATATACTTTTTCTAAATCTGTAAGTTGAAAAGGTATGAGAGTAAGACTGATACTGGAATTTAGAGTCAATGATCATAACCAAAACAAATATCTAACAACACAACTCTAAACAATTATATTATAAAACATACACATAATGGAATACTATGCAGACATAAATAAGGTATAAAGAAACTCTATACAGTAGTATGCAGCGATGTTCAAGATGTATTGAAGTTAACTGAAAGTGGCAAGAGGCAGAATTGTATCTGTCATATCATATGTTATCACTCCATATGACTATAAGCATAAATTTAGTATATTTGTAAAAAGAAACAATGGGAGGATAAACTGAAGACTAATATAAATCAATACTTATGGAAGAGAGGAACAAATGAATGAAGAGGATGGTGGTAAAAGTGAGACTTTTCTGGATAAGCTTAGTAGATGTTTTTGGTCATAAAATCTTTTTTTAAAAGTCACTTAAAAAAAATTGAAACCCAACAGAAGCAAGGGGATCTAACTGAATATTAAGTTGATGATGTAACACCACAGATAAAGGGATTTTCTAAGTGGCTTCAGAACATAGCCTTAGGAAACATACTTTAAGGGAAAACAGAATTGTAAAGAAATCTTAAACTGCATCAAATGTTCTAACTTTTCGTTATAATATTTTATTACTTTGAAAATAGTTTGAATATAATGAAATGTAATACAATACGAAGTTTCTTAATGCTGTTAGGAGCCAAGATATTTAGCATAAGAAAAAAATATAAAAGCACAAAATAAAATGATGTTATGGAATTTTGAGTTGGATATATTAAAAAGAGTTTACTTTCCTCTTCAAATTATATTATTGAAAAGGCAACCTAAATACTCTTCCCTTCAAAAAAATAAAACAAAAAGCAGGACACCTTTGAAGAACATCTGATTCCATGCCTGGAGCAGGAAGCATCAAGATGACCCAGTCTATTTTGTTGTGCCAGAAAGTAAAATTTTCTAGGAAAGGCAAAAATATGTGCAGTTTTTTGACTCCTCACTCAGCCACACAAAAATGGGCCTCGGGCCTAGAACATCTCCTTATGAGGGGCCCTCCCAGCCTGTGGGGGAACATCTTTCTCTGTTTTAGACTCAGCACATGTTCCTTTGTCCTGTTTGAGCATGTATGTCATATGGCCCCTTGTCAACCACCTACTGCATCCTCTCCTGGGCATTGTGGAGTGAAGGGGAAGGAGCAGCTCCTTCACCCACCACACAGGAGGGGTCCCTGCAGACCATCACCTGTGTCAGGTGTGGGGAACCAATGTCCACTCCTGAAACTCACCTTGCTCTGTCTCTTCTCTGTGTGAGTAAGGCATTGTTTCCCTGTAAAAGTGTGTGAGTGATGGCTTTCAGTGGCGACCCTGCACCATGGAGTGGGGCTGACTTCTGGGACTGCTGCCTCTGGTGGAATGGAAGCCCTTCCCAGGAGGGGCTGACAACCGCCAGTCACTTGACAGAGTTGTGAACTCAGAGGAAACAGTGTGAAGGACTCTTCCGTGCCAAAGATAGGATAGCTTGAGCATCAACAAAATCATAAATGTATTTCACAGAAATTCACTAAACATATTTTTTAAAAAAACATCAATGTGCTGATAATCATTTTTTAATAGAGAAATGGAATCAAAAATAATAACAATTAAGGAATTTTGAAATTGCTAGGACACCAACACCTTCATATGAAAATTACAAATTAAAAGGAAATAAATATTTATTCTATCTTTTGCTATATAAACTGGTAATAAAGGAAAAAATCTATATAGAAAAATTCCTATTATAATAAATATGGAAGAGAATTTTAAAATCACAACATTGCAAATTTTAATTAAATAATTGATTCAGGTACCAATTATTATTTAAAAATTAATGAAAAATTTTACACTGGTTCCATTGATCAATGTCAGTGTCACTGAAAAATGTGACAACCTCCTGAAGTGATTTCACCTGAAACACACAACACCAACAGTAAAGTACTCTTGCCCAAAGAGCTGAACCTGAAAATAACAAGGCCTCTGGAAGAACCTTGCTTTATAGGAAGTACAGGGAATCAAGGTACATATTAAATAATGTGGAGGTAAACAAACATATTCAGGATGTGCAGCATTCAAAGACAACTAACCTGGTTTCTATAGTAAGTTAAAGACATTTAACATAAAAGTGAGAGGGAAAATGGCTAAAAGATTTTAAGATATAAAAATGGCAAAGAAACACAGGAAGAGATGTTCAACATCATTAGTAATTAAAGAATCATAAATTAATATCACAATGAGAGGAGATTGGTCAATATAGTGGAGAGGAAGAGCATACTTTTCCTCAAGGCACACTAAAATTTCAATTCTGTACAAAGCAACTACTAATGAGAAAGGCCAGAATCTAGCAGAAATAGCAGAAATAACCTTCTACAACTACAGATATATAAAGAAGAAACCACAGAAAGACAGGTAGGAGGAGTGGAGCTGTAGTCAAGACTCATACCCCACAACGGGCAATCCCCAAATAAGAAGTGAAGAGAAAATCACCAAGTCATGTCTGACCCTTTGTGACCCCATGGGCGGTAACCTGCCAGACTCCTCTGTCCACAGGATTCTTCAGGCAAGAGTACTGGAGTGGGGTGCCATGCCATTCTCCCAGCGATCTTCCTGACCCAGAGACCGAAGCTGGGTCTCCCGCATTGCAGGTGGATTCTTTACCACTGATCCACCAGGGAAACCTCAAATGTCCTTTTATCCCAAATAAGAAGATAATTACAACTACAAAGGTTCTCTGCAAAAAACAAGTGATTAAATCCTACAGCAGGCTCCCCAGCCCAGGGGTCCTGCACCAGAAAGTTGAGCCCCCAGGGACTCAAAGGCCAGTGGGACTTACTCTCAGGAGACACAGAAAGCTGTGAGAAATAGACACTCTACTCTTTTTTTTTTTTAAGACTTCATTCTTAAAGGGTCCATATGAAATCTCAAATGCTATAGACCACGAGGCTGGAACAATACATTAAAGAGGCCTGGATGATCTTGGAGAGTCTCCCAGAGAGGGTGGAGGCAACCAGACCTCACCCTGAGGACACAGATACTGTTGGAAGCCATTTTGTGGCAGCTCATTTTTAGAATCCTCTCTCTAGCTTATTAACACCATGACCCAGCCCCACTCATCAGCCTATTGGCACCATTACCAAAATACCTCAGGCCAAGCAACTAGCCAGGCAGAAACACAGCCCCAGACACCAGCAGGCAGGCTGCGTTCAAGGCCTCTTGAGCCCACAGCCACCTCAGTACATGGACCTGCCCACTACAGAGCCCAGGACCTGGCCCTACACATAACTGCACAAACATTGGCCCCAGGACCCCCAGGGCCCTATAGCCAGAGGCCCTGGCACTCAGCAGTGAGCTCATCAGTGAACCAATACTATCCCAAGGACTCCCCTGGGCCCAGTCCAACCATCAGCATGCCAAGATGATATCTGAAACATCTTAGGCTCCTCAACCAGCTGCACTGACAAAATCTGTAGCAATTTTTTTGATCTGCCTCCTAAGGCAAAGAAACCAAAAGGAAAATTAAATTTATGGGACATAGTTAAAGTTAAAAGCTTCTGCACAGCAAAGGAAATCATCAAAAAAAGAAAGACAATTTACTGAATGGCAGAAAATATATGCAACTAATATGATCAACAAGGGGTTAATATCCAAATTATATAAACTCATACAACTCAGTATCAAAAACCCAAACAATTTGATTTTAAAAAATGAGCAGAAGACCTGAACAGATATTTTTCCAAAAAGACATATGAATTGGCCAATGGGCACATGAGAAGATGTTCCATGTTGCTAATCAACACAGAAATGCAAGTCAAAATCATGATGAAATATCATCTAATATCTGTCAGGATGGATATTATCATAAAGACCACAAACAACAAATATTGGTGAGGATGTGTAGAAAAGGGAATCCTTGGACACTGTTGGTGTGAAGGTAAACTGGTACAGCAACTATGGAAAACAGTAGTGAGGTTCCTCAAAAAATTAAAAATAGAACTATCATATGATTCAGCAATTACATTCCTGGGCATATATCTAAGAAAACAAAAATCACTAATTCACCTAATAGCTGAGTTGATAAAGAATCCGCCTGCGATGCAGGAGACCCTGGTTTTATTTCTGGGTTGGGAAGATAGCCTGGAGAAGGGAAAGGCTATCCACTCCAGTATCCTGGCCTGGAGAATATTAAGAGATAAAAACTTCTATGTATGAAATAAATATGCTACAAAATCTTTTGTGCACCAGAGGGAATATAGCTAATATTATATGGTAATATTGTGCATAATCTATAAAAATTTGAATTATTATGTTGTAAGCATGAAACTAATATAATTATGTATATCAAACTATACTTTAATAAAAAAAATATCTTAAAAACATGTAATGAGATACCACTGTTTACCTGTTAGAATGGTTCAAGTTAAGAAGAATGCCTCTTCCAAGCACTTTGATCCATAGAGTTTTGGATCTTGCTATGTATTTTTTACCCTTTTTGCCCACATTTTCTAACTTGGATTATCCTTCTCAGTTTGTGGGTTCATTTACTTAATCTCCTTCAGTTGTTTTATTTTGGGCAGAGTACAATATACTTGTGAGATCTACTCAGATTCTTAATGCCTAGTTTGTTACCCTTAGATTCCCTCTTTTTCTGGAAGGGCTATTTGGTTTTTATCAAAAATAGGTGCTGGATTTTGTTAAACGCTTTTTCTGGATCTACTGATAAGATCATTTGATTTTTCTTACTTAGTGTTGATATGATGAATTTAATTGATTTAATTTTGAATTTGTTGACTCAGATTTACATATCTGGAATAAATATCACTTGGTCATGGTGTATATTTATTTTATACATTGTTGGATTTGATTTGCTAATGTTCTGTTGAGGATTTTTGCATCTATGTTTATAAGATACATTGGTCTTTAATTTTTATTTCTTGTAATGTTACAGAATGAGTTAAGAAGTGGTTTTTCTGCTTTTGTTTATGGGAAGAGATTGAAGAGAAAGGGTATAATTTTCTCCTTAAATGTTTAGTAGAATTTGCTAGTGAACATTTATTGGCCTGGTGATTTCTCTTTTGGGAGACTGTTAATTCTCAATTTATTTGATAAAGGCATATAAGGATTCTTAAATTCTCCTTGTGTGAGTCTTAGTAGATTTTATCTTTCAAGAAATTGGTCTAATTCATCTAAGTTATCAAATTTATAGGAATAAAATTCTTCACAATATTGCTTATTATCCATTTCATGTCCATAAGAACAGTAGAAATGACCTCTTTTCAACTTTTTATATTTATGATTTATGACTTATTTTTTCTTAGTGAGCCTGTTTAGAAACTTTCCAACTTTACTGATCTTTGCTAAGAAGTTTTTGACTTTTTAATTTTCTCTATTAATTTCTTCTTTTCAATTGTATTGACTTTTGCTCTAATTTGTATTATTTCTTTTTTTCTGCCTACTTTGGATTTAACTTGCTCTCTTTTTTCATTTTAAGGTTAAAGTGTATATCATTGACTTTTAGATCTTTTTCTTTTCTAATATATGCATTCAAAAGTATAAATTTCTCATTATGCTTTGCTTTTGCTGCATCTCACAAATTTGATAAGCTGCATTTTCATTTTCATTTAGCTTGAGTTATTTTAAAATGTATCTTGAAACTTCTCTGACTCATGTGGGATTTAAAAATAGGTTGTTTACCTCCAAATATAGTTGAGATTTTCTACCTATCTTACTGTGGTTTGTAACCTAATTCTATAGATATTATGATCATAAAAGTATACTTTGTATATCTATTCTTCTAAAGTTGCTAAGATGCACACCATGTATTCTTACACTACTCTGAACCTCTATTTATTTTCTAATGTAATTTGTTGTAAATTAAACCTGTTCCAGAAAATCACACCCCTGAATACTTTCAAATTTCATAAGATTTTGCCTGAATGAGGAAGAGACCAGTGGGGTGGGGAGACCACTTGAGAGGGAAGGCATTTTAGACAGGAGTCTCTGGATTGTTAACAAAACTCCTTGGCTTATCCACTAAACCATGGAGATAGTAAAAAAAAAAAAAAAAAACAATGAGTGTATGTTTATAGGTGATGGGCTAAACAGCTGAAGAAAAAAAATGTATAAGCACAGAGCCAAAACTGGAGGATTTTTCTTTTTGGTTTGGCAAAAGGAGATGAATGCTGAACATCACAGACAGGTATTACTGAAAAAAGATTAGAAATAATCTGATCTGTGCTAGAAAACTTTATGTATTTTCCTTCTCTCATTTTTATACCTTATCTCCTCCATGGAAAAAGCTTTGAATAACCTTATATTTGCATAATGGCTTTTCTGTTCTTTGATGATTTCTATTTTTGTAAAAATTTACTTCAGAACATACCCCCTCAAGGTCAGAAGCAATTTAGTTGAGATTTGTGACAGGGTCTACAAGCAACAGTACATATTGAAAAAAACTGCTAATGCTATCGAATCACCTATCTGATGTGTATTGTGCTCAGTCGCTCAGTCGTGTCTGACTCTTTGCAAACCCATGGACTGTAGCCCTCCAGGCTCCTCTGTCCATGGGATTTCCCAGGCAAGAATGCTGGAGCAGGTTCCCATTGCCTTCTCCAGCTAGTCTTCCCGACCCAGAGATCTACCCTGGGAGTCCAGCGTCTCCTGCTTTGGCAGGCAGATTCTTCACCACTGTGCTACGTGGGAAGCCTCATCTGATATGTATAGTATACATTTAGAATATATGACGTAGAATGCTGAGTTTTCTAGTTGTGGTCTATCAAACCGAAGAGTCCTGGTAAAACACAGTGTAAGAAATTTCCCTTCCTCTTCTGGGACTCGCCAGCCCAGGATTGATGCTCCGGGCTGGTGCAGCGAGCTTTTGGGGGGGGGGGGGGGGGAGGAGGGAGGGGGGTTCCGGAGGGGAAGCATATGTAAACCCATGGTGATATCATGACAATGTATGGCAAAAACAATAAAAAAAAAGAAAAAAGAATATAAATAAACAAATAGATATAATGGCACCAGGCATAATTTTAGGTCATTGAAAATAACACTATGTTTTAATTGTGACAACATAAAAACATTTGGTCAGGAAAAAAAAAAAAAAAGATGGCAGCATTTGGCAATTTCTAACATTCTTATATGTCTTTAAAAGTGAGTTGAATAAAAATAATCCCCCAACTCTTCCCCTACAACCCTTAAAATTCCCATATGGTTTAAGAGAGAAAATGTCTTTGAAATCCCCACTCCTGTCATCTGCTGTTTTGTACAGAGAATGTACCAACACAGTGCCACTGCCCACTTCATGCTGCCTCCACAGAATTCTGTCCAAGAACACCCTGTTAAAACTCTTTCTTTGGAGAATTTCCTTTCCTCCACTCCCACCATTATCATATACAAGTGTTTTATGGGCTTTTCCCCTCAGTATCCTCTTCTTTCTCCTTCTTTGGCATTCCTCATTAAGAGTTTGTATCTCCCTTAATGTTCTTAATAGGGTCATTTATTGCTATTGTTAATTGGCATCAGAAATTTTGTAACTGAAACATCTTTCAATGGGAGGAATCAATTTTTCTGTCACTGTTATCCCAAGTAGCTAATTTTCATTATGCTTAGGTTGATAAAAAAAAAAGAAAAGAAATTTCCCTTCCTGCCCCTTTATGTTATAGGAATTGCAATGGATATAGGAGGCAGACTCAACTGAAAAGAAAATCTATGTTGCTCTTAAATTAGGGGCTTTTACTCTATGTCAGCATCAGAAGGGCTGTCACGCTGCCTGAGTCTCATGGTAAGGGGTTTGTCAGAAAACCTTGAGAGTTTCTAGCCAGATGAATTCTTCCTGCTCCAGCTGTTGTGTTTTGGTTGGCTGGTTGTTTTCAAGTTATTCAGATGCCCCACCTGCTGAGAACACTAACAATGCAGATACTCTTTGCAATTTTTATTGGAAACTATCTGGTGATTTAACTAAAGGTAAATATAGTCGAAGAGGTAAAATGGTTTTTATTTACCTAACAGTATTTCTAGAAAGAGAGTCATAAATTACATTGTGATGAAGATTGTGTTTTCGGTGTATCTGATGTTTGGTTTCTTTTGGTTTGATTCAAAAAATAGAGAAAGAACTGACTTTTCTTTGATGGCTTACCAAGGGCCTTTACTTCTTCCTGTTTCCTACATTTTGGACATTTCACTGCCTATTAGAGTCTCCACCAAGAATAATGAAGAGAATAGAAATACAGAGATTGGCAGGTGAAAAGGATTGTCACAATGATTGATAAAGTGGCTAACGAAAGCTTAGCAAGTACATAGACATTTTCTTATTATAATGTATCCTCATGTCTCAGAGTTAGCTAAGGTCTGGTTATGCATATAGAGACACTTATTATGATTACATGTCAGACATCATCATTATAATCCAGAAGTGGCTTTCTTTGTGTAAGATGCCTTATATTATTAATTTTATTGTGAAGACTCTTTTTCATATGTATGAAGATTTTTAGTTTCTATGGATCTTAAATATCCAATGATGTTTGTCACTAGTTTTCCATGCTAAAAATAACTTTGGTTGGCTTGAACAAAGATTCACTATATTCTAAAACTGAGTTTTCCCACTTAGGTAAAAAACCAAGCAGTAAGAATGCGATTTTTAATAAAAAATGTTTCTTGAAGTTAATTCTTCCAGAAACATTAGAGTATATTCTTAATTTATAAATATAAGCCAGAAAAAGAAATGGCAACGTAGCAGCCAATCAATCACCTGGTAACTTACATTTTTATTCAATATATTTATGATGCCACACATAAAAAGAAATGTAAAACCCCGAAAGAACAAAATTCAAGTACTGTGGGAAGAGGTGAGCATAGATTAGATAAAAGAGATTCTAGTGAAAAACATCAGATGATTTCATTAAAATCTTAAGCTTTTATAATTCATGATGGGAGATTTTTTAATTCCTAAAAGCACAAAGATCATCTACACATGAGATGAGACCTCACCTTCTCCCATACAACTAACAGCAAACTGGTTTGAAGAAACTAAGATTCAAGAAAGTGCAAGTTTACATGGTTGCATTTTCTTCCAGAGGACCAAAGAGCCTCCTTTTTCACCAGAGCAGAACAGCCCCAGCTGCAGATTACCAGAAAAGTGAGCATGCTATGTACCAAAAAATAACTTCACCATTTCTTTAGTCAAACAGTACAAGTTGGAGAGATAGGGCAGAAATCATGCTGAGGAGGAAGACATATCAAGGTCTGATAAGTGGCAGGGAAGCCTGGTTAAAAGTCAGAATCCTGCTTCTAGCCAAAGGTTTAACACAAGTAGGCAAAGATGGCACGGCACGGATCTGAGTTCACTCAGAGAAGCGTGTGTGGAGACTGTGGAGCAAGAGGATATTCTGTCTCACAGTGACTTCCTGTTTCCCTCACCATCTTCCTTCTGCCTGCAGCTATCTTCAATCTCATCTCCAGCCTTCTCATTTGGGAATGTTCTGATGTCTATACAGGGCAGAGAAACGGTTGCTACATTTCTTATTTTGGATGCAGTGACCAAAAGTCTCTCACCTGAGACCTAGCTCTGTGGCCTCCTCATAACCTCCCACTAGCTCTAACAAGACATTTTTGTTAGATGTTTTGTTAATAATAAAACATTCTGTTACTTTACTTGGTTACGGGAATAATCCCGAAATCTGCCAGTTTAAGTGCTACCATTAGATTACACATGGTCTTATTAATAGTACATTCCAAATATTTTTTGAATCTCCATAAATTTTTCCATGCCCATTACCACCATCATCCTTCATCTGGATTTCATCAGTATCCTAAATATCTAACTTTATTTCTACTGTTTAATATTAATAGTATTTGCGTGTGTTCACACAGTCACATCTGACTCTTTGTGACCCCATAGACGGTAGCCCACCAGGCTCCTCTGCCCATGGCCAGGCAAGAATACTGAAATGAGTTGCCATTTCCTACTCCAGGTGATTTAGACCCAGGGATTGAGCTCTTGGTTTCTTGTGTCTTCTGCATTAACAGGCAGATCCCTTACCACTGCATCACCTATTGATACATAAATTACCTTCAGTGAAATATATACAAGCATATTCATTTATTAAAGTTCATATACCAAGAAGAGGAAATACTAAAGGCATTTTGGAAGATTTTGAAATTTATAAGAAACCGATGGATAGTTTACCATAATGATTACAGCACTACTTTCCATGACCACTAATGATACACAAGTGTTCTACCTATTTTATACCCTCTCCAATATTTAGCATTTTACTATTAATACTTTTCATTTGCATGTGCTCAATCGCTCAGTGTGTGTGATTCTTTGAGACCTCGTGGACTGCAGCCCACCAGGCTCCTCTATCCATGGAATTTCCCAGGCACAACCATTGCATCTGATTTGCCACTTCCTTCTCCAGGGGATCTTCCTGGCCCAGGGATCAAACCCATCTCTCTTTGGCTCCTGCATTAGCAGCTGGATTCTTTACAACTAACACTATCTGGGAAACCCTATTTTTACATTTAAGTCATTTTGATGAGGGTTTGGGCATCCCTGGTGGCTCAGTGGTAAAGAATCTGCTTACCAATGCATGGAAAGTAGATGGGAAAAAGTGGAAACAGTGACATTTTATTTCCTTGGGGCCCAATATCACTGTGGATGGTGACAGCAGCCACAAAATTAAAAGATGCTTTTGCTCTTTGGAAGAAAAGCTATGACAAACGTGGACAGTGTATTAAAAAGCAGGGACATTACTTGCCAACAAAGGTCCATATAGTCACAGCTATGATTTTTCCAGTAGTCTCGTATGGATGTGAGATTTGGACCACAAAGAAGGCTGAGAGCTGAAGGATTGATGCTTTCAAACTATGGTGCTGGACAAGACTCTTGAGAGTCCCTTGGACGGCAAGGAGATCAAACCAGTAAATCCTAGAGGAAATCAACCCTGATTATTCATTGAAAGGACTAGTGCTGAAGCTGACGCTCCAATACTTTGGCCACCCGATGTGAAGAGCCAATTCATTGGAAAAGACCGTGATGCTGGGAAAGGCTGAGGGAAAGAGGAGAAGGGGGTGACAGAGAAAGAGATGGTTGGATGGCATCACTGACTCAATGGACATGAGTTTGAGAAAATTCCAAGGACAGGGAAGCCTGGTGTACTATAGTTCAAGGGGTTGCAAAGAGGCGAACATGACTTGGTGACTGAACAACAATGATCCGGTGGTACTCCGCACATTCTCATGTGCTCTATGGACATTCTTCTATAAGATTTGGTAAAATATCTGGTCAAGTCTTTTTTTTCCCATATTTAGTTATTTTTCCTTTACTTATTAAGTTGTAGGCATCCTTTCTGTAATCTTAACATGAATCCTTTGTCAGACATTGAGAATGTCTGACATTAAGAATATTTTCTCTGTCTGTGACTTAATTTTGACTTTCTTCATGCTTTCTTTTTTGGACACGACTGAGGACGCACACACATCTAGGTCTGTGAGCCACCTCCAATTACTGTCTCTGTTTAGTATGAGGATGTGATCAATGCTTATTTTTTCCATGTGATTATCTAGTTGTTCCAGCACTTTTTACTGAAAATTTCTTTTCTCAGAGTGAAATAGATTGACCTCTTTGACAAAAGCAACTGACATTTTACATGTAGATCTAGACTTAAAATGTTTATTTTGTGCCACTGAGTTTTTTGTCACAACTCCAAAATCATGTGTTCATCATTCCAGTTTTACAGTATGTTTTGAAATTTGGTAGTAAAATCTTCTACATTTGTATTTCTTCTTCAAGACCATTTGAACAGGCAATATACATAGGATATGGATTTTATTTCAACATAAATTTTAGAATATTTGTGTCAATTTCTATAGAAAATTCTGCTGTGATTTTGACTGAAAGTGAATTGAATAGTTGGGTAAATTTAGGAGAAATAGTATCTTAAATTAAGCTTTCACACTCATTAATTAGCATGTTTCTTCATGTATCTTGGATTTCTTCAACTTCTTTTACCAATATTTGATAGCTTTAATGTGTTTTACACATTTGTGAATTTATTTCTACGTTTCTAAGTATTTAACTATTTTATAAATAATTACTTTTAAATTCAGCTTTCCATCACTTCTCGGCATTTTGGCTAAGATCATGTGTAAATTCAGCTTTCCAGGGTATCATTTTTTTCTTTTTTTTCTATTCTATTAACATGCCATTGATGTTTGTATATTGACTTCTTAATCCAACAACCTTGCTAAATTATTATTTTTAGTTAAGTTCTTTACAGATAGTTTGGCTTTGCATTTTTGATACACATAATTATATCATTCTAAAAATAAATATATTTCTTTTTTTCAAATTTAGATGCTGACTTTATGTTTACCCCTTTTATATATACCTTCAGTGTTTTAGGCTTTTGACAAGAATTCATAAAGAAGTGTCCAATAAAGGTATTAAGATAGCTAACGGCAAATTTTATAATAGATAATAATGATTCCTATAATAAATTCTCTGGTCCTGAATTTCAACTGCAAAGGGCAGGACTGTTCTAAAGAATGTTTTTGTGCCATAAAGAAAAAAATGAAAATATGAAATACATAGAAGGCATGTGTGACAATGTGGGGAGGATTAACAAAGGAAAAAAAGAAGGATTTTTTGTCCTAGAAAACAAATAAAAATAAATATGTTTTTATTATACCTTTTAGCTCTATATTCCTTTTCTTTTTTTCCCTTTTCTCTCTCCCTTTCTCTCCCTTCCCTTCCCCTTTAGCACTAGCTAGGAACTGCAGAACAATGTGGCATTTAAAGTATACTTTCTTCCTTTCCACGTATCAGGGAGAAATTACTTACTATTTCATCATTATTCACCATTAAATGTATTATCTGATTATTTGCAGGTTTTCTATTAATGCCTTTTGTCAGTTTGAGAAAGTTTTTCTTTTTTATCCCTAGTTTGCTATAATCATTTTAATCTTTAACTGATTTAAATTTTAATTATTTTTCTTAATCTGTTGAGATGATCATGTTTCCCCCTTTAGGATGTCATTGTGGTAAATTATGATGACTGACTTGTGAATGTTAAATCTTATCTCACTTTTCAAGAATAAAACTTATCAATCATGATGATCTTTTAATATACATTACTATGTTTAATTTGTTAATATTTATAAATGATCTTTGGAATGAAGGATATTATTTTACTTTTCTTTTTTTCTTGTAATGTCTTTGCCAGGTTATGCTGGTTTCATAGGGCTTCCTAGGTGGCTCAGTGGTAAAGAGTATGCCTGACAATGCAAGAGATGCAGGAAACTTAGGTTTGATCCCTGGATCAGGAATACCCCTTGGAGGAGGAAATGGCAATCCATTCCAGTATTCTTGCCTGGAAAATCTCATGGATACAGGAGCCCAGCGGGTCAAGGTCCGTAGTGTTGCAAAGAGTCAGACACGACTCAGTGATTGAACATGAATGCCCACTAGTTTCATAAAATAAATATGGCTGTGCCTTTTCCTCCTCTGGTTTCTGAAATATATTGAATAAAATTGGCATTTTTTTCTTATATATTTGAAAGAATTTCTTTTTTGAAATAATTTTCAAATTCTGTTGAAGATTCAATTGCTTGGTTATTCATCTCTAAATTTCTTAATATATTTGTAAAAGGTATTTTAAAATCATTGTCTAATATTTTCAGTATCTGGTTAATCTCTGGATCTGCTCCTATAAGCTATTTATCCTTTGGAAATATTAAATGAGTGTTGCTTTCATACCGGTTTGCTGTTGCTGTTTGTTTTCTTGCTTGACTACTACCTTCTATCATTATGTTCTGGATATTGTACGTGGTAGTTAGTGGACAGTATAGATTAGTCCTGATATAGGGGTAGTGAAATTACAGGTGGATTATTTTATCACATGCTGACTTGTTTTCTTGCCTTACAGAGAGTGGATTTATTTCAAATTTACCCTTAGCTGTTGGGCAAAGAACTTGTTAACATGTGTACGAAGTAGTTTTAGAGTGTGATCTTTATTGTTTGGAGATCTAAGCTAAATATATGGCTTGATTATTAAGGTTTCTGGACTCTATTTAGGTCAGAACTCCACTGTTTCCTTAGCATTCCATAATCTATGTATGATCAGAAATCTCACTTGGCTGCCAGCCCTTTATCAGCAGTTCTACCAAGTTGTATTTGCAGCCCCAAAACACAAAACTGTCTTACTCTGCCCAGTGCAAATCCCCTTTCTGCTCTCAAGTATTACACATGGGACATCTCCTTTGGCAGACAGGGTGAATAAGTTACGTGAGGTTTTTGGCTCTATTTTTCCTCAAATATCTCAACCTTACACTGACTGATGCCCAATGCCTAAAACTATTTGTTTTCCATCTAGTAAGAAGTTGGTCTAATGTCATTTCTCTGACAAGACTGGAACAGGAAGTCCTCCATTTTTCATATGCAACCAAAATGATCTGCCCAGTCTAATCATATGCAAATCTAACTTGTCATATCCATCCTAAAAATTAGTAAGTGGCTGCTTATTATCTTTGTAATGAAGTCTATACCCTAACGTGCCTTTAAAGCCCCTGAAGAATATGATCTCTGCCTACCTGCCTACCCTCCTTCTCACCATTCTCTATCTCACAAATGTTTTTGCTCTAGCTGCGCTAAGATGCATTCCTTTCTCACTTATAGGCCCTTACACATACTAGTCCCTCTTCTTGGAAAATTGATTCCTCTTCTTTTTCTAGAGAGCTCTCATTCACCATTGAAGATACCACCTTTAGCTGGAACTCCTTTCCTCACCTCTGATACAGGGTAGAAGCGTGAGCTACAGTGCTATCTAAATGCCTTGTAATTCTGCCACCATAGCATGTATCCCATAGTTCAGATAGATTCCTTTAATCATTTGTCATCACCACTATGCTGTAGCCTGATGAATGCATTGCCACAACTTTTTAATTTGTACCTGTACGCCTAAACCTTATCATACTATCTAACACAGTGTGCATTTAACAGGTACATCTTAAATAAGTGATCAGTCAATGTTTTCATTTTTATGCACTTTTCAGAGCAGATGTTTTTCCTATTTATCTTGGGTGAAAATAAAAGCTAATTTAAAAAAATCATAAATACTTATTGTTCTAAGTGTGTTCTAGGTGATATAAAGTCTTCAGTGAAGTATATAGATGAAGGTATTACTTTATGAGAATAATGTCTAAAGGGGCAAGCAATTTACAGAACATTTTGAAAGACATAAAAATGCCAAAGAGTTGTTATAGATAATATTGTTCTCTGTTAATGTTCAGAATTCTAATATCAATTTTTGGCATAACTAATTTTCATAGTTTGAAAATCTTCTGACATTTTCTTTAGTTCCCTTTGAAAGATTTCCTTTCAGAGCTGTGAAATCCTTATTCACACACAACAGTTATTTTTAGGAACAAGACCGTCAGAATCACAAGGTTTCTTCATTCCTTTCCCACCACTGGTATAGAATGCGCAAACCAGTTTAACAGCTTAATAGAAGATTGACTCCTTTTCCCTTCCTCTAAATTCCCCAAGAGAGTCTAAAATGCATTTTCTAGGTTTAATACCCAAATAAAAAAAAATAGTACCCAGAGTTGAAATCCTAGAATTTCACCTACAATTTCTGGAATTGGGCTCTATTTGGAAAACTAGGAATATGAAGTTTCTGATAATATGGAAAGACTTTAGGCAAAACAATGTCTCACATAAGAATGTACCATTTTGATCTCTTGGAAAAAAACCTGACACCAGGCTAAGGCATGTCGCTCACGACAGAATGGAGCAGGTTTCAGAGTATATGCCTTGAGTTTGATGATTTAAAGGGGAACAGAGCTCGTGCCCCTCAGCTTCAAAAAGTCTACCACCAATGGCTTCCAGAGGGTGGATATACCTACCTTCCTTTTCTTGGGAAATTGGGAAGTGCTCAAGAGGAATTTTCTTGCTCCAAGTGAGAAAAATTAGAGTCTTTCCTCTTCTAGACAAGTGACTATTTCCTCCTAAAAAACCACAGATGGCACAGAATTGTGATAAAGATACAAACTTATATCTTGCCTTCTTTGAAGCTAAAAAAAATAAAACAACACTGAATCTCTATAGATTCTCTAAGCTCCAGGCAATATAAAATGCTAGGGAAGGGTTGGGGGATGGGAGGTAAAAAATATTCTGATACATGTTGGTACTTAGGTAGGGTTAGAAGTAGGCATTGTTCTGATAGCCATATGTCCTCAGAAATCTGGGTCCTTTCTGGCCAGAAAAGTAACTGCGGTTCTGTCAGAGGACACAGCAATTGCATGAAGAGAGCACAGAGTCCATGACCTTTTCAGACTGGGCCAGCTTGTAACAAAGATAAATATTAGTAGAGAAGAGTCCAGACTCCCAGCTATGTTGAGACTTCAGCCAACCCACACATGTCACACATTAGCAGACATCTGGGTGCTAGGCTCATTAGTCCAAAATTATAGGTCACAGTGTTGCTAGCAAAGGTGGTATATTGGACACACATGTTTACCCCATGTGCTCCCAAAATACAAACAAAAAACCTGAAAAGGAGGTGAAAGCTACCTAATATTGTAACTAGAAAAGTGGTTCCTGACTGAATGGACCAAACAGAAAATGAAAACAGGGAGCACAAAGAGCTAAACAAAATGCAAGCCAGTTTACACTGGAGAAGACCAAAGTTTAGAATTTGGAGACAGCAATGAGTTCTGAAAGTAAGGGTCTGGTTGAGGATGGAAATTCCACAGGGGATAGGGGGTTTTGTCTGTTTCACAATCACTTCCACATGACAGAAAACAATGCTTGGCATGTAGTAGGCATCTGGTAAGCATCTATTGAAGAAATTAATTACTGAATTCAAGTTTGCATAAGAAACAACTAGGCCTCTACAACCTGATTGGTGAGTAGGTTTAATGACTGAGGAGGTAGAACCCGGAGGAAGTCTGGGTTTGGAGACACCAGACACAGCAGTGGGTGACGGTAAAGACTGCATAAGAGTCTATATATTGCATACTGGGACCCCCAGTCCCTATCTGCTTGGTTCCAGAACCCTGAAGCCAGCTTTATATTCACTGGGAAGAATATTAGAGAATTCTCCTCTGGGAAAACCAATTCTAGTAGGAGAGATCTTCAGGTACTGACAAGAATCCCTAAATAAACATCTCTCTGCGATAAAAATATTCCACCAAACACCTCTTTTTCCTCTCTTTCTCTGTCTCCCTTTCGCTCATCCTCTCTCTCCCTATTTCTCTCCCTCTTGCACACATGCTATTTGACAGCCCAATGGATCACTAAATATTTGAGGGAAGTCCCTAAGGGAACTGACAAAGATTAAAATCAACAGATAGAGAAAAAAAAATTACACTTGAAAAATACAGACAAGGTGGGAAGGCTAAATAAATCAAGAAAAAAAAAGAGCTATATTACATTCAAATAGATAAATAAAATTACTGCTTCTCTGAAAGATGAGGCAGTTATTTAAAAAAGTGGAACATTTAGAAAACAAGAGTGTTCTTGAAAAAAAGATAAATACGACAAAGGAAAGGGAAAATTCAGAAGTTCTGGAAAACAAAACTGAGCAAATCTCCAAAGACTCAAATAAAAGAGAAATAGAAAATTCAAGAGAAGATAATGCAAAAAGTGACTGAGAAAGTCTAGTTTACAAATACAAGAAGTTTTAAAAGAGAGAGAAAAGAACAGGACAAAATTTACAGAATAAAATTGTTAAAGAAATAATTCAGAAAACAGTCCATAATGTTTTTGTTTTTTGTTTTCTTTTTTTTTTTTTTTGCAAAATGAATGAAGTACAAACCACACCAAGACCTACACATGAAACTTCAGAACCCTGGGCACAAAGAAATTATCCTGCACACTTCAAGAGAAAACCATACATGAAAATAAACTCAAAATGGATTAAAGACTTAAAGGTAAGACCTGATGCTACAAAACTCTTAGAGGACACACAGCAGAATACTCTCTGACATAAATCACAGCAAGATCTTTTTTGATCTACTTTCTGCAGTAATGAAAATAAAGCAAACATAAACAAATAAAACCTAATGAAACTTAAAAAGCTTTTGTATGGCAAACGAAATCATAAACAAAATGAAAAGACAACCCTTAGAATGGGAGAAAATATTTGCAAATGTAACATCTGACAAGGGATTAATTTCCCAAATATATAATACAAAGAGTTCATACAGCTCAATGTCAAAAACAAAAGAAAACCCAATCACAAAACTGGCAGAAGATTTAAACAGACTTTACTCCAAAGAAGACACACAGAAGGCCAAGAGGCATATGAAAAGATGCTCACCATCATTTATTATTAGAGTGATGCAAATTAAAACTACAATAAGGTATCATCTCACACCAGTCAGAACAGCCATCATCCAAACATCTGCAAAGAAATGCTGGAGAGGGTGTAGAGAAAAGGGAATCCTCCTACACTGTTGGTGGGAATGCAAATTAATACAGACGCCATAGAGAATAGTATGGAAGTTCCTTAAAAAACCAAAAATAGAGTTACCAAATGATCCAACAATCCCACTCCAGGGCATATTGTTTAGTCACTCAGTCGTGTTTGACTCTTTGTGAGCCCATGGAGCTTACCAGGCTCCTCTGTCCATGGGACGTCCCAAACAAGAATACTGGAGTGGGTTGCCATTTCCTTCTCCAACCTAGAGCTCAAGCCCGTGTCTCCTGCACTGGCAGGTGGATTCTTTAACACTGATCACCAGGGAAGCCCACTCCTGGGCATACATCTGGAGAAAACCATAATTTAAAAATATACATGCATCACAACATACACAACAGCCAGGACATGGAAGCAACCTAAATGTCTACTGACAGGAATGGATAAAGAAGATGTGGTGTATATATATGCAACAGAATATTACTCATCCATAAAAGGAATGAAATAATGCCATTTGCAGCAACCTACATGGACCTAGAGAACGTCATACTGAGAGAAGTCAGGCAGAGACAAATATCATATGACATCACTTATATGTGGAATCTAAAAAAAAGGGTACAGATGGACTTATCTACAAAACTGGAACAGACTCGTAGATGTAGAACACAAATTTATGACTATCAGAGGGTAAGGAGGGGAGGGATAAATGAGGAGACTGGGGTGGACATACACACACGACTATATGCAAACAGATAACTAACGAGAACCTGCTGTATAGCACAGCGAACTCTGCTCAATGCTCTGTAATGGCCCATATGGGACAAAATCTGAAAAAGATGTACATGTCATGTACAAAATATCAGGAGTTAGAATTGTGTCAGAATTCTCCAAACAAAATAGAAAAAATAAATAAAAACATTTACACTGGAAACTAGAAAGCAAGAGAATAATGCTTTTAAAATTTTGTGGAAAATTGATTTTCTTCCCAGAAGTTCTTTTTCAGCAAGGTTATCACATCTCAAACAAGCAAAAACACCCAGGAACCTTTTCTTTAGAAGGTTCTAAACAGTTTCTCAAATGAAGGCAAAAACTAAGACAGTTTACAGAATTCAGAGAGAAGACACTGGAAGGAGTAAAGAAGATATCCAGGGTAGCTTAGCAGCAAGCCCAGGGGTCACTGATCCACATTTGAGTGGGACAAAATGAGTTGTTCAGAAAGAAATGTATTGATAACTAACAACCTCCTGTGTTTGAATATGCAGATAACATATTTTTTGGGAGTCTAGGGATGTTGAAGAGTTCAGAGATGATTTACTGATAGGTACACAGAGACTTGTGTAAAGTTTAAAGTGAACGTGAAGTTGCTCAGTCATGTCCAACTCTTTGCGACCCCATGGACTGTAGCCTACCAGGCTTCTCTGTCCATAGAATTTTCCAGGCAAGAATATTGGAGTGGGTTGCCGTTTCTTTCTCCAGGAGATCTTCCCGACCCACGATTGAACCTGGGTCTCCCGCATTGTAGGCACATGCTTTACCGTCTGAGCCACCAGAGCACTCAAAGAGACATTTATTGAGTCCAGGAAAAGTAACATTTGTACAAGAAATAAAACAGTACAATGAACAAGCACTCCTGAAGCATAAACATGCCTCATCTGCAAATAAAATTTATACAATCATAATAGTTTACACACTGAGTATTGATCATATTTTGAGCCAAACACGAAATGACTCTGCTGGTTGGGTGGGTGAGGGACTGCATGCCTTTGTGTATGGGAGGACTGTTTAAAGAAGCTAAATCCTCAATCTGCAGAGTAGAAAATAAACAGGCATTATATGCAGTTAACTAAATAAGAAATTTGCCCATAAGTATGCTATGTGGAAATAAGACACATTATACAAGAATATCTTTGATCAAAATAAAACTGAATTGAAAGAATTCACCCATATTTAGGACATGAATTCTAAAGAGCTAAACATATTGAACATAGCTCTGTTCCTTAAATTCAAATTATTTTATTGCCATTTAGTTAAACCAGCTAACTTTCTAGCTAGGGTTGAAAGAATTTGATGGCATTTGGGGATGTCCCAGAGGCTCCTGACCAAGACATGGCACAGACACCGAACACTTGCTGAATATGCATGAAAAAAATTTAGAAAAGTAAACAAGAACTCATAAACCTGATTCATTTCTGGGTGAGAGACTGCAATTCTGGGACTCAGGGAGAGTTATGTTTCATTATATACTTTTTGCAGTTTGGATCTTTTGTTTACTATGTGCTTATATTAACTCTTTAATTTAAACATGGCTTTAATTTTAAAAAAAAAGTGGAGAAAGCTCAAGATAAAAATTAATGCACCCCTGATATATAACTACTTTCATTTCTTTTTCCCACCTATGATTATCTATTTGATACATATTTTGCTACAGCCACAGATCCATTAAAGATTACTTTTGAAGGCCATGTTTGTGGCCAATGCACAAAACAACACATTTGAAAAAAAAGATGTTAAATTCATCAAACTGGGTGCACTTCCTTTCTCCCACTTCTAAATCCCTGAAGACATATTTGCATATTCGCTTATAATAGTGTAACCTACTATTTTACTCATTATTCCAAAATATATGTTTCTGCATATTCTCCCTGCTACATCAGGTCTCGAAATGCTCATTAGGTGGTTTTGCAGTGTCTCCTTTAACCATTCCCGTACCTCTGATTGACTTTTTAAAACCAATCTGCTCAATTTCAGGAGTGCAGTCAGTTTGCCTTCTCTTTTCTGACAGTTTCAGGTTTCCCTGGTGGTTCAGATAGTAGGGAATCTGCCTGTAATGTAGGAGACCTAGGTTTAATTACTGGGTTGGGAAGATCCCCTGGGGAAGGAAACAGCTACCCACACCAGTATTCTGGCCTGGAGAATTCCACGGACTGTATAGTCCATGGGGTCTCAAAAAGTCACACAGGGACCATTGTGGCTTTACTTGTACTTTACTTTTCTGCCAGCTTACCAGAAGGTGGCGCTGGATAGCAGCTGTAAATAATTTGCTTTAGAACACTGCTGCTGCGGCTGCTGCTGCTAAATCGCTTCAGTCGTGTCTGACACTGTGCGGCCCCATAGACGGCAGCCCGCCAGGCTCCCCTGTCCCTGGGATTCTCCAGGCAGGAACACTGGAGTGGGTTGCCATTTCCTTCTCCAATGCAGGAAAGTGAAAAGTGAAAGTGAAGTCGCTCGGTCGTGTCCGACTCGTAGCGACCCCATGGACTGCAGCCCGCCAGGCTCCTCCGTTCCCGGGATTTTCCAGGCAAGAGGACTGGAGTGGGCAAGAGTACTTCCAGGCAAATGCCACTGCCTTCTCCGGGGGTGAACATGAGTTTTCCACTTTTCCAAGCATATTCTCTTGTAGGCTTCCTCATGGGTCAATTCGAAACAGATTTTTACGATGACTGCCTGGAATTAGGGTTACTGTATGTGGTCCTGACAGGGAGAAGACCCCGCTCAGCAAGGACCCCACTCTTGACAAAGCACCTGCCTCGGGCTTCCCCGCAGTGCTCTCCTGCGCTCCATCGCATAACCTTTCACCCATCAGGCGCCCACTCCACTCTGTCACAAGTCCCGTCCTGAATCCTTCCCAGAAACTATCCCCAAACATTTCTCAACCACAGCCCTATCGGATCTGCATTATTATCCACCTGTACAGAAGAGAAAACTGAGGCCTGGCGCGGGTACGTGACCTGTTTAAACTTCTACAACTAAATGACTGCAAAAGATTAAGTCCAGTACTTGCAGCCAGAGACAAGAGTTTGAAACCTGGCTCTTTCATGGAGTGGTTATTCGTTGCTCAGGAGGATTTAACATCACCAAACACTTGTTTCTGGCCTGTAAAAGGGAATAATGTGTGACTCCTCGAGACATATCAAACAAGAAAATATAGGCATGGTTCCCAATACAGTTGCAGGCCTAATGTAAAAACATCTCCAATACAAAGCATAAACAACAAATAGCCGATTAAGATGCTTCTTCCTTCCTGACTCAAATGCCTTTCAGACTCCCATGCCTTTCTCCTCTTTTCTAATTTAAGATTCAGAGTTCTTACCCCTATAGGGCCCTTCACTTCTCTATTTCTTTAATCTGCAGTACTGCAGAACCCTTCTCACTCTGGATTGTCACTTTTCAGAAGAAACCAGAGGTCATCACTTCCATCCCAGATCACTCTCCTAGGACCAGCATTTACGGGGAAGTCATGTATCTGATGTGCGGCAATGCCCTTTAAATCCAGGCTGGTGTTCTATCTTTATTGGCTATTTCAAGGCAAATAATATAATCACTTTTCTCCATTTTTCTTTCTTTGTGAGGAGGAAATGGGTAATACTTTCAATGCTTTCTTCTCAAAGGAGTTGCTCTTATGTGATATTTATGTATTTTTCCTTCTGACTTGCCCCCTTTAGTGCTGACTTGTCTTTCAGATGTTAGTAGATCGTTAACTGCCATCATTAATAGTATCTGTTTTCTTATCATTGAAGCAGACCTAAGCATTGTAGCTTAATATTTTTAAAATGTTTAATCAGGATACATGATCAGTAACTTTCTCAACTCATTCACTTTTTAGAGTCTACTTCTGAAACACCTGTTTAGAATGGTCGATGTGTAGCAGGCAACTAGCCAATTTATTGGCAAATACACACTTTACAGTAAGGTAGTTACACCTACATTCTGAGGAGCAAGAAGGTTTTTTACCTTTCCCGTTCTTCTCTAAGTCCTCAAGCTATGCCCTGGCTATTGCCTTATAACCTGCCTTGTGAAATGTAAATGGGCTTTGAGAAATATGGATCTTATGGAAAATTTTAACTAGATTGAATTTGAACATCATCGGCTGGTGGTCTGAATTTGAATATCATTGGTTGGCCGTCAAAACTTTTGTGTATTCATCTGTGAATACTGGCTGCTAAAACATGGAGAACTTGTCATTAAATAGCTGGAAATTGGAATATTCATCCTATATAAAAATAGCCATTTTTTAAATAAAATTAACTATTTTTTATTTTATAATTGAGGCAGCTTTTTTTTTTAGCATGTTGAACTGCACGTGTCAACAAAGAAGCAGGCTTACAACTAAATGGTATTTCCTCGATTCTTCATATGTTTGACCACTATACCAACTAGAATGCTACAAAACTCGAATTGCTGGGCTTCTATGGTTAGGGCTAATGTGCCAGCAAAGAACAAACCAGGTTACATTGATTCAGGAATATAGATTTCACTCAGAGGACCCTGCTGGGAGTCCCCAAATAATGAAGTAGTCTGGTAGTTAAAAGTATCCTTCTCTAAGTAAGGGCTGATATGTGTCTGAGTTTGGAGACATTTACTAGTGGCTCCTGGATTGCACAACGCACCACACTTTTACCATTGTGGCAGATTCATTCTCTAGGACGAGGTGAGGTGGGGAATTTATGAGGCTATATCTCTAAACCAACTGATTGCCGATTCCTGCCACTGAGTTGCTGTTAATCTTGTTCTCAGCATGACAAGGCAAGTCCTGCACATGGTGTTGGCCCAAATAACACCACAGCCACCAATGGAAAAGTAGCTTGCCGTTAGAATAATTAACAGAGTCTGTCCTACATGCTCACACTGTATCTTGGCTTTCGCTCTTGAGTGATACATTGAATTTTATTTGATCATTCATGGGATATACTCACCTCAGGGTAGACCGAGAGACATTTAATAGCTTTGTGAATAATCTATGACCCAGAAGATGAACTCAAAGTAGTGTAAAATAGAGCCCAAGCTTTAGTAACAGAACACTTCGATTTGCATCATACATCACCATGGTACTGTGTAATCTGAGGAAAGTTAACCTCTTTGTGACTATGTATTCTCATGCGTAAAATGGGAATAATAGTTGTTAATATCTCATTGTATTGTTTTGAAGGAGAAATGAGTTAAAATTTAAAGCATTTTATGTCTTAAAACATATAATGAATCTTTTAAAATGCTAGCTATTATAACCTGACTAAATCAAATATGTTCTTGGAAGGGATGGGAAGGGATCTATGAAATTCCCCTCATCAAGCTTTACACAGTGACATTTCTGAAAAGCTAGTGTTACACAATCACCCATGTTTCCCTATGGGTCTTACCAGGCACCTGGATACGTGACACTTTACTCAGTGTTACTTCGTTCTAGCCCTGTTCCAGATCTCAGGTTCCATGCTTTTTGGTCCAGGATTTCAACATATAACATTCCTCCCCAATAAAGTTTATCTCCAAAAGGTATAAGTTTTAGGAAAAAAATAATAAAGACTTAAAAATCTACTTTATACAGATGATAGTTGTATATATAATGAAACCAAACTACAGAAAAAATTTTAGAATAAATAAGTGCACTTTTAGGGAGATTAGTAGATAATTTGTTGCTTATGTTGGTTCCAACTAGAAAATAAAATTGAAAGAGACAACTTACAATAGCATCAACAAATCAGATATCTGAATGTAAATCTACTAAAAACACATAAAACCTATAGAGATTGAGAGAAATTTTAAAAGATCTAATAAATGTATTTATATATGATGTTCACAGCTTGTGGGACTCATTAATAATATTAACAAGCTGTCGCTTCTCTCTGCTGGTACACAAGAATCAGGCTGCAATACAGACCTGCCAAAGGCTAGTTTCCTGTCACCTGCCTCTTCAGCATGTTTAATTTTTCCTGTTGCTGAGTTCTTCCACCATTACCTTTGTAGCACCTTGTAGCAAGAGTTTGTCAGATACCCCTCCAGCTCCCCAGCAAAGGAAATACTTGCTTCATAACAAAGCAAGTCTCTTTATATGCTCCCAATGACCTGTGACAAAACTAATACATGCCATGTCCAAAAACAAAAAGCTAATTTTCTATTAACTTCCAACCTCACAACCCAACTCTACAAGACCTAGACATTCACAAAGTTGAACCATTCATCTCTAAACAGCCCTGCCCATATCACAGAGAACATAAATGGAATCCTCCCTCAAATCATAAAATCACGATTGATGGGAAAGGGAACATAACTTAGAACAAATACAGAAGATAGGAAAAAAAAGGCATACACTTTTATTTCAGAAAGTTAAACTCTATATTAGGGAAAGCTTCAAAAAATTATCAACAATAACCATAGAGTGTCTGGAGCATTGTTCAGAGAGAGAAAAAGCAGGAACAGATAATCACACTGCTAGGAAGCAGGGACTGAGATGACAAAAGGAAAACAAAACTACTCCTCCTTTTCCCTCAAGGAGAATAATCTCGAAACTGCAAAAAGACAGCAAACATGTTTAAGAGGAAATTGAAACTCAGGAGAGGTGAGAGAACCCTCAGAGACCTTAAGTGGATTTTTTTGTCTCTAGAATAAGATGAATGGCATCTTAAGCACTGAGAAAACCTGCAGTGTGATTGCCCAAACACTGCCAGTGATGTTTAAGAAATATAGAAAAGGAAAAGACTCACAGGAAATGCCAGGAGTCCAACAAGAGTGAATACGAACCACATTCTGAACAGAAATAGAGACACTTGCTCTGCAAACTACAGATTAGATATCTAGATGCCTAACCTCTTACATTTCTATAATCAAAGTAGTTAAAAAAAAAGAATGAAACATATCATTTGACTTGTGCCTCATACAGTAATAATGTCTACCATATGATTAACACATTTCATCATCACAGCATTTCTTTATTGAAAAAAAGTATTACTCCCAAATTTTGTTGTTGTTTACAAATATAGAAATTGAGATTTGGGAGAGACTGAAATATTTAGAAGATGATGACATAATACTACCTGCCAAGACTATTTTTATTATGACTCTCTGGTACTCTTCAAGATCTATTTTGACACTGAGGACACAAACAGATGGAGAAATGTGCCGTGTTCGTGGACTGGAAGAATCAATGTAGTGAAAATGAGTATACTACCCAAAGCAATCTATAGATTCAATGCAATTCCTATCAAGCTACCAGAGGTCTTTTTCAGAGAATTAGAACAAATAATTTCACAATTTGTATGGAAATACAAAAAAACCTCGTATAGACAAAGCAATCTTGAGAAAGAAGAATGGAACTGGAGGAATCAACCTACCTGACTTTAAGCTATACTACAAATCCACAGTCATCAAGACAGTATGGTACTGGCACAAAGACAGAAATATAGATCAATGGAACAAAATAGAAAGCCCAGAGATAAATCCACGCATCTATGGGCACCTGATCTTTGACAAAGGAGGCAAGAATATACAATGGAGAAAAGACAACCTCTTTAACAAGTGGTGCTGGGAAAACTGGACAGCCACTTGTAAAAGAATGAAACTAGAACACTTTCTAACACCATACACAAAGATAAACTTAAAATGGATCAAAGATCTAAGCATAAGACCAGAAACTATAAAACTCCTAGAGGATAATATAGGCAAAACACTCTCTGACATAAACCAAAGCGGGATCCTCCATGACCCACCTCCCAGAATATTGGAAATAAAAGCACGAATAAACAAATGGGACCTAATTAAAATTAAAAGCTTCTGCACAACAAAGGAAACTATAAGCAAGGTGAAAAGACAGCCTTCAGAATGGGAGAAAATAATGGCCAATGAAGCAATGGACAAACAATTAATCTCAAAAATATACAAGCAACTCCTGCAGCTCCTTTCTAGAAAAATAAACAACCCAATCAAAAAGTGGGCCAAAGAACCTAACAGACATTTCTCCAAAGAAGACATAAAAATGGCTAACAAACACATGAAAAGATGCTCAACATCACTCATTATCAGAGAAATGCAAATCAAAACCACAATGAGGTATCACTTTACACCAGTCAGAATGGCTGCCATCCAAAAATCTACAAGCAATAAATGCTGGAGAGGATGTGGAGAAAAGGGAACTCTCTTACACTGTTAGTGGGAATGCAAGCTAGTATAGCCACTATGGAAAACAGTGTGGAGGTTCCTTAAAAAACTGCAAATAGTCCTGCCATATGACCCAGCAATCCCACTGCTAGGCATATACACCGAGGAAACCAGAATTGAAAGAGCCACGTGTACCCCAATGTTCATCACTGCTTTGTTTACAATAGCCAGGACATGGAAGCAACCTAGATGCCCATCAACTGACGAATGGGTAAGAAAGCTGTGGTACATATACACAATGGAATATTACTCAGCATTAAAAAAAAAAATCATTTGAATCAGTTCTACTCAGGTGGACGATTCTGGAGCCCATTATCCAGAGTGAAGTAAGCCAGAAGCAAAAACAACAATACAGTATATTAATGCATATATATGGAATTTAGAAAGACGGTAACGAGAACCCAGCATGTGAGACAGCAAAAGGAATGCAGATGTATAGAATAGACTCGTGGACTCTGTGGATGAGGGTACTGGTGGGATGATATGGGAGAATGGCATTGAAACATGTTAATTATCATATGTGTAATCAATCGCCAGCCCAGGATTGATGCTCGGGGCTGGTGCATCGAGATTTCCCGGGGGGAGGGAGGAGGGAGGGGGGTTCTGGAGGGGGAGCATATGTAAACCCATGGTGATATCATGGCATTTTATGGGAAAACTAATTTAAAAAATAAATTAATTAATTAAAAAAAAGAGAAAGCGCCACTCTCATGGTATGACTTTTCATGAGTCCCTACTAGAAAATCAATTCCCTCTCATTTATATGTGTGTGTATGTGTGTGGGAGGGTGAGGGCTGTGGTAGAAAAAGGAGTATACATAATTAAAGAATTCTGTGTGAGCTTTATCCTCTAGTTTGGAATAATACACCATAAAAACAATCATGGAATTCTATCCTTGAAGGACAAAGAACTGACCCCTTAAATAGACTGAGAAGATACAGGAAGACAACAAAAATGGAAAAATCATGTATTAAATCCTAGAAGTGAGAGGGAGCATGGTTTCTTAAGGAAGTAGAAGTATTACAATCTGATTGAACTGTAGGATTTGAAAGAGGCACACAAAAGAGATGGGAAATAAGAATAGTTTACATGACTTACATGACAAGCTAAGGGAGTTGACAGTGACTTCACAGTCTGATGAGTCACTGAAGGAGGTTCAGCACTGAAACAGCATGACCATATTGCATATTAGACCATATTGCAAATATGACCATTTGCATCTTAGAAGACTCGTGCTGGGAGAAGTGTCAAAACTAGATTTAAAGTGTAACTGCTTAGGAGGCTCTTCTAGTGATCTGGGCAAGAGAAGACAGACTCTAAAAGAAAGGAGTAGCAGTGAACATGGAAGAAAGAGAACTGAAGCTAAAGAAGTTTAAGCAAGTGAAATCAATGCTACTTGATGACTGATCATCACAGCAAGTAAGGGGGAAAAGTAGACAAGAGATCAAGGGGTAAAAACCCAAAGTCTGACTCGAACAACCTAAAGGAGGGTGACAATTTTTTTGAGAGAAAAGGAAAATAAGAATAAGAAAAATAAGTAAGATAAAAGTTGAGAGTAAGATGATCTAGGAAAGACATGACAATGGGTTTGCTTTGAAAAAGATCTGTAGGATATTCGGATAAAGAAGAAAACCAGAAAATTGTTGGACACATAACCTGGGAAAGAAAAAAGATCTCTGCAGTACGTTTGAGACTTGCACATAGTAGTTTGAGCCAATAAATTAAATTAGACCACTCAGGAGATGCCTCAGAGGTATAAAAACTGAACCACAGGGAACACTCAAGTGAAACATGAATTGAGGAATAATAGTTCATTTAGATACCAAGAAAAATCTATGAAGTAGGAGGAGAGCCAGAAAGAGAAGTGTTAGGGAATCAATGAAGGAAAGAGGATTGAGGAGGGAATGGTCAGTGAATCCAAACACTACAGAGAAATCAAATTGATAAGGATTCCCCATTTGATGTTTAGCAGTTGGGTAGAGAGCGGGATGATGGAGTGGGGGAGAGCTCAGACTTTAGGAGTTGGGTCATGGAATAGGCAGTGTGGAAGTGAAAAACAGGAGGGAAGATAATATTTTAAAGAAACTAGAAAGTTGGCTCTGAAGTAAAAAGAAAGAGGATGTTGGCTAGACCCTCAGTGTTTTGAACATAGGTTTTACTGTGTTGGTCTGTGTTGGTCACCTTACGTAATCTTAAAATGCTGTTGAAGACAGATAAAACCTACAGGTATTCTGCCACGCATATCCAATAACTAAAGTAACTGGATGTTTGGAAGGATTGTTTTGACTCCTTTGTGTTTATTTTTAGTTGTTTGCTAAATTGGAAGAAACCTGAACATATATTCATTCTGAAGGGAAAGGAGGCAAGACTGAAGAGAGAAGCAAAATCAGGGAGTATTGGCATGAGAGACCAAAGGGGTCTAGAGAGGAAGTAACCCAAAGTACAGGGAAAGGATGTGCCTTCACCACAGGATGAACCTGTAATCCCCTCAGTAGCAGAGAGACAAGAGAATGGTAGATTTGTGAGAAATCATATTCTCAAATGGTGTGAAGGTGTCGCTCATTTGCCCAATATTTTCAAGTACCTCCTGATTGCCAGTCACTGTGCAAGGTATGTGGAATACAACAGTGAGCAAAACGATCTATCTCTTGCACTCAAGTGGCTCAGAGTTTGCAGAAGCTAAGACAAACATTATTAATACAACCACATATATATTATCAGACAGTAATGAATAGTAACAAGATGAGAACTACACTTTTCCAAAACAATGCATAAAATACCTAGACTTCAATAAGATCAGAAAAGACTACCCAGGGAAAGATATGACTGAGTTAACAAGGAATAAATGGAGTCATCTGGAGAGCCATGGTTGAAGGGATACTGCAGAGAGCTCGGGGGCACTGGGGACAGCTGCTGCTGCTGCTAAGTCGCGTCAGACATGTCTGACTCTGTGCGACCCCACAGACGGCAGCCCACCAGGATCCGCCATCCCTGGGATTCTCCAGGCAAGAACACTGGAGTGGGTTGCCATTGCCTTCTCCAGTGCATGAAAGTGAAAAGTGAAAATTGAAAGGGAAGTTGCTCAGTCGTGTTGGACTCTTCACGACCCCATGGACTGCAGCCCACCAGGCTCCTCCGTCCATGGGAGTTTCCAGGCAAGAGTGTTGGAGTGGGCTGCACTGTCCCCTTCTCCACTGGGGACAGTAAGGTGCTCTAAAAATGCTGAGAGTTTTGAAACTTTGGATTCTGTACATCTAAACTCACTTTAGTGACTGGTTACTTTGCAGCAGGGCTTCCCAGGTGGCACTAGTGGTAAAGAATCTGCCTGCTGATGCAGTGGATGCAAGAGACACAGGTTTGATCCTTGGATCAGGAAGATCCCCTGGAGAAGGAAATAGCACCCCACTCCAGTAGAGGAGCAAAGTGTCGACACAACTGAGGATCTGAGCATACGTGACAGTGGAAGTGGTTGCCCTGAAATTTTGTCTTTGCCTCCATCTCCCACATTTCTCAAGAAAACTTAGGCACGGGTAGGCCTGCAAATTTGGAAAACTCAGCAATGGCCACAGGACTGGAAAAGGTCAGTTTTCATTCCAATCCCAAAGAAAGGCAATGCCAAAGAATGCTCAAACTACCGCACAATTGCACTCATCTCATACGCTAGTAAAATAATGCTCAAAATTCTCAAAGCCAGGCTTCAGCAGTATATGAACCATGAACTTGTGATGTTCAAGCTGGTTTTTAAAAAGGCAGAGGAACCATAGATCAAATTGCCAACATCCTCTGGATTACCAAAAAAGCAAGAGAGTTTCAGAAAGACATCTACTTCTGCTTTATTGACTATGCCAAATCCTTTGACTGTGTGGATCACAATAAACTGTGGAAAATTCTGAAAGTGATGGGAATATGAGACCATCTGACCTGTCTCTTGAGAAACCTACATGCAGTTCAGGAAGCAACCGTTAGAACTGGACATGGAACAACAGACTGGTTCCAAATAGGAAAAGGAGTACGTCAAGGCTGTATATTGTCACCCTACTTATTTAACTTATATGCAGAGTACATCATGAGAAAGGCTGGGCTGGGAGAAGCACAAGCTGGAATCAAGATTGCTGGGAGAAATATCAATAACCTCAGATATGCATATGATACCGCCCTTATGGCAGAAAGTGAAGAGGAACTAAAAAGCCTCTTGATAAAAGTGAAAGAGGAGAGTGAAAAAGTTGGCTTAAAGCTCAACATTCAGATAACTAAGATCATGGCAGCTGGTCCCATCACTTCATGGGAAATAGATGGGGTAACAATGGAAATATTGTCAGACTTTATTTTTGGGGGCTCTAAAATCACTGCAGATGGTGATTGCAGCCATGAAATTAAAAGACCATTACTCCTTGGAAGGAAAGTTATGACCAACCTAGATAGCATATTGAAAAGCAGAGACATTCCTTTGCCAACAAAGGTCCATCTAGTCAAGGCTATGGTTTTTCCAGTGGTCACGTATGGATGTGAGAGTCAGACAGTGAAGAAAGCTGAGCACCAAAGAATTGATGCTTTTGAACTGTGTTGTTGGAGAAGACTCTTGAGAGTCCCTTGGACTGCAAGGAGATCCAACCAGTCCATCCTAAAGGATATCAGTCCTGGGTTTTGATTGGAAGGACTGATGTTGAAGCTGAAACTCCAATACTTTGGCCACCTCATGCGAAGAGTTGACTCACTGGAAAAGACCCTAATGTTGGGAAGGATTGGGGGCAGGAGGAAAAGGGGATGACAGAGGATGAGATGGCTGGATGACATCACCGACTTGATGGCCACGGTTTTGGGTGGACTCCGGGAGTTGGTAATGGATAGGGAAGCCTGGAATGCTGCAATTCATGGGGTCGCAAAGAGTAGGACATGACTGAGTGACTGAACTGAACTGAACTGAGGGGAATAAAGGAGTCTTAATGGGAAATTAACCAGAAGAGTACCAAGAATTAATTTCAAATGACACACACTTTCAGAGGGCTGAACTACTATACATACTAGTCATACAAGTTCTGATAGTATTACTTTTGAGAGTAGTGTTCAGTTACAGCTACTAAGGCACAAGCTACTTACGTTGCATTACAGTTTGAAAATGCATGGATTTTGAAAGTCTGAAATACACTGATTTAAAACTTCACATACATAAATTAATGTACTGTGTCACAATGAATTTTATTTCCCTGAGTTTCTCCATTGATAAAAGCAGACACCACTAAATAAAAATTGATCAAGCAGCTAGAGATCTGAGGGATTGTTTTGATCAGGTGTCTTTTTTTGACAAATACTTTCAGGGGTGTCCATTCTTGATATAAATTCCTTAATTTACTTAATCAAGTGTGTATTTATTCTTCACCTATGTGATTTTGATGGATGAAGATATGTTTTCTGAAGCAGAAATGCAAATCCTGGATTTGGCCCATGAAACAGCTAATCAGGGGAATTCCAATGGTTGATTTATTGTAGCCATTGCAAAGGAGGAGAGCAGGTTGCTAATAAACAGCAATTAGACACATGTTTTAGGCCAAGTGGAGACTATTACTCACGCTAAGAGTTTTTGAACTTTGAATTATCTACATCTTACTCACTCACTTTGGCAGGTTATTACTTTTTGAAATTATTTGTAATAATGTTCATATACAAGAACACTTTTCTCTTCTCTTTGCCATAGGGAATTTGAGCCAATCCAGCACTCAGATAGATCTAATTACCACTTATCATTGGGTCCAACTATGATTCTACATCAGGCAGTTTAGGAAAGACCACATAGTTTGGGAGGTATTTTCCAATAATGATGAGCTAGTAAGACTCAAACTTGTATGGAGTTTAAGAGTCAGGCCTAAATCTGGGCTAACAACATCACAAGTCTGCAGCAATGAACTTTCCCAAAGGGTATTATTTAGAGCCAATATTTGTGCCATATCCATTATTCAAAATATTTTTAATTTTACAAAATTCAATGAAATGGAATATTTATACACTGTCAAAACAGAGATACATACTTACTAGAATTTCAATATGAGCTAAAACTTCGATGAGGCTACCAAATAAAGCATCACTATCTTATGGTTAAAGAAAACTAGTTAAAAGAAATAACAATAGAAAGTAAGAATTGTCTTAAGATGGAGTTACTGGCCTTGAAAAGTTATCAGCTGTCTGTCACTGAAGATATTTGCATGAAGATCAAATATCCACTTATCAGAAATGTTATAGAAGTTACCATGCACTGTTTAAACAATTGTTTAAAGTATGCCCTCTATGGTTACTTTCAATGTTCAATGGCTATAAATTCTAGGAAAACGATGGATGCAAAATATTATCTAATAGAGCTTTTTTAAAATACCTATATTTTTAAACATTCAGGCTTCTTGGCCACAAGCACTTGGTAAACCTCTAGTTAATACAGAAGGAACCAGGTATGTGGTATCTGACAGACTGTGAACTGGAGAAACAAGCTTGGGAATATGGGTAGACCAAGGAAGGCTAAGCAATGACAACCACAGCCTAGTTCATACCAGAAGTATAATCTAATAAGAATGTTGCTTTAAATATCAGAGCCATCCATCCTGCTGAACCCAACGTCATGGAATACCTAAAATCAAGCCTATTGCCAATCCTGTTGCTGATGGGTATCTCACAGGAATATATAAAGCTCCTGCAAATAAATTCTGTTCTATTCTTATTGTATCACCCTCTTCAGAGTTTAAACTAAGGTTGAAACATCATTCTGACAAAAAATCAGATACTTAGACCCTACCTACTAAGGAGGAGCAGAGAGAGAAAGAAGTTATATCCCTTCAGCTAACCTGTGTCATTCTTCCAAAGTGGGAAGGGAGCTTGAATTCTGATAAGTCAAAATAAAGGTAAGCATCTACTCCAAAGATTTTATTGAGTGTTTTAATATCCAACATTTTGTGTCTTTATAATGTTGGTGAGTTTGATCTACTGCAGGGGGTAAGTATTTTGACTTTTGCAAATTTTACTTTACCTGCAAATTTTCTTACTCGCCATCTTCTGTAAGTATTTCCTAGAGAACTACTCTAGTTTTCAAATAGAATACACTAGGTAATGATTATTCACCATGCCCTATTCTATACTTTTATTTTATCTGAATAGAACAAAGTAATCAATTCTAAAGAAATAGATGCCTCTCCTAAACTCATGGCTTCCGATTAATTAAAGGTTTCCTGGGAAATGCCAGGATTGCTTATGGCCCATTGTTAATGATCTGAGGCCGCCTATTCTGCTAAATGTTAACTGTGGTATGGAAATGTGATGGTGTCTGCATCAGAGTTCACTAATCAAAATAATTACACCCACTCTGCACATTTCACATGTCTTCACTTAAATAGGATCAAGTATCATTTAATGTGAACCTTTTATATAAAGTTACATCCTCAAGAGGCTCCCTCCAAACTGAACGAGCTGATTCTCTTACCCAAAGAGCATTTGTCAAGGTGCAAAGGTCTATTTTTTTGTAATGCTAGCACTATATGTAACCACTACAGGATTCTCCCTACCCCAGTGAACACAGTGACACAGAGACAACAGAAACCAGTGTTCAGTTCAGTAGCTCAGTCGTGTCCAACTCTTTGTGACCCCATGGACTGCAGCACACCAGGCCTCCTTGTCCATCACCAACTCCCGGAGCTTGCTCAAATTTATATCCATCGAGTTGGTGATGCCATCTAACCATCTCATCCTCTGTGGTCCCCTTATATAATAAGGATAATTATATAAAATAATAATTTGGGAGAGCCTTGTTGAAAAAGTAATTAATACAATTCAGGTCAAATTCAGTTAACTCATTCTGGTATAATACTCATATCCTTAACCCAATCACTAGAATCAGCTTTTATCCCTCAAGAGGATATTATTATTATTATAGATAGTATTATTATAGAAGATTGGAGGACCAGTTTCTCTCATAATTTAGAGATATTTTTCTTTGGGCCTCTCATCCAGTGATAGTTTTTCCTTTGTTCTCCTACCATCTTGTGCTGCAAAGCACATGCTTATGAGCACTAGAAGAATCCTGACACTTCCCTCACCCTCGTACTAAGGGTATAACTTTTATTTATATTGTGTCTTCCTCATCAAACAGTATTCATAATGCAAAAAAGATGGACAAGTATCAAATAACATAAATACTACATATCAAATAGAGGAAATGCAGAGAATGGCATCTGGTCCCATCACTTCAATGCAATTAGATGGGGGAAAAGTGAAAGAAATGACAGATTTTAGTGTCTTGGACTCCAAAATCATTGCAAACAATGACTGCAGCCATGAAATGAAAAGACACTTGCTTCTTTGTAGAAGAGCTATGACAAACTTAGCATGTTAAAAAGCAGAGGCCTCACTTTCCCAACAAAGGTGTATATAGTCAAAGCTATGGTTTTTCCAGTAGTCATGAAAGGATATGAGAGTTGGACTATAAAGAAGGCTAAGCATTGAAGAACTGATGCTTTTGAATTGTGGTACTGGAGAATACTTTTGACAGTCACTTGGACTGCAAGAAGATCAGTTTAGTCAATCCTACAGGAAATCAACCCTGGGTATTCATTGGAAGGACTAATGCTAAAGCTGAAGCTCTAGCACTTTGGCCACTGATGTGAAGAGTTGACATACTGGAAAAGACCCTGATGCTGGGAAAGATTGAGGACAGGAGAAGAAGAGGGTGACAGTGGATAAGATGGATGGATGGCATCACCAACTCAATGGACATGAGTTTGAGCAAACTCCAGGAGATAGTGAAGGACAGGGAAGCCTGGCATGCTGAAATCCAGAGGGTAGCAAAGAGTCAGACCTGATTTTGTACCCAAACAACAACAACAAAGAAACATTGCTTTTATCTTCCAGTTTCACAATGCTTACAAACAGAGTCAATAAACATATGCAAGAATAAAAAGGAATATCAGAAATTATGATTTTTTTTAAAAGTAGGATATTCAGAATTTGAAAATTAAGAGGACAATGAACAAAGAAATGTAACCAAAAATAGGCTGTCCCCACTGTAAAATCAGAAAAGTCTAACTAGTTTTGGAAACATCAAGAGAAACTGTGTCACAAATGTAAGCTGCTGTCTTTAATAAACGACATAGGGTTTAAGCAGCTCACAGCTTCAAAGAACATCTGAACGTTTCTATTATATGCATGTATTACTCTAGGTCCTCTGAGAAGCCAATGCCAAGTTGGGATTAAACATGCAAGGATTTTATGAGGGAAATGTAGGGGCTGAAAGGCTGGGTGAAACACCAGACGACAGTGTAAGCCCAACTCTAGCGGAGCAGAGAGGGTCTGAAGGCTGGATGAAGCACATCAGAATGCCCTACAGCCTCAGGAGGGGACAGCAGGGCTTTCAGGGTGTTCTGGAGTCAAGGTTGTTCTGTCCCAGCAATGCCTTTCCTAACAGTCCCTGCCATGCTCAGTCACTGTGGAAACAGCCATAAAATGAGAACACTTTTGGGTCATTAAAATGAATCAAATGCAAAAGGCTTCTGAGCACTCCTCATAATAATACTGTCTTTGCATAGAAAATCTGCCAAGAAATCTGAGTAGTTGCTAATAGTTTTGTCAGTCTCCTTCTCTTATTGCCCAGTCTCTGTAATTGGATTCATCTTAAGACACTTTGAAAGTTACCTATATTTTACCTCTTACTTTCTTTCACCAATTTACTCCTCAGCTGTCTACAATGTTTCTAACTTTCTGTTGAAACTGTTCATTTGAAAGTTTTCATCAGCTGTCTCATTACTGAAACACAATAGGATTATTTTTTAGAATACAGCTGCATTCTAACAAACTGCTTACTGAAGCAACTGAGTCTTGAAGCCCACACCCTCTCCTTGAAATGCTCCTCCCTTGACTTCTTTGACTGCATTCTTTCAGTCCTCTACATCTCTAAGTATGCAGTCCAGGCCTTCTTCATTATATCCTTTCACATCTCCCAATCTCACATTTAGATATTCACCAAGCTGATGCCTTAGGTTGCTTACCTATAAATAAAATTTTGCTGAGAGTGCTAATTATTTCCCCTAATTCAAGATCCTAAACTGCTCTGAACTATTTTTACAGCACCTGACATGTCTTTCCAAGTAAGATAACATGGAAGAAACCAAATGAACTTGTGGACCCCCCCCAATGTATTCTGGAGGCTCTCAAAGACACTTTAAATGGATTATGTCCAAAATCCAACAACTTCTGTTCTACTTTCCTATTTTAGGTAATGACATCATCTATGAGCTATGTTTTAACACCTCTTTAATCATTTTGACTTTCTTATGCTTATCTCCTGATGTTGAATAAAATGGTTCAAATCTACCCTAAATGTTAGTCAACAGGTAAAGCAACATTTTTATTTTTCATATTTAAAAGTTTATGTTTTGCCAATTATAAAGTGAATAAACTGTTTAAGTAAGCTAATTATATATAAAATATAACTTTTTAGTAAAAATTTAATATTTGCTATGAGATGTTTCCAATTCTTCTAATATTTTAAATTATGTTCAGTGAACATTGTGTGCATGCTCAGTCCTTTGGTTGTGTCCAACTCTGCAATCCCAAGGGCTGTAGCCCTCCAGGTTCCTCTGTCTGTGGAATTTCCCATTCAAGAATACTGGTGAGTAGCCATTTCCTACTCCAAGGGATCTTCCCAACCCAGGGATCCAGCCTGTGTCTTCTGTGTCTCCTGCAGTGGCAGGCAGATTCTATACCACTGAGCCGCCTGGGAAGACCCTCAGTGAACATGGTTACGTGTAAATCATAACACATCTTACTGAGATACACCCTATTGGATAAAACCTAGTAAATGAATCAGCAGACAATACTGAATAAATAATTTTGTTAAATGTTCTGTTAAAAGAATAAAACTAAAATGAATGTAAACAAGTGCTCATTTTAATAATTGTGTAATAAATATTATTCTATAAGAAAATTTGTATACATTCATATTTATTTCCATTTGGTAAATTCCTATGAGTGAATTGGAAATGGGCTTTTATTTCCAAATACACAGAAAATTCACATCATCAGAGAATGCAAATCAAAACTGCAATGAAATATCACCTTATACCTGTTAATGGCTATTACCAAAAGGACAAGAAATAACAAGTGTTCCGAAGATGTGGAGAAAAGAGAACCTTAATGCACTATTGTAGGGAATGTAAACTGGTGCAGCTACTATGGAAACCAGTATGGAGGTTTTTAACAAATTAAAAATAGAACTTCCATATGATCTGGCAGTTCCACTCCTGGGTATATATTCAAAGGAAGAGAAAATACTAACTCAAAAAGTTATCTGCTATCCCCTTGTTTGCTGCAGCACTATTTAGACAAGAAATAGACATTATTTAGGCATTAATTTTAAAAGACAAGCATTATTTAGACATTAATAGACAAGAAAATGAAACAGCCTAAGTATCCACCAATAGATGAATGGATAAAGAAAATATGGAATATATATACACACACAATTCAACCATAAAATAGAATATCTTGCCACTGCAACAACACAGATGGCCTTAAGGGCACTATGCTAAGTGAAATAGAGAAAGATAAATACCATATGATCTCAGTTACAGGTGGAATCTGAAAGAAACTAACTCATAGATACAGAGATCAGACAGGTGGTTGCCAGTGGTTGGAGAGTGGAGAATGGGAGAACTGGGTAAAGGTGGTCAAATAGTACAAATTTCAAATTATAAGATAAATAAGTCCTAGCCTAGAGATGTACAAGCATACTTCAGAGATATTCCAGGTTCAGGTCTAGACCGCTGCAATAAAGCAAACATCACAATAAAGAAAGTCACATGAATTTTTTGGTTTCCCAATGCACATAAAAGTTATGTTTACACTACAGTCTATTAAGAATGCAATTGGATAATATATTTTTAAAATGTATATTTTAATTTAAAACAATTGCTATAAAATGCTAACCATAATCTGAGCTTTCAGCTAGTTGCAATCTTTTTGCTGGTGGAAGGTCTTGCCTTGATGTTGATGGCTGATTGATCAGGGTAGTGGGTGCTGAAGGTTGGGGTGGCTGTAACAGTTTCTTAAAATAAGACAGCAATGAAGACTGCTTCATAAATTGATTCTCCCATTCAAGAAAACCACCTCGATAGTGTGAATGTCATTGACTGCATTCTATCCACAATGAATTTCTTTTAAGAGTCAAGCCTCTCAAATCCAGATGCTGCTTTATCAACAAAGTTTACGTAATATTCTAAATCTTTTGCTGTCATTTCAACTATCCTCACTGCATCTTCACCAGGAGTACATTCCATCTCAAGAAATCGCTCTCTTTGTTCACCATAGCAAGCAACTTCCAATCCATTCAAGTTTTATCATTAGAGTGCAACAATTCAGACTCCTCTTCTGATTCTCTTGCAACTTTTGTCAGTTTGACAAAAGTCAGTAATCTGCAGTTACTTCCTCCATTGAAGAATTGAATCCTTCAAAGTCATTCATTAGGGTTGGAATTAACTTCTTCCAAACTCCTGTCCATGTTGATAGTCTGACCTCTTCCCATGAATCAAAAAATATTCTTAATTGTATCCAGAATGATGAATCCTTGTCAGAAAATTTTCAGTTGGCTTTGCCCAGAGCCATGAGAAGAATCATTATCTACAGTAGCTATAACCTTATGAAATATATTTCTCAAAATTTAAGACTTGAAAATAGGACTTACTCCTTGATCCCCAGCCTGCAGAAAGAATCTTGTGTTAGCAGGCATGAAAACAACATTAATCTCATTTTACATCTCCATCATATCTTCAAATATTCAGCAAACCATGTTGCAAACAGATGTTTTATCATCCAGGCTTTGCTGTTCCATGGGCAGAGCACAGGGAGGGTAGATTTTGTGAAACTTTTAAGAGGCCTAGAATTTTCAGGATGATAAATGAGCTACGGCTTCAACTTAAAATCACTAATTACATTGGCCCCTCACAAGAGAATCAACCTGTCCTTTGAAGCTCTGAAGGCAGATATTGATTTCTCCTCTCCAGCTATGAAAGCCCTAAATGGCACCTTCTTCCAGTAGTAGGCTGTTTCATCTACACTGAAAGTCTGTGGTTTAGTGTAACCACCTTCACTGATTATCTTAGTTAAATCTTTTGGATAACTAGCTAAGGCTTCTACATTAGCACTTGCTGCTTCACTGTGCATTTCTACATTACAGAGACAGCTTCTTTCCTTAAACCTCATGCCCCAACCTCTGCTAGCTTCATACTTTTCTTCTGCAGCTTTTTCACTTCTCTCAGCCTTCACAGAATCAAATAGAAGCAAAGATAGGTAATCTCTGCTTTGGATTAAGTTTCAGTTTAAGGAAACTTTGTAGCTGATTTGACTTCTATACAGAGCACTAAAATTTTCTCCATATAAGCCATAAGATTGTTTAAGACTGCTTTGCTTTCTTTCTTTTTTTTTCAAATTTTATTTACTTATTGATTTATTTTTGGTTATGCTGGATCTTCGTTGCTGTGCAGGCTTCTATCTAGTTGCAGTGAGTGGGGCCTACTCTGTCTGTTACAGTGTGCAGGCTTCTCATTGCAGCGGCTTCTCTTGTGGCAGAGCACAGGATCTCGGGCAAGCAGGCTTCAGTAGTTGTGACACGTGTGCTTAGTAGCTGTGGTTCCCAGGCTCTAGAGCACAGGCTCAACAGTTGTGGCACACGGGCTTAATTGCTCTGTGGCACTTCTGATTTCCCCAGACAAGGGATCGAACCAGTGTCTCCTGCATTGGCAGGGAGATTCTTCACCACTGAGCCACCAGGGAGGCCCTGGTTCTGCTTTCCTATCATTCATGTCGCCACTGGAGTAGCATTTTTAATTCCCTTCAAGAACTTTCTGTTTACATTCACAACTTGGCTAACTGACACAAAAGAGTCTTCATGCTATCTCAGTCTTTGACATGTCTTCCTAACTAAGCTTAATCATTTCTAGCTTTTGATTTAAAGTGAGAAATATGTGACTCTTCATTTCACTTAAATACTTGGGGAATCACTGTAGGGTTATTAATTGCCCTACTTTTAATACTGTCACATCTCAGGTAGTAAGGAGGCCTGAGGAGAGAGAGAGAGACAGGGGAAGGACTGGTTGATGGAACAGTCAAAATACACAAAATATTTATCAATTATGTTTGCGGTTATATACGGGTATGGTTCTTGTTATCCAAAACAATTTTGCCAATAACATCAAAGACCGCTGATCACAGATCACTATGACAAATATTATAAAAGTAATGAAAAAGTTGGACATATTGCAAGAATTAATTACCAAAATGCGACAAAAACTGAACAAATGCTGTTGGAAACACATTGCCAAAAGATACCACTGCTTGATGCAAGGTTGTCACAAACTTTCAATTTATAAAAAGACACAGTACTGGGAAGCACAATGAAGCAAAGTGCAACAAAACAATGTATTCCTGTAATGTGCAATGTAGGAATTATAGTTAACAATCTTTGATATTTTTCAGTCCCTAAGTCCTGTCAGACTATTTGTTATCCCATGGACTGCAGCATGCCAAGCTTCCCTGTCCTTCACCATCTCCTGAAGCTTGCCCAAACTCATGTCATTGACCCAAACTCATTTGGGTCATTGATGCCATCCAACAATTTCATCCTCTGTCACCCCTTTCTCCAACCTTCAATCTTTCCCAGCATCAGGGTCTTTTCAATCAAAATTGACACTTTGTATTGGGTGGAAAAAGTATTGGAGCTTCAGCATCAGTCCTTCAATTGAACATTCAGGGTTGATTTCCTTTAGATTAACTGGTTTGATCTTCTTGTCCATCATACTCTCAAGAGTCCTCTCCAGCACCAAAGTTTGAAAGCATCAGTTCTTCAGTGCTGAACCTGCTTTATGGTCCAACTCTCACAAGTGTACATGACTACTAGAAAAACCATAGCTTTGTCAACAAAGTGAGGTCTTTGCTTTGTAATATGATGAGATTTGTTATAGCTTTCCTTCCAAGGAACATGTGTCTTTCAATTTCATGGCTGATGTAAACATCCACAGTGATTTTGGAGCTCAAGAAAATAAAATCTGTTACTCCTTCCACTTTTTCCTCTTCTATTTTCCATGAAGTGATGGGACTGTATGCCATGATCTTCGTTTTTGGAATGTTGAGTTTCAAGTCAGCTTTTTCACCCTCCTGTTTTACCCTCATCAGGAAGCTCTTTAGTTCGTCTTCACTTTCTGCCATTAGAGTGGTATCATCTGCATATCTGTGGTTGCTGATATTTCTCCTGGCAACCTTGATTTCAGCTTGTGAGTCATTCAGCGTGGCATTTGGTATGATGTATTCAGCATATAAGTTAAATAAGTAGTGTGACAATATGCAGTCTTGTCATACTCCTTTCCTAACTTTGAACCAGTCTGTTGTTTCGTGTCCAGTTCTAACTGTGGCTTCTTGACCTAAATACAGGTTCCTTAGAAGACAGGTAAAGTGGTCTGGTATTGCCATTTCTTTAAACATTTTCCACGGCTTTTTGTGATCCACACAGCCAAAGGCTTCAGCGCAGTCAATGAAGCAGAAAGATGTTCTTCTGGAATTCCCTTGCTTTCTCTATGATCCAAGGAATGTAGGCAATGTGGTCTCTAGTTTCTCTGCCTTTTCGAAATCCAGTTTATTCATCTGAAAGTTCTCAGTTCATGTACTGCTGAAGCCTAGTTTGAAGGATTTTGAGCATTACCTTATTAGCACATGAAATGAACACAACTGTACAGTAGTTTGAGCATTCTTTGGCATTGCCCTTCTTTGGGATTGGAATGAAAACTGACCTTTTCCAGACCTGTGGCCACTGCTGAGTTTTCCAAATTTGCTGGCATACTGAGCAAATTTTAACAGCGTCATATTTTAGGATTTGAAATAGCTCAGCTGGAATTCCATTATCTCCACTAGCTTTATGCATAGTTATGTTTGCTAAGGTCCATTTGACTTCAAACTCCAGGATGTCTGACTCTAGGTGAGTGACCACACCGTCATGGTTATCCTGGTCATTAAGACCTTTTTTGTATAGTTCTTTTGTATATCCCTGCCACCTCTTCTTAATCTCTTTTGCTTTTGTTAAGTCCTTACCATTTCTGTCCTTTATTGAGCTCATTTTTGCATGAAATTTTCCCTTGGTATCTCTAATTTGCTTGAAGAGATCTCTAGTCTTTCCCATTCCATTGTTTCTCTCTATTTCTTTACATTGTTCACTTAAAAAGGCTTTCTTATCTCTCCTTGCTATTCTCTGGAATTCTGCATTCAGTTGGGTGTATCTTTCCCTTTCCCTTACCTTACTTCTCTTTTTTTCTCAGCTATTTGGAAAGCCTCCTCAGACAACCACTTTGCTTTCTTGCATTTGTTTTTCTCTGAGATGCTTTTGGTCACCATCTCCTGTACAATGTCATGGACCTCCATCCATAGTCCTCCAGGCACTCTATCAGATTTAATCCCACAAATCTATTTGTCACCCACACTGTATAATCATAAGGGATTTGATTTCGGTCATATCTAAATGACCTAGTGGTTTCCCATTACTTTCTTTAATGTAAGCCTGAATTTTGCAATAAAGAGCTCATTATCTGAGCCATGCTCAGCTACTGGTCTTGCTTTTGCTGACTGTATAGAACTTCTCCATCTTTGGATGCAAAAAATATGATCATGTGGTTTCAGTACTGACCATCTGGGGATGTCCATGTGTAGAGGCATCTCTTGTGTTGTTGCAAGTGGGTGTTTGCTACAACCAGTGTGTCCTCTTGACAAAATGCTGTTGGCCTTTGTCATGCTTCATTTTGTACTTCAAGTCCATACTTGCCTATTACTCCAGTTGCCCCTTGATTTCCTACTATTACATTCCAACCCCCCATGATGAAAAGGACACCATTTTTTTATGTTAGTTCTAGAAGGTCTTGAATGTCTTCATAGAAACATTCAACTCCAGTTTGATTGGCATCAGTGGCTGGGGCATAGACTTGGATTACTGTGATGCTGAATTGTTTGCCTTGGAAACAAGCCAAGATCATTCTGTCATTTTTGAATTGTACTGAATTCTGGACTCTCACTAACTATGAGGGCTACTCCATTTCTTCTAAGGGATTCTTGCCCACAATAGTATATACAATGGTCATCTGAGTTATATTCTCCCATTTCCACTGTGCATTTTAATTCACTGATTATGAAGATGCTAAGGTTCACCCTTGCTATTTGTTTGACCATTTCCAATTTACCTTGATGTATGGATCTAATATTCCAGGTTTATATGCAATGTTGTTCTTTAAGTATCAGACTTAATTTTCACCACCAGACACATCCACAACAGAGAGCAGTTTCTGCTTTGGCCCAGCCTCTTCATTCTTTCTGAAGCTATTAGTAATTGACCTCCCTTCTTCTCCAGTAAGGACTTCCCTGGTGGCTCAGACAGTAAAGCATCTGTCTATCAATGCAGAAGACCTGGTTTCCATCCCTGGGTCGGGAAGATTCCCTGGAGATGGAAATGGCAACCCATTCTAGTACTCTTGCCTAGAAAATCCCATGAATGGAGGAGCCTGGTGCAGGCTACTGTCCATGGGGTCATAAAGAGTCAGATACGACGGAGCGATTTCACTTTCACTTTCTTCCCCAGTAGCATACTTGACACCTACTGAACTGGGGGGATGGGGGGCACTGTGGTGGCTCATCTTCCAGAGTCATATCTTTTTGTCTTCTTCTACTGTTTCTGGGGTCCTCTAGGCATGAATCCTGGAGTGGTTTGCCATTTCCTCCTCCAGTGGACCATGTTTCATCAGAACCCCCGTCCATCTCTGGTGGTCCTGCACAGCATGCCTTCTAGCTTCACTGGATTACATAACCCCCTTCACCATGACAAGGCTGTGATCCTCTCCATCACTATCATATATTACAATGAATGCATCCTTAAGTATATACTTCTTCACACTGACAGAAGTGGTATTTTCTACATCTTTCTTCTCCAGGTTCTGAGCTCCAGAGATGTTTTTTTAACTTTTTTTCTTTCTCTGCAACATCATTTTTTTGACTGGTCTTATATTAAGTGCCACTCCTTATATTGTATATTTGAAAGTTGCTAATAGAGTAAATTTTTCAAGTTCTCTTCACAAGAAAAAAATTATAAATATGTGATGTGATGGATGCTAACTAAATATCTTGTGGCAATAATTTCACAATATTTACATATATAAAACCATAATTTTGTACACCTAAAACTAATAAAAGTATGATATGTTAGTTACATCTCAATTTAAAACAAAAGAAAATTCAGGAAGTCTGAAGAGAGTTATATTGGCAAAGCCCTGCTAGTCTGCAAAGAAAAAAAATGGGTGACTAAGAACGTAAAAGACTCTAGACCTTCAACTTTCTACAGGCTGAGAAGGCCACTCAGATAATAGGATCAGTTCTTCAAAACTCGCCAGGATGGATAGAAAAGAAAAAATAGCTCAGAAGGAAAAGCTAAAAGTCATAAAGAACAGTAAACAGAAGATCTATTTCTAGAAAGCAGAAGTAGGCCTAAATTAATAAATACAAAACAAGAGGGGAATCTGGAAATTTTGCTCCCAAAATTTCAAAGATTTTATTGACCAGGGTCTACAGTGCGTTGTTCATTCTTTTCATTTTCATCAATTAATTTTTAATTGTTTCTTCATTTTATATTTGGAGAGGGAAATGATTTCAGGGGCATAGAAATTGTCTTTTTGGCCATAGATCTCTGGACCAAGAAGGGCTATCTCCAGACCAAGAGAGATGATGAAAATCAAAGACTTTGAGTTTCATGCTGTGATGGAATCTGACCTGCGACAGTCATGGTAAAGGGAGAACATATTTTATACATAAGAGGGATGTGAATAACTGTGCCCTCCCCAAAGGAAAAGCATGGCAGGCTGATTGTATTAATAACTCCACTTATTTTCTCCTCTATGTGCGAACCAAGTAATTTTGTGATTTCTCCAACTAAAGAGGCAGAGTTGATTTCCCCACGTTTTGAATTTGGCCCATCTGGGTGACTATTTTACCAAACAGAATGTACAGAGACCACACTGCCACTGACCAAAGAACTGGCCAGCCTGAATCACTGATTCACAGACACATCCACTAAATGGATGTCTATCATTGTAATATACAACACTGTTGTATGAAGTTTTGATTATTAAAGAAGCCGCTTGATGCATTATGTAATACATAACAATATATTGCATACATTTTTATAAAGAAGAATATGCCCTGTTTTAATTTTTTAAAATATTTATCATTGTAGAACTTTCTACACAATTGGCCATCACTGTATCTCACACACCTAGGCTGAGCAAGATATTTCATAAAAGCTATACATTTTTATTATATATGAGGGCTTCCCTGATAGTTCAGCTAGTAAAGAATCTGCCTGCAATGCAGGAGACCCTGGTTCAATTCCTGGGTTGGGAAGATCCACTGGAGAAGGGATAGGTCACCCACTCAATATTCTGGTCTGGAGAATTCCATGAGCTGTATAGTCCATGGGGTCACAAAGAGCAGGTTTCACTTTCACTTCACTTTCAAACATTTTTTATTAACTTAAATTCACTTCATTCATTGAATTGAAATAGAATGTTTGAGATAGATGGTTTTATTTTAGATAGTTATGCAAGCATTGGGTCATGGGTAGGTTCCCCATCACAATATTCATGTTAGTCAAAGAAGAGATGGAAGGAGAAAGAGGCATTAGGCACTGTATCTATTTCAGCAGGATCATCTCAGGCAATGATTATCTCCTTGGCACTGAACTGGTCTCTTTTTTCCAACAGGTCTTATTTCAAATGCTTACCTTTGAAGATCATCTTAGATAGTTCAGCTTGAAGGCATTTAGCAAATCCTTCAGTGCTGACAATAATAACCTCCAGCTTAGGCTGCCAAACCAAATCTATTGGTTCCCTAGAATTTCTATTTAATTTGCAACCTATAATTACTACAATTATCTGATGAATGAGAGATGTTCTATATTGATTGACTCATATAACCATTAATTAATTAAAATCAATACCAATGTATATTTGTTTGGATTACATCCTTCCCTACTTTTCTCTCTCACTCACATAAAACAACATTACTGCATTAGTTTTGTTTTCCACAGCCTTGTAGACATTGTATATAATATAAAATAGCAGAAAAATAAACCAGAGGAGAGCAAGAGCATTTATTTTCCACACTCCATCAGTACCCTAATAATAATTCACACATTATCAGAATCTGAACCCAAGTTAATTAACAAAAATATTCCAAAGTTACACTGCTGTCTGTTGCTTCTGCAATTGATTGTTATCTGCGAGTAAACACACACAAACCAAGGACAAATCACAATAAATCTAAGTAGACAAGTACAAGCAAATTGGACTATGAAAGTGGCACGTCTCTTTGCTTAATATCTTCCACAAATCCCAGAGAGATGTGCTTGAAATGAACATAATTGGATTTGCTGTTTCCCCACAGTTTAATGTGTGAATAACTGTAATTACCTGTGACTCTACTATCCTAGCTAAACAAAGTCATTAAGCCATTTGAATCTATGAATCATAGGAATTAGAAATCATTTGACAACATTAGCTTTATGTTTGGTTAGGTAATTTCTTTTTCTGGTGACCATTTTCAGATGACACCAGTGGGGTTGGTTTGGGAAGATTGACACAATTTAAACATTGAAATGGAAGACTCAGAGATGTCTCCTGTCACCTCTCCCTCTTGGTTTATTTTTGTTTTGCTATTGCTGCGTTTTCTAGGCTTCAGCAGTGCTGTAAGTCTAACTGTGTCATCTCAAAAACTCATATATCCAGGTCCTAACTCCCAATACTTCAGAATTTGTATTTAGAAATAGTCTTGAAAGAGGTAATTGAGTTAAAGTCAGGTCATATTTTGTGGTCTAATTGAACATGGCTGTTGTTATAAGAAGAAGAGGTTAGGACACAGATAAACATTAATAAAAAAGACTGTGTAAAGACACAAGGAGAAGATGGACATCCAGAAACCAAAGAGAGAGGCCTCATAAAAAAAAACATTCTGACACCTTTTGTTTTGAACTTCTAGCTTCAAGAATTGTGAGAAAATAAATATTTATTGTTTTAGCCACTCAGGCTTTGGCATCTTATTATGGATGCTCTAGAAAACTCATACAAGCAGATGCAAAATATTTTCCCCTTATAGTCCTTGAAAATCATAAAAAAAATTTCTGATATTCAGGGAAGCAGACTTGATTCATATTTACATATCTGAGTAGCACAAGGCATATACTGCTCTTGTCTTAAAAAATACAAAACCTTAAAACATCATTGACAATGATTCAAATCCAGTAGCCATTCCTTCTATTTTCTTTATTTATAGAATCCCATTGTTCTCAGAGGAGGAGTGTGTGACTCTACTAAAGCTAGGAATGTGATCCACTTCTGACAAATGAAATCAAAGAGTAAATCTGGTAGGTAGATTTTACAAGAGGTCCATTTTTACCTATTATAGAGAGAACAAGCTCAGCTGGTACATATGTTTTATTCTTTATTCTTCCCTCTTTCTTTCTACCTAGAATATGAACATTCTTGCAGGCATAGAAGCCATTTTGAAACTATGAAAAACCATATACCATATGAAAAGAATAATGGGGCAAGAATTTGAAAGGATCTTGGACCTTCTCGGAGCAGCTGTACCAATCCTGAACTAATTGTTTCCAGATCTCTCATAATATGAGAAAATATGAACCTCTATTTGGTTCAGCTATTGTGGTTAGCTTTCTGTTACATGTAGTCAAACATAATTCAAACTGATACAAAGAGTTTTACTAGACAAGACCACTGTAGATGATCTTAAAGTATAAATTGTGATTAGCTATGTTGATTAAAGCGTTAAGCTATGGGTATTTATACTGAACTGAATATAAAAAATGTGTACCTTTATGCTGAGAAAAGTTACACAAAATAAAATCTATGGATACAATTCTTTTTAACTCTTTCTTAATTTTTCTATTTTTAATACTTCATTTCATTTATTATTTATTTGGCTGCACTGGGTCTTAACCACAGCACATAGATTTTATATACATATATATGCATATATATATATAGTCGTGGCATGCCAACTCTTAGCTGCAACATGTGGAATCTAGGTCCCTGACCAGTGATCAAAGCTGGGCCCCCTGCCTTGGGAGCAGTGAGTCTTAATCCCTGGACCACCACAGAAATCCCTCTTATTGTTTTAACAAGGGGACTAAATGCAAGATGTGTGTCTAGTGAATATCTGTAAATGGGTAAATATGAAAATGCATTTTCATTAATGGAAAATCACAATGGTACACAGTCTGGTGCCAATGCCCTTTTATTCAGAATTATATGGACAATGGAATTTAGAAAATACAGGCAAATTTTCTTGGGCTTCCCTGGTGGTTTAGCTGATAAAGAATCTGCCTGCAATGTGGGAGACCTGGGTTCGATTCCTGGGTTGAGAAAATCCCCTGGGGAAGAGAAAGCCTACCCACTGGTATTTTGGCCTGGAGAATTCTATTAGCTGTACAGTCCATGGGGTGGCAAAGGATCAAATATGACTGTGCAATTCTCACTTTCACTTTTCATAACTTAACTGAAATATCATGTTTTTATACTTTCAAAGAATTTATATTCATTTACTAATGTAAAAATTTAATTTCCCATAAGTTACAGTAAATTTCCATTCAATTCTCATTCAGCATTGTCAAATACTGAATGTATGTGTGTATATAATGTATGAATGTGTGCATGTGTGGATGCATGCATTTATGTATAAAGATAAACCATGTGTGGTTTTGTAAATGTATAATACCCTTATTTAAGGGGAGGGAGGGAATAGATTTGGGGAAAAGGAACAGACATAAACTTCTCTGGGTATAACACATTTGATACTTTAATACTTTAATACTTTTTTACTTTAATCTATGTGAACGTTTTACATAATTATAATACAAAACTAAATTTTAAAGAGTCAGTTGCTAAATGTCTGAAGCAAAATAAATTATGTAAACCTAACTGTGTACTACTTGGCAGTACAACCAAACAGAGAGGAAAATTCCAGGTAAATATGAAACAATACTTTAACTGAATAACCCTACTGTGAAATTTCTGAAAGACAAAAAAAAAAGAAAAATTAAACTCTGTTTTCAGTAATTACAGAGTTGGTGATAATGTTGATGTTATTGTACTGAGTCTGTAGTGTGTGCATTGTGGAATAAAGTAAATGAATAATTACTATATTAATTTGAAATAAAATTGAAATAAAGAAATAGGATCAAAGAGATTAGGAAAAGCCCTATGGTCTTGAGCTTGAATTAACTATGTGAGATGTTATTGGGTTAATTATTTACATATTTAATAATTAGATGAGATAAAGTATTTTATATTTATAAAAGACAAATATTTCTTAGTTCTGAAAACTACAAATGGACTAGAAACAAAACCTAATCCAAGGGCAATGAAATAGTCTAGTGTTTGAATTGTAGTTTCTCAATACTATATCCCAGAACCAGCAACAGCAGTTTTTCATACAGGCCTGGTCTAGTTGCCATCAGAAATTTAATAGGATGAATGCTAAGAGTCTGTCATATTAGATAGTAAAATACACAACAAGGATTATTAGTATCATATTAAACAGACCCAGAAGACAACTTGAAGAGGCTTCAGTTAGACAAAGATAAAATAATTTAACCATGAATTAGAAAATAATTGCACTATTTTGAAATACATCAAATGTGCTTAGATACCATCCACTGATCATGAAAACAGTAGTCCTCTTTTTTAGAAGAGTCTAAGGAAACATGTTCTTTTTTTAAAAAAAAAGGTAAGTAATTTACCAATTGAATGTTTACCAAGGAAATACATCAAGCAGCTATCATTCTTTACATACTTTTCCTATATAAGCTGTACTTTTCAACAACAAAGTTTCTGAGGTATAGATTCTCCTTATAGAATTATTCCATCTAGGAATAAACCTACCTGAGACACAAATGAAAGAAACCGAAGGTGACACAAACAGATGGAAAGATATATTCATAGATGGGAAGAATTAACATTGTTAAAATGACCATATTACCCATAGGAACTTACAGATTCAATGTAATGTTTATCAAAATACCCAGGACATTTTCAGAGAATTAGGATAAATAATTTATAAACACCTATGGAAACACAAAAGGCTCCAAATAGCCAAAACGATCTTCAGAAAGAACAACAATTCTGGAGGTATTATGCTCTCTGACTTCAGGCATACTTCAAAGGTAAAGTAATCAAAACAGCACAGTACTGGCACAAAACAGACACATAGATCAATGGAATAGAATATGGGGCCCAGAAGCGAACCCACACATCTATGATCAATTAATATATGAAAAAGGAGACAGGAATATACAATGTAGAAAAGAAAGTCTCTTCAATAAGTAGTGCTGGAAAACATGAATAGCTATATGTTAAAAAATGAAATTAAAACACTTTCTTTATCATATACAAAAACAAACTCAAACTGGATTAAAAATCTAAATATAAAGCTAGAAACCATAAAATTCCTAGAGAAAATCATAGGTAGAAAACACTTAGACATAAATCACAGCAATAATTTTTTTGTTGTTCTGTCTCCAAAAGCAAAGGAAACAAAAGCAAAAATAAACAAATGGGGCCCAAATACACTTAAAAGTTTTTGTACAATGAAAGAAAATATTAGCAAGGAGAAAAGACAGCCCTTAGAATGGAAGAAAATAGTAGCAAATGAAACAGCTGACAAAGAATTGAACTCCAAAATATACAACAGCTCTTGCAGCTGAATCCCAGAAAAAATGAACAACCCAGTTAAAAACTAGGCAGAAGACCCAAACAGACTTTTCTCCAAAGAAAACATACAGATGGCTAACAAACACATGAAAAGATGCTCAGTATCACTCATTATTAGAAAAATAAAAATCAAAACCACAATGAGGTGTCATCTCATGCCAGTCAGAATGGTTGCCATCAAAAAGTCCACAAAAAAAATCACTAGGGAGGGTGTGGAGAAAAGGGAACCCTCTTAAACCATTTGTGGGAATGCAAACTGGTAAAGCCACTATGGAGAAGAGTGTGGAGATTCCTTAAAATACTGGGAATAGAACTGCCATACAACCTAGCAATCCCACTGCTGGGCATACATCCCCAGGAAATCAGAACTGAAAGGACACATGTACCCCAGTGTTCAGTGCAGCACTATTTATAATAGCTAGAACATGGAAGCAACCTAGATGTCCATCAACAGAGGAATGAATAAGGAAGTTGTGGTAAATATACACAATGGAATATTACTCAGTTATAAAAAAAAAAGAACACATTTGTGTCAGTTCTAATGAGGTGGATGAAACTGGAGCCTATTATAGAGTGAAGTAAGTCAGAAAGAAAAACACCGATAGGATATATTAATGCATATATATGGAATTTTAAAAGACAGTAATGACGATCCTATATGCAAGGCAGCAAAAGAGACACAGATATAAAGAACAGACTTTTGGACTATGTGGGAGAAGCAAGGGTGGGATGCTTTGACAGAATAGCATTGAAACATGTATATTACCATATGTAAAATGGATGACCCATGCAGGAAGCAAGGCACCCAAAGTCAGTGCTCAGGGACAACTCAGAGGAATGGGGTAGGGAGGGAGGTAGGAGGGGGTTCAGGATGGGGGACACATGCATACCTGTGGCTGATTCATGTTGATGTATGTCAGAAGCCATCACAATATTATAATTATTCTCCAATTAAAATAAATTAATTAGTTAAAAAATACAAACGAAGAAATTTCCATTTTCCTACTTCTGGTGGAATAAAGAAATGTTGTATCTAGGCAATAAAAGTTTTAAAACTACTAACACTAAATGGCAGCTGTGAGGTGTGTTACTTATATCTGCCTTTAAAAACGTACTTGCCTTTCAGTTGCAAGGGAGAATTGCTAGGCAGGGAAGAGATAAAAACAGAATAAATCTGTAAGTTAAAAGCAATCTAAAAGCCAAATAAGCCAATCCTAACTATTATATGGTTTTTATTTAGATCCTGTCTCAAAAATTATTGTATAATCAAGGAAATTTTTACACCAATTAGAAATGTGATGATATTAAAGAATGATTGTTAAAATATTTCTTGTGACAATGGTTTTATCATTACGCTTTGAGAAAGTAATTGTTTTATATAAATATATACCAAGGTATCTATAAAAAATAGTATTATTTTTTCAAAAAAATTTGAGACTCTTTGTGACACCATGGGCTGCAACAGGTCAGTCTTCCCTGTCCTTCACCATCTCCCGGAGTTTGCTCAAACTCATGTCCATTGAGTCAGTGATGCCATTCAACTATCTCATCCTCTGCCATCCCTTTCTCCTGCCTTCAATCTTTCCTAGCATCAGGGTCTTTTCCAATGAGTCGACTCTTGGCATCAGGTGGCCAAAGTATTGGAGCTTCAGCCTCAGCATCAGTCCTTCCAATGAACACCCAGGACTGATCTCCTTTAGGATTGACTGGTTTGATCAGCCTCTATGCTCTGACCCTATGACTGGGTGATTGAAAAACAACAGAGGCTGAGAAACTGTTTGGACCATGGTCAGATCTTGGCTTTCCCTGAAACCACCCCGCAGATTAACCCCGTGTCCACCCCACCCTCCACCCCATCCACAGCAGAGCCCTGAATGCATGAGTCTACTCCCCCACACACTAAAACCTGCCAACAGATACAGCAAATGGTGATGAAACAAGAAAAAGTCCAGGGAGGAGAGTGCTGCCAGTTTGACATCTTTCCAGGAGTTACTGTGGCCAGTGGTCTTCCCAGCAGACATCTGTTTTCCCTAACAACGATTTGGCCTAGAGACAGGGTCATGGACCAAGGGTAGGGCCCTAAGCCCCAAGAGGCCTGGGCCCCGGTGGCATTGCCCAGGTTTCAGGCTCCACCTGGCTGGCCCCTCCCAGACCTACCCCCTCTCTGGCCCCGGGGGCCCTGGGGGAAGCCTGTCCAGGCCGTGGGAGTTTGGCTACCATTATCTGGCCCTTATCTGGGCCCACTTAGTTCAATGACTAGGAGCCGACCTGAGGGTCACGCCTGTCTCCAGAGAGTCCGTGCTATCTCAGTGACCTGCAGAAACCGTGGCATTAGCTCATGTTTTCTGACGACAGAGAGGACCCTGCCATATCGTAGCCCTGCATCCCCGCCCCCAGCGTCTGGCTAGAGCCTGGTGGAGGCTCCATGGCTACTCACTGAAATAGCAACGCTGATAACTGGGGCAGACAGAAATGCATTGATGAATTTCCACTGAGAAAAGTGGTTCCCTCCCCCCTGCCCTCCCCTCTGCGTTCAAGAGGTCCTTCTTTGAGGAACATTCAGGTTCACAGGCTGGGCCTTTCTCAGACACGGCCTCAAACCTGTCCCCACCCTATGACTGATCCATGTTGATGTATGGCAAAAACCAATGCTATATTGTAATTATTCTTCAATTAAAAATAAATTTAAACAACTGTCCCCCCCCAAAAAAAAATTTGAGACTAAAATTAGGTGTTGTTTGAAACAAGGGTATAGTGGAAACAAGACTGGCCATAAGTTTTTAGTTTTGAAACTGCCTGATTATACTATTCTAAGATATTTAAAATTTTCAAAATTAAAATTTTATTTCTAATCTTCAATTTGGTTTTTTCAATTGTAGGTAGCTATTGGTTGCAAGGCACAGGTTCAGGTGCTAAAAATGTGCAAGGATAAATAAAATAAATTTCATAATCTAAAATAGCTTACTACCTGGTGGAGAAGAAATTATGTCCACACTCCTCTATAATCTGAAATAGATTATTTTTAAATGTTATAGCAAAGACCCAAGGGAGCTCAAAGGAGGGAATTAATTAATTCTCTTTGGAGATCAGATCTGGTAATAACAAAGGTAACATTTAACCTGAGAAAGGATGAATTCCAAAAAGAAGTTACAGCACGCAAAAGAAAGAACACAAACATTCTTGAAATGGAGATGAATCCTCACTGGATAATATAAAATACTGAGCTAGTTGGGAGTGAGTAGTGGTGAGAAATACCTATAAATAGGTGTGAGGAATCTCACTGTGTAAAGGCTTGAATGCCATACTACATCCCTTTTAGTTTGTTACTTTATTTAGTTACCAAGGCATATTTGTAAGTGAATGAAGCTGAAGCATATTTTACTTGATTTATAACTTTGGTATTTAGATATATAGTATGCGGACCTCTATGTGCCCTTGTTCTAGGCCTGGGAATGTTAAGAGCAGCCCAAGATTCATAATGGTTTTAACCAGTCCTATTTCCCCTACTGGCTTCCCTGGTGGCTCAGCAGTAAAGAATCCACCTGCAATGCAGGAATTGCAGGAAACCTGGGTTCGATCCCTAGGTAAGAAAGATCCCCTCAAGGAGGGCATGGAACTCCAATATTCTTGCCTGAAGGATCTCATGTTCAGAGGAGGCTGGCAGTTACAGTCCATAGGGTTGCAAAGAGTCAGACATGACCTGAAGCAACCTAGCATGCACAAACACATTTTCCCTATTGAAAAACAATGTTATGATTATTAAAATTAATCCTATAATGATCATGATTATAAATATGTTTTCATACACTGTATATATTTAATTCATGGTAAAGGCCCAAAAATGGAATTGCAAAATGAAAGGGTGTAGGCATAGTGAATTTGATAGATACTGCAAATTTGATAGATACTACAGGATTGCCTTACTTCTGCTTTATTGACTAAGCCAAAGCCTTTGACTGTGTGGATCATAATAAACTGTGGAAAATTCTGAAAGAAATGGGAATACCAGACCATCTGACCTGTCTCTTGAGAAACCTGTATGCAGGTCAGGAAGCAACAAGTAGAACTGGACATGGAACAACAGACTGGTTCCAAATAGGAAAAGGAGTATGTCAAGGCTGCATAGTGTCACCCTGCTTATTTAGCTTATATGCAGAGTACATCAATGAGAAAGGCTGGGCTGGAAGAAGCACAAGCTGGAATCAAGATTGCCGGGAGAAACATCAATAACCTCAGATATGCAGACAACACCACCCTTATGGCAGAAAATGAAGAGGAACTAAAAAGCCTCTTGCTGAAAGTGAAAGAAGAGAGTGAAAAAGTTGGCCTAAGGCTCAACGTTAAGAAAACTAAGATCACGGCATCTGGTCCCATCACTTCATGGGAAATAGATGGGGAAACAATGGAAACAGTGTCAGACTTTATTTTGGGGGGCTCCAAAATCACTACAGATGGTGACTGCAGCCACGAAATTAAAAGATGCTTACTCCTTGGAAGGAAAGTTATGACCAACCTAGACAGCATATTAAAAAGCAGAGACATTACTTTGCCAACAAAGGTCCATCTAGTCAAGGCTATGGTTTTTCCAGTAGTCATGTATGGATGTGAGAGTTGGTCTATAAAGAAAGCTGAGTGCTGAAGAATTGATGCTTTTGAACTGTGGTGTTGGAGAAGACTCTTGAGAGAGAGTCCCTTGGACTGCAAGGAGATCCAACAAGTTCATCCTAAAGGAGATCAGTCCTGGGTGTTCATTGGCAGGACTGATGTTGAAGCTGAAACTCCAGTACTTTGGCCACCTGATGCCACGAGCTGACTCATTGGAAAAGACCCTAATGCTAGGAAGGATTGGGGCCAGGAGGAGAAGGGGATGACAGAGGACGGTTGGATGGCATCACTGACCTAATAGACATGGGTTTGGGTAGACTCCGGCAGTCGGTGTTGGACAGGGAAGACTGGCGTGCTGCGGTTCATGGGGTCGCAGAGTCGGACACAACTGAGCGACTGAACTGAACTGAACTGAATCAACTGGAGGAAGGTATACATGGCGAATTGATAAGAGACTGAGAAATGGACTCTTTATTCAGCTTAGCAAGTGCCTAGCTAAAAACTGGAGGTTGTAGTCCCAAGAAAGAAAAGGAAGAACATATACTAATTTAGTCTCTTCCATATGCCCAAATGAAAATCCTAAGTATAAAAGCTTTAATCAGAATGAATTAGTCTCTCAATCTAGGGTTTTTTTATTAGCTTGGGACTGCTCCAAAGAGTTCCATGTCAGAAGCGAGGAGACACTGATATGCAGGTATCTAAAACTGATTTTCTGTAATGTCTCAGTTTTTCATAATATCTTCAGAGATGATTTCTTACACTTCAATAGAGGGGATACTGACTTATTCATGTTATGTCTTTGAACCACCTCTACTTGAAGTAGAAGGATAAGATTAAAAATGATGATAAAGTCCTTGTGTCTTTAAACAATGTAACTAATTCTTTCACTGCCTATAGCCAACATATAGCACTGTTTCTGCCTACAAGGGAAGCCCTAAAACAAACACATACAATATAAATTCTTTGAACAAAAAAAAATATTTAAGATACACAAGGGTCTTAGACATTACAAAAGGAAAAGGAAAGGAGTGAAATTTGCAGGACCACTTGTGTAGCTCAAGAGTCCTCTTCCTCTGGTGCCCAAGCAGTGAATTTTGGGGGAGGAGGGGGTCCAGTGGCAGAAAAATAGAAATGAAAGAGAAAAATTAGGTTCCAATGAGGAATGCATCAGAAAAAGGTGTAATAGGGACACAGAGAGGAAAGGCATTCAGCACAGTCAAGACAAAGGCAGAACAAGTGTGAGATTAAGAGAAATAAATGAAACTAGTAGGGAGTCAAGGAAATCTCACATGAAAAGTGAGTTTCTATCACGACTTCTAGAGGGACATGAGAAGGGTGAGGAGGGGACTTGCAGGTCAGCCTGCACTTATTTAGTCAGTTATAAGGGAAAACTGCTGTCTCATTAAGGCTAGAAATGATGTTGATCATTTTTTTCTCCCTTTTAGATAACTGCATGGGAGTTATAATTGGTATGAGGAAGCATGGGCAGCACAGTTCAGGCCCTTGCTCAGTGGGAATACCCTAGAGGCATGTGCCAAGTTGGATAATAATGACAGCTGTGGCTATCAAATCATGCAGCCAAGGCTTTCAGAGGAAATGAGGCTGACCCCAGAGACCGGACAGGTTATATCTAGATCTCCAAGGAGAGGAGTGAAGAACTGTCTTCTTGAATTGGTTTTTAAAAATGACAAGTTTATTTAACAGATGTGGAGAAGGTGAAAGAGTATATATATTTATGTATATTTTTAAAGATAAAATCATTCTTTCAGAGGATATTAGAAAAATGATTCCTAGAGACTTGCTAGAATATTTAATAGAAATTCTACTAGTGTGATACAAATATCTTCTCGGATCTATTCTTTTTTTAAAAAATAATTTTATTTATTTATTTATTTTTGGCTGTGTTGGGTCTTTGCTGCTGCATGGACTTTTCTCTAGTTGTGGCCAGTGGGGTCTACTCTATAGCTGCAGAGCACAGGCTCTAGGTCATATGTTCTTCAGTAATTGGGGCTCCTGGGCTCAAGGGCACAGGCCCAGTATTGGTGGCACACAGGCTTACTTGCTTTGCAGCATGTGGGATCTTCCCAGACCAGGGATCGAACCTGTGTCTCCTGCATTGTCAGGCAGATTCTTTTCCACTGTGTCATCAGAGAAGTCCTGGCTTTATTCTTATTGTATAAACCAATAATCCAAATAGGCCTTCCTATTTTTTTTTTACTCAATGTCTAAAAATTTTAGTAACAAACATAACCAAGTATAGTTTTTAAGCACAGAACATTAAACCTCTGTTATTTGTGAGATATCTGGTTGCTACAGAAGAATTTTTCAGTAGGTTAATATTAGAAAAATCTTTTCATCATAAAGAAGCAATCCGGTGATGAGAAAAACTTCCCTTTGTCTTTATGAGAGCTTATCTAAATTGTAGAAGTCACATATTAGTTTACATGAAATGTTTTCAGTGTTTTACAAAGTTAATTCCAGACATACAAATATAAAAGGTTCTGTCAGAAACTACCCTGGCTTGTAGCTGCACTTAGAGATTTAGACCTTGATTAGCAATCTTACAGAAGCTGACTTGATCCCAGTGGACTGTCTTGCCAGACCACACTAACAGCTGAAACATCCAGAAAAGAGCCTCCCCGGAAATTTCAACTTTTAAAGGTGATAATATAATCTATATTTTTTTTTATTTATGTAACACCTTTGCTCCAAAGATGAAACTCAGCACTGAATTTCTGGGGAGATGTGGCCTGTCTACACTGTAAGCGGCTATGTATCACTTCTCCTTTTAAGAGCACAGAGACTAGCCACTGGAGGTCCCAAATGCCTAACACTAATTCTACTGGATTTGGTAAATCTCTAGAACTCAGTAAAAAATATTTCATATGCAGGAATCTGTTAGGGTTCCTGAACATTTGGGGAATAATCAAACTTCAGTTTATGTGGCTTTCCATGAACTTAAAATTATAGATGTTTAACCTCTCAATTAACACTTGCTCTCTCAGCAGACATCCTAAACTGGAGTGAGACTGTCTCCTTGCCGATATAAAATGACTGACTTGCTACAATATAACCTGTTTACAAATCTTCACATGGATTCCTGGAACTCTGAAGAGAATTGGCTTTCCACAGATTTGCCTCTATGGGAATAATATGATTATTGCAGGTAATCCGGTGCAGTAAAGTGGCTTTGTAAGTACCCCTTTTTGATGACAGTAAGAGCTTAATGAATGTCACCGTTCCTCCTCAGAAACACTAACTGAAGGCTCTGAAGGCTTACTTTGGGTGGGCAAGCTGTTAGGTTCTATACACTACCCTGGGAGGCACAGGACATGTTTCCTTTCTGGGGGTGGGGGGTGTTGCAATCTGCTAGGGTAGATGGGAATGTACACAATGGGAAATAACAATGACAAACAGCACAGGAAACAGAGGCAACTGAGAACCAATGGTGGAGCTAGGGTCTGCAAAGATCAGAGAGAGTCTAGAACTCAAGCCTTAAAGCAAGGTAGGGCTTTGAAGAGAGTTGATAAGAGGTCATTTCAGGATCTGCGTAAGTGGAAGAATGGGATATACCGGACATATTAAAGCTATCCTTGAGATGATCATAGAACATGGTCCTTGGGATCTGAGAATGTTTAAAAATATAATATACATTCTCTAGGGACTTCAAGTAAAGCAAAAAAGAAGGGAAGTTCTCTGCGTTTATCATTTGGGAAGATTGGGAAGGAGCCACAGTGTGCAGTGCCCACCACAGAACATGAGGCACTGAAGCAGTCATCAAAACTGGCCAGAAGGCAGCCAAACCTGAATGAAGAGGGCAGAAAAACTCTGAGAAGAAGGGAGAGGACACCAATTAGATTGACCTTTAAGAAGGTTCCCTACTACAGATATGCAAGTGTGAATAGGCTGCCTGCTAAGGAAATCATTAGCTTCCTGACCTACAGCAGTTCACGTAGAAAATATTAAGTCACCTACTAAACTCCAAATTAAATTGTGGGCTTAGAATGTTTGATTACAATATTATAGTGATTATAATATTTCCTATCAAGGTAACAGTAAGTGCCAGAAACACAGAAATCAAATTTCTGCTTAATTTGATAATATCAGCTTTTATACAAGAAGCTCAAACTATAGCTGTTTCATTTTTATTTTTTATGAATCTACTTTGGAGCACAAATAATGATGAATTTTGTGACCTCTAAATAAGAACACTGGGTAAGACAAATTTTAGCAATAAATACTTTAAATGAAGTTTGATTTTACTTAGGCAGTCACTGCATCTCATGGAATCAGATTTCATTAACACTCACTAAAGATTAATTAACTCCTAGGATATTCCCAAATAAATTAACAATTCCTTTGTTCACTCATGCCACCATCTTACTCAGAAGCCAGCACAGAATTTACTGAGGCCAAAGACAATGAAATTATCTGTCTTTGGGGTTAAGGTTGCATTCAAAAGAGGCAGGATATACTTGACTCCCTATGAAAGTGGGATTAGATTCAGACTTTAAGAATTTGCTGTTCAGCTCACTGTGCACTCACTGGAGAGCCAAAAAGTCTGTCACAGAAATGAGTGCAAAATAAAATGTTCTTGAATCTTGTAAGACTGACTTTTTGTCAATACTTGCTCATTACAGAAGTAACACTGAAAAACTTAGAAATAATGGTAAAACAATCTCATTAATATATTAACATGAATATTAATAAATAATAATTTAAAACTTTATTTTATTTTAATTTAATAAAAATATTAAATATTTATTAATTTAGTGGTGTGAGGTCTTAGTTGTAACATATGGGATCTAGCTCCCTGATTAGGATCAAACCTGGGCTCTCTGTATTGGCAGTGCAGTCTTAGCCACTGGACCACCAGAGAAATTCCTAAATCTTTAACCCATTTAAATATATATTAAAAATTCTGTAGATCCATTTAAACCTAATTGCTTTTAATAAAGCCAGCTTTATTAGATTTGAAAGACAGCTAATTACTAAAATCTGTGTGAGATCATCAAAATTGCTAGTATGGTTAGATTTGACTCACACATCCCTTTCTGAATTGCTGTAGTTGTTGCTTACTATTTATTTTTCCTGAATACTCTCAACCCGTTTCACTTTCCTTTTCTTGTTCACATCAACCTTGAATCAGAACTTTTATTTCTTCCTCTGCAGGTGACTCAAGTACCATCGATTAGTGTCAGTCTCAATCCTCGCCTCCACCAGCAAACGTTTCAGGATGCTCCACCCTAGAAGCAGCGGCAGCAGTCTTCCTGCAAAGCCTATCTGTGATCTTGCTGTCTATGGAATTTGTTGACATCTATTTCTAGAGCAAGGTCAGAACCAGTCTTTCCTATGTCCACTAATTTTGCACTTAGTTATCTTTAATATTCCATGCATTCACTTTAACCTTTTGTTTATTGATTCACCTGAAAATAAATAAGGCACTATCTATACATCCAATGATTCAAATAAGATGGAAAATAGTAACTGTCATTTTTTCTATCTTGAATACAAATAATCCAAAAATTTTAAAAGTAAAAACACTAAAGTTAGTTGCATTTACATCAGTATACTCCAGTACACTTCTCACCAGGGAAGATGAAAACATGGTACGTTCTGTCTTTGAATTTATATATGAAAATCAGCATGACTTGTTGTTCTAGAGCAGGGAATGGTAAACTACAAGTCCCAATCCAGCCCACCACCTATTTTTGTAAATAAAGTATCACTGGAACATACCCCCACATACATTGACCTATTGTCTATGTCTGACTTTGTACAACAACAGCGGAATGAAGTAGCTACAACAGAGACTCAATGGCTGCAAATCTTATTTACAACCTGGAAACTTATAAAATGTGCCAAGGCCATTTCTATGGCAAGGTAGGGACCACTGTAGATATTTTAATCATTAAAAGCCTAGCTTCTGCTGTTTAGATATCATTCACTGATACAAAGAAATAGGGATCCATTGAGAACTGGTAGCAATGAGTGAAGAAGTGCTCCAAATATGATGGAGCCATATCAAAAGGGCATAGGAGCCAAGCGGAAAGAGCTCCCAATGGTCAAAGCTAGACAAATTTGAGACACAGAGTAAGATATAATAGTATTGGATTATAATCCACAGAGCAAAATTTTTAAAGTCATGAATGAGTCCCTGTTGAATAAGTAAATAAATGTAGAATAAATGAGGGAAACAAAATCACCAGTAGAATACCATAATAACAGTTGCAGGAAAGACCCACAAATGGAAGCTGAAATTCATGATCCAAAATTTAAGGAGAAACAGCAGTGCAACAAGGTTGCAACGTATTTCGCCTAGGATACTTGTTAATTTCAAATAGAAACATATTAAGGTAGAGAAACCCAGCAGACACTACTTTAACCAACTGATCAAAGATAACATCACCAGTAAAAAGACATAAGGAAGTAATTTAACTCTTTGTTAAGATGCACTGTGGGAAGGGCTTCCCCAGGTGGCTCAGCGGTAAAAAATCCGACTGCCAATGCAGGAGACACAAGTTCAACCCCTGGTCAGGGAAGATTCCACCTGCCACAGAGCAACTAAGTCCATGCACCATAACTACTAAGACCCCTCTCTAGAGACTGGGAGCTGCAACTACTAAGTCCATGTACCAAAACTACTGAAGCCCACACACCTAGAACCTGTGCTCCACGGCAAGAGAAGTCACCACAACGACAAGCCCACGCACCACAACTGGAGAAGAGCCCTTACTCTCCACAACTAGAGAATGGCCCGCGCAGCAGTAAAGACTCAACACAGCCAAAAATGAAATAAGCAAGTAAATGAAATTATTTAAAAAATCAGACAAACTCAAAATGAATGGCAGTCTATAAAAATAACTAACTAGTACTATTCAAAAATGCCAAGGTCATGAAAGACAGATGAACTGTTAACTGACTGGCAGGTATTAAAGAGACAGCAAAAAATGCAAGGTGGTGTCTTATACTGCATCCCAGAACAGAGAAAGGACATAGTGGGAAACTGGTGAAAGAGGAAATGTCTTTAATAAATTAATAACATTGTTACAATGCCAGTTTCTTAATTTTTATCACTGGGTTTGAGTTATAGAAATAGAAATATTGGTGGAAACTGGGTAAAATTTATGCAGGGACCCTCTACTATTTTTGCAAATTTTCTATAAGTTTAAAATTACTTCCAACTAAAAAGTGAAAAATGTGTTGGGGAAAAAAAAGCGTAATTTTCTGATTAAGGGAATGAATAGAAATACAACATGCTATCATTTTTAGTGACAACAGCTCCAGGTTATAATATTTATGTTAATAAAATCTCTATACGGTCATGGCTGTTGAATTATTTTTAGGTAGAAAGAGTTTCTTTGACTTTCACATAATCAGAGAGTTTTAACCTAGGACAGCAGAAGAAATCCTAATTGAGTAGAAGAGGAGAAGGGCATGACAGGATATCATAAGACTAGAAGGCTCTTTTCCCTAAAGGTCCTCAAAGCCATTTATTCCCTGCATGTTCTGAAAGCATGAAGAACACAGACCCAGAGATGATGCAGCTGGAGTAAGGCTGGACTGACTGTGGAGGCCTTAGGGGTGCCTTCCTTTCCCTTTCCCTCTAAAACAGAAATTTTCTCTTTCTTGTACTCCTGAGAAGGATCTGGTGTCTGTGTGTGGCTTTTGGAAATCACTGTTACTATTTTAGAGGAATATTTTATGTTGGAATAAGGAATATAGAAAATGAGAGTGGGTCATATGCAGAAACACAAATTAGAAAAGGAAAAAAATTATATTTTAAAGGATAAATTCTTATGTAAATGACACTTTTTTTTCTAAATTTATATTAAAATTGGAGAGTTTGGAAACAAATCACATTATAATGTATTAATTTCAATCATTTGACCCAACACTCTGCTAGCCTCTATTGAAAAATAAATAAATAAATAAATCACTCTATCTGTCCTCAAATGCTTGCCCTCTTTTGAGGCAACAAATGAACTATTGAGAAATAAGAAAAATTAGGGGGAAAAGTAACAGTGTATACAAATGGGATAGATATTTAGAAAGATAAAGATACTTGCTAAAGGGAGTATTTAGCATGGATGTCATGAGGATTATGAGAGATAGCTTGCTTCTTGAAAGAGGATAAAAATATTACCAAAATGTTGCCTTTATTGTAACGATCAACTAAAATACTACAGGAAAGAAACTAAGTCCTATCCTTACAAAATACATTTTAAAATGTTCAGGTTTATTACAAGCCTAAAAGTGAGAAATGTGATTTTAAATTATTGGAACAAAATGTAATAAAATTTCCTACTTCAAACAAGGCACAAAGTGCCCAAAGTAAAAAAGAATTGTTGTTCAGTCACTACCTCGTGTCTGACTCTTTGCCACCCCATGAACTGCAGCAGGCCAGGTTTCCTTAATACATTTAACTAAATAAAAAATTTTAAATTTTTGATCAAAAGCTTCTATAAACACTGCAAGAAAAGAAATCAGACATCAACTTGGGAGAAGACATCAGCAATTAATTGAGAAAAAAATTAGAAATCAAGAATACGTATTATTACCTCAATTAAAAAGGCTATGTAAATAATTCAGGAGGCCCGTGAGCTTGAATGAAAACAATTTACTTCTTTATCATCATTGAGCTCTAACTGAAATCTTATCAGTTTCTTTTACTACAAATGTAGAGCACAAACCAGAGTGGCATGAGTCATACTTGAGACTGTTGAAATCAAGAGTTTATAGATTTTTTTCCCATGGAACATTATAGTTGTTTCAGACATCCAGAAACATCATTTACTCTCATCACTTCTTCCAAATTATGGAAGAGTATATTCACTACTAGATCTTATTATTTCATGCATTAATGAAGAAAGATAAGTGTTACTATATTTCAATTAGTTTTTTAAAATATATTGTGTAGTTATACTTTAATATAATTGAGTTACTTTGTAATCCTATGAATTTTATTAAAGAAAATTGCAAATGTTCCCCAAAAAGATCACTAACTTCACAAGCCTACCAAAGGGGCCTATGCCACAACAGAGGTTAAGAATCAGTAAACTATGCTAATATGAATAGAATGCTATAAATAATGGTGAGAGAAAACAGCCAGTGTCAAAATGATGTGCATATAACATGGTATGATTATCCATGGGGTTCTGTGGAAACCACATAAAATAATACTACATATTTTCATGGAATCCTATTCATGCATCAGAATCTATGTAAATAAAAGGAGTCAGAATAAATTCATGACAGTTTTTGCCTCCAAGAATGGAAGATGTACATAGGATATAAGACCGTGGATTTATCATTTATACCTGGAATCTAAAAAATACAACAAATTAGTGAACATAACAAAAGGGAAGAGAAGCAGACTCAAAGATATAGAGAACAAACTAGTAGTTGCCAGTGGGGTGAGGGGAGAGCAGAGAGGCAAGTAGGGATACAGGATTAAAAAGTACAGACTACTATGTAAAATAAATAGGCTACAAGGATATACTGTACAACAGGGGAATATAACCATTATTTTTATAGTAACTAATAAATGGAGAAAGTATAACCTTTAAACATTGTGAATCACCATGTTGTACACCTGAAATGTATATAAATCATATTATAAGTCAACTAAACCTCATTAAAAATTATTTTTTAAATTGAAATATATAAATAAAGGCTTCACATTTAGCTATAAAACTATCTTTTATTTAACAAAAAAAAATGAAAGAACATATGTCATTTTTAACAACTGTAAATTTGGAGTTATAGATACACTGGTGGTTGTGCTTTTGAATTTTTTAAAGATCTCAAAATTTTAGTAAACCTTTGGAAATTAATTCAAAGTAAGATATAGTATCCTAAAGCATTTTGAAAAGTTTCTAATATAAACATAAGGTTTATATGAAAAGTTATAGATATCTCATAACTTTCGGGCATTTCCATTGTTGCTATTAAAGATTTTAAAAAGTATTTGCTGAGAACTATAAAACACCGATAAAGAAAATTAAAGATGATTCAAAGAAATGGAAAGATAGACCATATTCTTAGATTGGAAGAATAAATATTGTTAAAATGACCTTACTACCCAAAGCAATCAACAGAGTTAATGTGTCTCTATCAAATTACTCATGACATTTTTCACAGAACTAGAACAAATAATCACAAAATTTGTTTGGAATCACAAAAAACCCATAATGACCAAAGCAACTCTGAGGAAAAAGAACAAAGTTGAAGGCATAACCCTCCCAGATTACTGACAATACAGAAAACAAAAGAGCATGATACTGGCACAAAAACAGACATGTGGATCAGTGGAATGGAACAGAAACTCCACAAATAAACCCACACCCTACAGTCAATTAGTTTTTGACAATGGAGGCAAGAATATACAATTGAGTAACGAGTTTTTTCAGCAAGTGGCGTTTAGAAAGTTGGACAGACACATACAAATACATGAAGTTAGAATATTCCCTCACACCATACACAAAAATAAACTCAAAATGTCTTAAAGACTTAAATATAAGACATGATACCTTTATGGTATCACTAGAACATAGGCAAAACATTCTCTGACAAAAATCATTTGGCAATGTTTTCTTAAGTCAGTCTCTCAAGGCAAAAGAAATAAAAGCAAAAATAAACAAATGGGACCTAATGAAACAAGCTTTTACACAGCAAAGGAAACCACAAACAAAATAAAAACAACCTTTGTAATGGGAGAAAATATTTGCAAACAATGCAACTAAGAAGGGCTTAATTTCCAAAATACATAAATAGCTCAATATCAAAAAACAAATAACAAAAATCCAATCAGAAAAAGGGCAGAAGACTTAGACATTTCTCAAAGAAGGCATTCATATGGCCAAACAGGCATATGAAAAGATGCTCAAAGTCACTAATTATTAGAGAAATGCAAATCAAAACTACAATGAGGTATCACCTTACACCAGTCAGAATGGCCATCATCAAAACTTTTCCAATAAATGCTGGAGAGGTGTGTGTAAAAGGAAACCCTCCTACACTGTTGGTGGGAATCAACTACTATGGAGAACAGTATAGAGATTCCTTATAAAAACTAAAAATGGGATTACTTCATGAGCCAGCAATCCCACTCCTGAGGATATATCTGGAAAAGACAAAAACTCTAATTTGAAAAGATACATGCACCCCAATGTTCACAACCGCACCATTTACAATAGCCAAGACATGGAAGCAGCCTAAAAGTCTACTGAGAGAAGAAGACTTTGTCAGTATAAAGAAGATGTAGTGCATTTTAAAAATTGGAATATTACTCAGCCAAAAAACAATGAACTAATGCCATTTGAGCAATACAGATGGACCTAGAGGTTATCAGATGAAATGAAGTTAAGTCAGACAGATAAAAAAAAGTATCAAATGATATTATTTATATGTAGAATCTTAAATGATACAAATGAACTTATTTATAAAACAGAAATAGCCTTACAGACATAGCAAACAAACACGGTTGCCAAAGGGAAAATGGGGGGAATAAATTAGGAGCTTGGGATTATCATATTCATACTATTATATATATAATGATAAGCAACAAGGATCTATTGTATGGCACAGGAAATGACATCAATACCTTGTTAATAACCTATAATGGAAAAGAATCTGAAAAAGAATATATGTTTATTTATAACTAAATCACTTTGCTATATACTTGAAACTTACACACCATTGTAAATCAACTACAATTTTAAAAACAAATTTTTTTAAGTACTTGGAAAGCAAACGTGGAAAACGTTTGTTTTTCAGGTGGGGGATACTGCAGGAATAAGGGACACTAACACGGAGCATGTCAAGAGTTAATGAGATGTTGCCAGCAGCCTCGTGCAGCAATCCTCCATGCTGGAAGAGTTTCTATGAACTGTCTTTCTGGTTCATGCTCCAGAATATAGGCTCTGAATTTCTAATTATTTGTTATGTGGGCAAAACCAGTCCTGGGAGATCTGGAAGCCCAGGGCAGACACTGGTGATCTGACGGGTACTTGGGGTTCTTAGTAAGGGTAAGGCAGTGCTGGTGCCAACTGGAGAGGAAGCTCATCAAACAGACTTCCTCACCAAACAGGAGCTGCCATCTTCAAAAGGACTCTCGTTGAGGATGGAGAATCCTGATGCAGGATGTTGCTAAGCAAGATGAAGTAAGGTAGATAAGGCTTTGTGTAAAGAGCATCCGGCTTGATGCAGAAGGCAGACACATCCTAGCGTATGTTTGTGAAGTCTGAAAAACAGTCATTTCACCTTTCTTTCTTTTTTCTAAGTTGTTTCTCAAAGAAAAAGGGTTTGTAACATAAGGGTTTGTAATATAAGAAGACAGGAAACACTACCCTCCTCATGGAGAGTTATAAAATATATTTCAATAATAAAGGCTCTGAGGAGTCCTATTTCCCTCCTCAACTCATCATCTCTCCCAAACCTATTATTAACATCTCATAGAACTTATATTCTAAGAAGATCATTTTGGAAACATTTTTCAGTGCTTAAAAAAATATATAAATGATTTCAGTTAGTTTTTTGTAGTGGAGGGGATAGGAATTTCATAAACATCCAGTTCACACTTGAAGCATGATACTAAAAGATGATTATAAATATATTAGAGCACATAAAGCTGGATGAATTTCCAAGGCAGCAGGTTATCTCAGAGGTCTGATCATTGTCAAAAGTCTCTTTATGGTTTATGATCCTGTCAGAAACCCTCAGTTCTCCCATATGTACATATATGGTACTCTTTCCTTCTCAGTTAATTGTGCCATAAATAATTTCTTCTTATCTGCATATCGATTACAAGGTAATGAATGCCACTTCATATTATGTGAAATACAAATCAAGCCCTAGACCCCATGAGATAATTTTCTTGGCCAAACTCCCAGGCCCTGTACTTGGGATGAACTTCAATTGTGTCTCTTGGGTTAGTGAGTGTTATGTTTCTAAGTGATGATCTGTTTATTTCATGCCACATTTGCAAGCTGTCTTTTCCTCAAATGTACCATTAAAATTTATATTGAGATTTTTTAAGGTGTTCAATTCACTTCATTTTTGTAAATGTTCTTTATTCAAATTTATCTCAAAGTACAATTTGTTCATACCGAACCTCTCTAGAGAGCTTTGAGGTTATGCTTTCCCTACAGGGGGCTTGCAGGGAGAAAAAATAGCAGTAAAATTCACATTTGACAAAGGCATATTTTCTTCTTCCTAATCTTTAACATGCTTGCTCCAATGAAAATGATGACTTGCTTACAGATGAACCAAAAGAGATTTCTCATTCATTGACTTTCCTCTTTGTATAAGTCACATACCTATGTCACCTCTTTCTGGAAATTCCAGTACACTTTCTTCCTTCTTTAAATAAAACTTTGGGTGTCAATTTCACACTGGAAATTTATTTGATATCTGTGAGAGAAATATTTTCATCTGAAAGATATTAACTTTTAGATTGAGTCAGATTCCATGCTGAGAAAAGGATGGAGGAGATTACAACTGTTGAAGAAGTGAAACTCAGTGTGTAAAATATTTTCAAACATAGAAGCAGGGTACAGTGAAGGTGAAAGATCGGAAAGAGCATTTCCTCTGACAATTTTGAATAGCTGTATCTTTATTTCAGTGCTGAAACGCTCTATATATTTGCTTAATAATCATTTTCCCCAATAACAGTGCCTAAATAATTTCCTCCAGAAGGACTGACACAGAAAATTATTTGTAACTTTAAACTCAACATTTTTAGCCTGAAATTCAAACCACATGTGACTAAAAGGGATTTCAATTATTTTCTGAGATCTAAGTTTTCCTTTGGTTACCAGACACTGACATTTTCCCCCTTAGACACAAAATTATAAATGTAACAAAACAATTCATACCCCAAGTCCACCAAGGTCTATATAATGTAAAACTTTGAAAATAGTAGAGCTAGGGACTGAACATGCTTCCAATCACTGTATAAATCATATTCCTTTGCTGTTCACGAGATGTGTATCAGTAATGCTGTTAAGTGAGGAGAAAGTCTTAATTGCAGGATTACTCTGCAAGGTCATATTTTAAACCCACCTCTTGAGACAGCCCTTTACTTCTGACAGGGGACCCCAATACACTTGAGCCATGAATTATTTCCTTCTGAAATAAGCCAAAGCAAGATGAAATACTGAGAAAAGGAAACCCAAAGGATGCTCAAAACACATATTCACTGTAGAGAAAATACTTTAATATTTTGTTAAATTGAAGATCTACAAATGTGACAGAAACTTTCATATTTTCATGGTTAAGCTCAATTGCATTCTTGTGAGTTTTAATGCTCTCATTAAAACACATCATTGAAAACTTACAACTATTTTCATCTTCTTTAATTCTATGAAACTACAAAGATTTCAGGCTCTAATTGTCTTTTGCTTTCTTGATCTCATCACACAAATAGAGTTGGTAGAACTAGAAAACATACTTCTATGAAGAGCGTAATAAGTGTTAAAGACTATATTGGTATCATTTCTCTTGGCCAGTGTTGAAAATGGAATTTTCAAAATGCCACTGGATTAATGAGTTTTTCTTATATCTATTTTCCTTTTGTTGTGTGTCTTTCATATTTTAATATAGCTCATTCAGTTACTCAGGGAATAATTATCAAGGTTGTCCTTTAATTCATGGCTTATCAAAATAATAAATTTGCATTTCAAATATTATAATTTTATTTGTAAAACCAAAGCTTGCTTGTTAATTAGCTTCTGTGCTAGGAAATTTTCATATTTGTAAATTATGTATACATACATTTTATATATTTAGTATACTGGACATTGAACAACAGACTGGCTCCAAATAGGGAAAGGAATACGTCAAGCCTATATATTGTCACTCTGCTTATTTAACTTGCATGCAGAGTACATCATGAGAAATGCTGGGCTGGAAGAAGCACAAGCTGGAATCAAGATTGCCAGGAGAAATATCAATAACCTCAGATATGTAGATGACACCACCCTTATGGCAGAAAGTGAAGAGGAACTAAAAAGCCTCTTGATGAAAGTGAAAGAGGAGAGTGAAAAAGTTGGCTTAAAGCTCAACATTCAGATAACTAAGATTATGGCATCTGGTCCCATCACTTCATGGGAAATAGATGGGGAAACAGTGGAAATAGTGTCAGACTTTATTTTGGGGGGCTCCAAAATCACTGCAGATGGTGAGTACAGCCATGAAATTAAAAGATGCTTGCTCCTTGGAAGGAAAGTTATGACCAACCTAGACAGCATATTAAAAAGCAGAGATATTTCTTTGTCAACAAAGGTTCATCTAGTCAAGGCTATGGTTTTTCCAGTGGTCACGTATGGATGTGAGAGTTGGACAGTGAAGAAAGCTGAGCACCGAAGAATTGATGCTTTTGAGCTGTGGTGTTGGAGAAGAGTCTTGAGAGTCCCTTGGACTGCAAGGAGATCCAGCCAGTCCATCCTAAAGGAGATCAGTCCTGGGTGTTCATTGGAAGGTCTGATGTTTAAGCTGAAACTTCAGTACTTCGGCCACCTCATGCGAAGAGCTGACTCATTGGAAAAGACCCTAATGCTGGGAAGGATTGGGGGCAGGAAGAGAAGGGGATGACAGAGGATGAGATGGCTGGATGGCATCACCAACTCTATGGATATGGGTTTGGGTGGACTCCAGAGTTGGTGATGAACAGGGAGACCTGGCGTGCTGCAATTCATGGGGTCACAAAGAGTCAGACACGACTGAGTGACTGGACTGAACCGATACATGTGTATTTTTAAACACGTGTATTTGACCTTGAAGGAGAAATTTGGCAATATTTTCAACTTCTTGTTGACTTGTTATTTAGGCACTGAGGTACAAAAATATCTGGATATATTTCTAATTCATAAGTCACTAAAATTTCCAAAGATACTTCAAAATTATAGATAATTCAGAAAGCATTATTTCTTTTTCCAGCATATATTCTTTTGAGGTGCATTTTTTAAATGCATTGCCTGATCTGAGTCCTTTACTCTCTCTGCTTCCTCTTCACTTGAAGTGCTAACAATCAGTTACATAGACTAAGACTTTGCTGAGAGAAATGCCTGACCCCTGTCCATCAGACTAGGAAATGTCTTCCAAACTTTACCACACGTCTTGAAGTGAAAGTGTTAGTGGCTCAGTTGTGTTTGACTCTTTGAGACCCCACGGACTGTAGCCCACCAGGCTCCTCTGTCTTTGGTATTCTGCAGGCAAGATAACTGGAGTGGGTTGTTATGCCCTTCTCCACATCTTCCCAACCCAGGGATCGGACCTGGGTCTGCTGCATTGCAGGCAGACTCTTTACTATCTTAGACCACATGTAACGTAGGGATAGTTAGCAACATAGAGCAACACAGGGATAGTTCAGAAAATGAAAGCATCTTATGACATGAAATTACTCAGTGCTAGTTGTATCACCAGAAAGAGGAGAAGGTAAGATGAAGGCTCTAGCAAACTCCATTGTCTTGGAGCAGCAATTCTGCCCAGCAAGTAGTTTCTCCTTTCCTGACATCCCAGTGCTGTTGAAGAAGTTTACACTTAGGCTTCTTGTTGTTGTTGTTCATATTCTCAGCAAAAGACAGCATCACTGAACTGACTAATTTAAGTTCTTCAACTTGGGCTTTGGAAAAGCTATTTAGCAACTCTAAACTTTGGCTTTGTTAATCTCAAAAACAGAGAAATGGATATTATTTCTTTTTTACAGCTATTATAAAAAAATGAGTTAATTCCTGTTAGCACAGTACATGGTCAATACTTATAAAATCCTGTTATTAACTTTCAAACATAATGTTAAGTTCTCCGAGCCTTTTGGTCTTTTTATCAGCAAAAGTGTTGTACTCACAATAGTAAGTACTCAGGAAAGGTTTTTCCCCTGCTTGTCCTCTGGAGCAGTGGTGAAACTCAAGTCTTTGCTTGAGTACACAGACAATATGTAAGACTTTGCTGTATATCTCAGTTAGCTATTTTTAAGAATCAGTCTTGCAGTCTGGGTTTTATTTTTAATAGCACTGTCTTTAGAAACATTGTAAAATAAGAAAAAAGACAGCTTTCTTTCCAGCTTTGAGTGCCTCTCTTCTCAGTCTGATTGTTGCTCTTTCTTGGGGTGTATCCTCAACATCAGTCATGTTCAGCCCTCAGTATTGATAATTCCCTTATTGAGGAAGCAGATGTTCTTAAAATATGAGGAAAAGAACAGAGGATTCAAAAGTGATTTAACAAAGGTCAAAATCATGTTTGAACTAGTTCAGCATCCAACTTGAGCACAGCATTATGGAAGGACAGGCACTGGGCCAAGTGGACAAATGCTGGAAAAGGACTCCATGGTCCCAGTTCATCCCAGGCAGAGCTCCACCACCACCAACCCTGACCGGGGCAAGTTGCTTCAGCCTCTCTTAAAGGCACTTTCCCTGGCCCTTAAGTGGGTACATCAAATTTGCTTTGCAGCATTGTCCTGAGGCTTATATGTGAACTAGGCAGTAATTTAAGTAGGATGAAATGGTATACTATCGTGATAAATTTGCTAGACAGAGGGAAGGTACATAGGAAAGCAATGAGGCATTAGAGGTCATGGGAAGCAAATGTTGAAGAAAATAAAAGCACCCCAATGTATCAAATTGGTTTTGTTTTCTAGAGTTTACTTCCCTCTCTCATATCTTCCTCCCTTTGTTCTGAACTGAGGCATGGTCAAGAGGCTTCTCTCCCTGCAGACTCTATATTGCCATGCCACCTGGAATGTGTTTTCAGCTTAAATCTAAACAATTCCATGTGGAAAATGAAGCCAGCCTAACTTGAGGAAACATGAAGTAAGAGGGGCTGACTTCCATAATAACTTGAAAATTTTCAAAATGCCAACTGAACCAATATAATGTTTTTAATAAGCTCTAATCATAAATACATTTGGGTGACACAATTTAATTTATTGGGAAACTTTCATTTTATTCGATCTTTTTTTCTTTTTAATGTGAAAGCAAAACATCCAATACACTGCCATAATACAATAAATATAATTTTCTAAACCAGAAACCATGGCAACAGCTTTTAATAATAGAATATGATTGGCTGCATATGAAAAATAAAACCACATTCTAAATAATTAAATTGTTTCTCAATATAAAATAATAATATTGCAAGCATTTTTGTGTTTTTGTATGTACAATGTGATACACTGTTTCAGTCTGTAGGGAAGCCTATAATTACCAGACTATCTTTTCATATACTACATTCTTTTTGTCACTAATCCAAGAATTAAAATGATAATTCAAAGAAAATAACCTGTCTGAAAATGAGAAACCTGAGAATTAGGTCCTTTAGAATGAATTCTTTTTATGTTGGTCCATTCAATTGAGTACATTTTCTATGATTCTGCAGGAAGGGATTTATACTTTTTAAACGGGGTCAAGGCAGAAACACTGATTTAAATATGATGCTGTCAATTTGGCCTCACATATCTGCATTCATATATCCCAGGAGTTTAAACAAATAGGCAAAGGCTTATCATTGACACAATACCTGTTCAAATACAAAAATCTGCTGAAAAGGAGAAATTTTAATTCAAGCATCCTAATGTTTAGCTTCCTAGTAGGCATTTGGCACCACTGAAACAATATATCTGTATGGCTAAAATTGCTCCCGTTTCCTCTGCATTGTCTGGCAGGGATTTCCAAAAAGCAGACCATAGTGGAATCACTTTACCAAGTTCCAACTCAGAATTCAAATCATATTCCCTATATGCTATTCACATGTCTTATGGAATAAGGTTATGGGAATACAAAACTAGATAAACGACTAGTACAAGTCACTCAGTCGTGTCTGACTCTCTGCGACCCCACAGACTGCAGCCCACCAGGATCCTCTGTCCATGGGATTCTCCAGGCAAGAAGACTGGAGTGGTTGCCATTCCCATCTCCAGGGGATCTTCCCAACCCAGGGATTGAACCTGGGTCTCCTGCATTGCAGGCAAATTCTTTACAGTCTGAGCCCGAGAAAAATGACCAAATAATAAGAAATGAATGAATAATTCATATACATGAAAGGTTCAGGTAGTGATTATCACACACATGGCCCTGTTAAGTCAAAAAGAAATTCCTGTATCCAATATAGCATCTCTATCAGAATGAGTGAAAAATGCCTTATTTCTCCAAGGGTCAATATATTACTTAGTCTGACAAATTCTAATAGTTATAGCACAGTTATTAGAGGCAAAGTCAGAGATGGTAGTAACAATTTGGACCCTAGAAATTTCAATCCTATTTTCTATGAGGAAGGTATACTGCCTCTCTTCAGTGTCTTGAATCTGACATATTTTGGTTGCTGTTTAGAATATATTTCCCCAAATCATATGCGCTCTTAACAAATTCTCATGGGGGGTTTAAGAGTATGTTCACACATTCTTCAACATGCTGTGATCCATCCTGTGGTTTCAGCATAGATTCTGTTATACAATATAGTATTTAATTTTCATAAGGGTACTGACCATTAAAATCAATCTTCCTGTCAAGATTACTAGAACCCTTGATTATAACAAATAAAAAACAATATATATAATAATAATAAATTTTTAAATGTTTATATTTTTCAAGATTTCTCTTTGAGAATCCCAACTATTGCAGGGCTCTCTCCTTAATTGTTTATTTATACTAGGACCAGTCATGTAAGACCTATTTCCAAGTAACTGCATTCTACACTTCCTTTATATGTCTTACTTAGCATCTATTAACAACTCATCTTGGCCACACAGTAAGAAGGAATATGTGCATTTTATGAAAGTAGAGAAACAGCATGAATATTACCATAAGCTGTCCACAAAAGAAACAGGAATGATACCAGATATACATTTGGATGACCAGTACCTGATTTGTGTGTGCATTTCTGATAAAAATGAATAAATGATGGAATACTGATTCAGCATCTAAACCGCTCTATTTCTTCTGGCTTTGATTATAAAAATATAGCAAAAAACCACAGATAATCCATTCCTGCTGTCTCACATCTACTTTGAGATTAGCCCAGGAAATGCCAAAGTGTGAAACTCAAAGACTTTAAAGATTTCAATAGGATAAGTTTTCATTTAGAGTGAATCTCTCAACTCATGCTTTTTGCAATTATTGTTACTGAAATGTTACATTTAAGGTACTCTTGATTGTTTCCTTTTTACCAATTTCTTAAGTTTGTTTTCATTCCAATACCAAAGAAAGGCAATGCCAAAGAATGCTCAAACTACCACACAATTGCACTCATCTCACATGCTAGTAAAGTAATGCTCAAAATTCTCCAAGCCAGGCTTCAGCAATACATGAACCGTGAACTTCCAGATGTTCAAGCTGATTTTAGGAAAGGCAGAGGAACCAGAGATCAAATTGCTAACATCCACTGGATCATTGAAAAAGCATGAGAGTTCCAGAAAAACATCTATTTCCGCTTTATTGACTATGCCAAAGCCTTACACTGTGTGGATCACAATAAACTGTGGAAAATTCTAAAAGAGATGAGAATACCAGACCATCTGACCCTGTCTCTTGAGAAACCTGTATGCAGGTCAAGAAGCAACAGTTAGAACTAGACATGGAACAACAGACTGGTTCCAAATAGGAAAAGGAGTACGTCAAGGCTGTGTATTGTTACACTACTTGTTTAAATTCTATGCCGAATTTAAAAAAAATAAAATAAAAATAAATAAATTCTATGCCAAGTACATCATGAGAAACTCTGGGCTGCAGGAAGCACAGGCTGGAATCAAGATTGCCAGGAGAAATATCAATAACCTCAGATATGCAGATGACACCACCCTTATGGCAGAAAGTGAAGAGGAACTAAAAAGCCTCTTGATGAAAGTGAAAGAGGAGAGTGAAAAAGTTGGCTTAAAGCTCAACATTCAGATAACTAACATCATGGCATCTGGTCACATCACTTCACGGGAAACAGATGAGGAAACAGTGGAAATAGTGTCAGACTTTATCTTTTGGGGCTCCAAAATCACTGCAGATGGTGACTGCAGCCATGAAATTAAAAGATGCTTACTCCTTGGAAGGAAAGTTATGACCAACCTAGACAGCATATTGAAAAGCAGAGACATTATTTTGCCAACAAAGGTCCATCTAGTCAAGGCTATGGTTTTTCCAGTGGTCATGTATGGATATGAGAGTTGGACAGTGAAGAAAGCTGAGCACCAAAAAATTGATGCTTTTGAACTGTGGTGTTGAAGAAGACTCTTGAGAGTCCCTTGGACTGCAAGGAGATCCAGCCAGTCCATCCTAAAGGAGATCAGTCCTGGGTATTCATTGGAAGGACTGATGTTGAAGCTGAAATTTGGCCACCTCCTGTGAATAGTTGACTCACTGGAAAAGACCCTAATGCTGGGAAGGATTGGGGGCAGGAAGAGAAGGGGACAACAGAGGATGAGATGGCTGGATGGCATCACTGACTCAGTGGACATGGGTTTGTTTGGACTCCGGGAGTTGGCGATGGACATGGAGGCCATGCGTGGTGTGATTCATGGGGTTGCCAAGAGTCAGACACGACTGAGTGACTGAACTGAACTCAGTTTGTTTAAAAGGTGATTAAAATCATATTATTTCAGAGGTCATTCCATATAAAATTGAAGAATCAGAAAAAATCCTTTGCAATACATTGAAAGCAATACCTGTAATTCATTCTAATGCATGGAAGAATGATAGTTATCTTGCACAAATAACTTTTTTAGAAATACTAGTAAAACTCTCAGAAAGGAAAAATAAAAACATCCAGTGAAAGTACATAATTCTGCTTTCAAAGAACCTAAAAATAGTTTTCAATTATTTAAGAAAATTAAATTTTAATTTTACATTTAGAGAATTTGTTTCAGAAGCATGTTTATCATCCATTAGAAAAATACATTTCTGTTGTATGATGTATTATTTGTAAAATATAAGAATATAAGTAGCAATTGCATGTTTTCCCAAGAACTTATATTGTAAGTCACCAATATATGTACTTATGTTTGAAATACTTATGTTGTCCATGTTACTTGTCTTTTCTCAATAAAAAATGCTAATCTCAAACAATTCTTCATTTATTTTTTTCACCTTTTCTACCTATAATCAGTTTCAAGTGGGAAATCATTCTTGGAATTCATACTTTAAAGTAGGAAAAAAGGATAAAACTTATAAAATACTTTGTGCGTTAAAATTTGTATCCTGCTCAGTAAATTTTATGACCTAAAGCAAGTCCCTGTTGTATCATTTATTATAGCTAAAATGATTGGAACTAGGGGCCCATGACACTATTACCTGTTTCGGTAGATTTATTGAAAATTAGCAATTCCATTTATATCTCTGAGATTTCAGGGATTACACTGTTATAGACTAGAAAATTGATGGATTTATGAGTCTAGTGAATCTAGTTGTACAGACTAATAGAGCAACCAAGAAAATTTAGGGGTCTATACTCCGAAAGGAGTTAACCTTTGGATAAAGAAACATTTTTCAAGCAAAATGTGAGAAATTATTGAATCCATAAATTGTCACTGCTGCAAAGTTGAGAGAGAGAGAGACAACAGCACATTTAACTTTTGTATGAGAAACAAAAGTTACCAGAAACATTATGACTTTAGTTTGCTAATATAATTGCTCATGGGGTATTTACTGCTGAACTATAGTATTTCTTGGCTGTGGATTTTCTTTTCAGTTGTCTTGTTCAAACAGCAGGACATCACTTGTGTGCGAATTTCCACAACCCCTTGAATCGTAGATCTCATATCCCTGGAAATCTTTAGCACTGTCCCAGGCACAAAGCAGACATATAATCATTGTTTGCAGTTTTTGATAAACCAGATAAATACATAAATACATATTGACTGCCTGTGATTTATGTTAATACCAGAGATGCCAGCTCAAATTTCAAATAATTCTATGGAAATGATTTGCCTCCCAAAAACTTGACCATGTCTTCTATGTTAGAAAGAGGTCTATGAAAAAAATAAATAAATTATAAAAACATAATTAAAAAAAAAGAAAGAGATCTATGTGTTAGGCGTAAAAGTTTATTAAATTATAGTCTGATGGTACATATTTGTGAGATTCTTACTACTTTTTTCCTTGTTTTACTATTATTATATTTAGCCAAACAATATATAAGTAACATAGTAGATCTGACATTAAACTTGTTCACAGAGCATGGATCTGATGAGTCCAGGTTCATGCTGAATCAGTGGTTAGGTATTTATAATACCCTTTCCAATTTTAAAGGGTACTGAAGAAATGCCAAAAAAAATACAGTGCAATCCCTACCATCAAAAGCACTAAAATATTTAATGAAAAAAAAATTTACCCACACTTGTGTGTACATACATATATACACATATAAATATATAAATGTGTATGTGTATATATATATGTTTATATGTTGATAACATTTACACTTAAGCAAACAGGCTTGGTAATAGAAATGCAGAGCATCATCTGAGGATGGGGCAGATATCCTGTAAGTAATAGGCCTTAATATGAGGCTTGTAAGATAATGTTTCCTTGAATGGAGCTGAGTGAGGGGAATGTTTGAAGTAGTGGGGAACTTCTAGCTTAATGCAGAGAGATCATAATGAAAAACAAGTGGAGGCTTTTTGGTTGTGTAATTTAGAAACATTTGGCAGAAATTAATGTGGGGTGATCAAAAAGGAAAGAGAGTAATTTAATAGTTACATCTCAGTTGTTAATATTACTCTTCTAGTTGTCAACCTTACAGATGAAATACCTGTAGAAAAACTGAGACAAATCTTTTTCAGCATTTCTTACCATTGTCATGGAAGAATGATATGTACAGTCTAAACAAGGTGCATTTAGAATTTAGCATATCAAGTTTAAACAGGATGCATCTAACTGTATTCTCCTACCAGTCAGCCTCCTTACTTCCTGCAGATATCCTGTGTAAATTAAAGTAGGGTATTTGGACTTGGTTTATTTACCATTTATTTCTGTTACAAAATTTTTTCTTAGATTGATACTGAGAGTTGACAAATGAGAGTATGTAGGAAAAAATAGGAATGAACTCAGTAGTTCCACAAATGCCTTTTTGAAACAAAGTCTACATAATTTCTTTCTCCATTAAAATTCACAACATGAAAGCCAATTTTTGTTTTCTTAATAACAGATGAAAATTGTTTTTTAAGGTCTTTACATGCCAGCATATCACCTTTTCCCTGGTCTAATACTAAGTGACAGCCCCGTATTGAGCAATTTTAAACCAGGTCTTCGATTTACTGCAGACATGTCGAAATTTGTGATAAGTGAAATAGATATTTAATGACACCTAATGTGTAGTGATACAGCATACTATAGGTGGTTTGGCTTAGAAAAGACTTGCAAACATTATGCCACCAAAGCAGAGAGCTGAAAGCTTAGCATAATTTCTTTCCATAAGATATTCAGCTGCAGAAAGATTTCATAACAAAAAGATCAAGAAAATAATATATTCACTTGAGAATGTGAAAATTACCTTGGAACTTATCTTGCTATTTGCATTCCATCTTGGAACATGCCAAGGTGTTTGAAACTTAAGTTTTACTCTTTCTGTTTAGTGAAGGTTCCTAGGTTTCAAGAGAATAAATACTTATTTCTGAGCAAGCATACTTCTGAATTTAAAAAAGAATACACAATTATTTTAAATAATCATAAGAATATTAATATATCTATAAACATTTTGATACTATATGTATATAACTCTGTGATAAAATATCCTTCATGTAGCTAATAGAGTTATCTTTAGATCAAAATATGTATATGTATATAAGTATATATGCATGCAATATTAGAAAAATATAATAAATAAAATATAAAAATAATTAATGATGTGTTCCCTCTTAGACTTTGATTTATCTATAAATCAAAATATATAATATATATATAATATATAATATATATATAAAATATATAAGCAGCTCATATAACTCAAAACCAGAAATATAAACAACCCAATCAATAAGTTGGAAAAAGACCTAAACAGACATTTCTTCAAAGAAGACATACAGGTGGCTAACAAACACATGAAAAGATGCTCAACATTGCTCATTAATAGAGAAATGCAAATCAAAAATACGAGATATCACCTCACATCAATCAGAATGGATGTTATCAAAGAGTCTACAAACAGTAAATGCTGGAGAGGGTGTAGAGAAAAGGGAACACTCTTGCACTGTTGGTGGGAATGTAAAGTGATACAGTCACAATGGAAGATAGTATGGAGATTCCTTAAAAAATTAGGAATAAAAGGACTAGATGACCCAGCAATCTTATTCCTAGGCATATACCCTGAGGAAACCATGGTTGAAAAAGATGTATCCCATTGTTCATTGCAGCACTGTTTACAATAGCTAGAACATGGAAGCAACCTAGATGTCCATGGACGATGAATGGATAAAGAAGCTATGGTACATATACACAATGGAGTATTACTCAGCCACAAAAATGAATTTGAGTCAGTTCTGATGAGATGAACCTAGAACCTATTATACAGAGTGAAGTGAGTCAGAAAGAGAAAGATAAATATCATATTCTAACGCATATATATGGAATCTAGAAAAATGATACTGAAGAATTTATTTACAGGGCAGCAGTGGAGAAACAGACATAGAGAATAGATTTATGGACATAGGGGGAGGGGAGGAGAGGGTGAGATGTATGGAAAGAGTAGCATCAAAACTTATTAAAATAGATAGCCAATGAGAATTTACTGAATCACTCAGGAAACTCAAACAGGGGCTCTGTATCAATCTAGAGGGGTGGGAGATGGGAGGGAGGTTCTAAAGGGAGGGGATATATGTACACCTATGGCTGATTCATGTTCAGGTTTGATAGAAAACAACAAAATTCTATAAAGAAATTATCCTTCAATTAAAAAAATCTTCTTTAAATAATAAAAGAAAAAAAAAAAGGCCTGAGTATGGCCAGATTTACTGTGCATGCAAAAAAGGAAGGATTTTCTCTTCTTTCCCCAGTTTTTAAGGAAGGTGGCAGGGGATGGGATGAGCAGAAATGAAAGGAAGAAGGAAGAGAAGATGAAGATGGAGCCAGGAGATTGCAGAGTATCAAATTATCATTGAAATCCTGTCTATAATTTCTCCTCTGCAGCACTCTCTGCCCACATGTCTTCAACAGAGACTATGAGAAGACACAGTATTAACTGAATGAATTGCCTGTGGAAACCAGTGAAAGCAATGTAATCTAAGTCCAGGTGGTTCAGGATGAAAATGGAACACAGCTGAAGAGAGCATAATGAAGTAAGATGTAGAATCTCAGAGAAAGCAAGCAGAAGGCTTCCGGACTCCCACAGAGCCATGGACATAGGCTTTAGTCAAATTTAACTGATTCACCAAGAAACAGAGTGGCCCTAGCTGAATGTAGGCTATGCACTTATATCGATTCATACCCTATGTTGGTCATCAACCATATCTCCTTTGCCATTAACTCATTATTATTGACTTCATAATGCTATCATGATAAAGTATTATAGGCTTTACATTCAACCCTTTCTACTTATTTTCAGTTTGTTTTTTATTTTAAATAAAACAATATTTGTACATAAATTAGGCAATCAAGTCTCTCTCACTGGATGGAGGGAATGCCTAATCTTGGATTGAAAAATGTTTAGAAGTCAAAATGATATACCTTGACAAATCTCTAAGATAATTTGTATTAATTTCCACTGTCACCAGAATAATATAAGTATATCTGTTTCATTACACCATTACTAACACCAGTATATTTTAATAGCATTTTACTTTTTAACATTAAAAATATTGTCTATAAGGTGCTTTAGAACAGTTTCAACACTCCTCTTTTTAATTGGGAATTTAGAAGTTATCAAAGCAACCCTATTAATACAAAGCAGACAAAACTGATCATTTGTACCAGGAAGTGGTCATTAATTAGGATTAAGACATATCCATTTGTTGTTGTTTAGTCACTAAGTTGTGTCTGACTCTGCAACCTCATGATCTGTAGCCCACGAGGCTCCTCTGTATGTGGAATTGTCCAGGCAAGGACACTGGAGTGGGTTGTCATTTCCTTCTCCAGGAGATCTTCCCAACCCAGGGATCAAACTTGTGCCTCCTGCACTGCAGGCTGATTCTTTACCTCTGAGCCTCCAGGGAAGACTAAGGCATAACCATTACTTTTGCCTTATATGAATGAGTTTCATACCCTTTTGAAAGAAAAGAGAGAATCAGTAGAGGTCCTAAAAGAGACTGAGCTGGGGAAAACATGGTTTCCTATAAATGAGATGTAATGCAATATCACAAAAGCCATGTGGCCATTCCAGGGACTAAGCTGAGATGAACGAAACAAACAGTTGAGCAGACAGTGGATAACAATGCAGATCATGCAGGTCAAAAAGGAAAACATTCTCTAGGTGTCACGGGCTTTACAAGTCACTTTTAAGGAGATCAAAGAGGTAAAGGAAAATAAGTAACTCTAAAGTTAGGCAGCCTGGAAAAATAAACTATGGGGAACATGTTCTACTGTTCTAGGCAGTGAGATTAAAACCAGAAAATGTCACACAAGAGCTATTGGAGGACCATAGGCAATACTGATCACTGTCGCCCTAGTAGTTCCAGCCAGATCAGCAGTGGGGCTTAAAATAGCGGTTCCAGGGAAGAGAAGTTGTAGGTTCTCAGTACAGTGATAAAAGGGACTACTTCTGGCCCATGGAGCATCTTTCTGTCCATGTAATTCTCTCCCAAACTGCTTATCAGACAAGAGATGAAAATCAGACAGGATGTGGACCTCCTTCCAAGGTTTAATTAGCGTGGATAAAGCCAAGTCCCCATGGTAACAAACCTCCAGGAGTCTGCCACAAAAGGTACATGAGATTGTAACACATAAATTATAAAAAATCAATACATTTTGGAGAGTTCAGAATTCTATTTTCAAACTGTATACAACTTGGAAGATAATCCTTGTTGTAATGCCTAAAGCAAAGAAACAAAGAGGAAAAATATTCACTTTGCATACGCTACTGGCAGGATACCAGACAGTTTAGATTACAGAACAGAGAAGAGACCAGAAGAGGGAATGATGAGAGAAAATATTCATTTTCTTTAGACTGAGGACACCTAAGATGTTGCCTGTTTTTTTCAGTGGTAGAGCAGGCTAAATAGTAGCGGCTTACTCACTTCTTACATGTTCCTGGAGACCTCAACAAAAAGCAAGAAGACAGAAAAGCAGAGAGATCTTAAAGAGAATATATCTTCTCAGACGAGAACAATTCCTCCATCTTAGTTTTTTGTGTTTAAGGATGAAGTTAGAGTAAAATTATCCATTTTTCACAGAAGTATACTTCCCTCATTTTCAAGGCTCAGGATTGAGGATCTGACGAGGAAAGATAAACTTCTTGTTGAGAGATGTGTGTGTAGGCACTGGTGTTATCAACCCATGCAAAAAAATAGGAAGGTGCTCTAAGTATACTCTTTTTTCCCAATTTATATCTCAGTTCAGTTCAGTTCAGTCACTCAGTTGTGTCCGACTCTGAGACCCCAAAGACTGCAGCATGTCAGGCTTCCCTGTCCACCACCAGCTCCTGAAGTCTGCTCAAATCCATGTCTATCAAGCCAGTGATGCCACCCAACCATTTATATCTACTTTGCATTATTTTTGCAAAATTTAACCAATTTATATATGCTTTGCTTTATCTTTGTCTGTATCTGGAACTAATTTTTAATTACTCTTACATCCTAAGACATGGTGAGATACAGAGAATTTTCATTTTTACTAGCCATGAATATTCCCTATAGAGTTGAAGCTAAGAATGGGTAATATGTGTATCCATTAAAGAGAATGCATTATTTCTAAAGTGTTAACCTCATATTCCATAAATAAATTTGCCAATGTACAAACTTTGCTAGTGTACAAAAGCAGAGACATTTCTTTGCCAACAAAGTTCCATCTAGTCAAAGCTATGATTTTTCCAGTCATGTATAGATGTGAGAGTTGAACCACAAAGAAAGCTGAGCGCTAAAGAATCGATGCTTTTGAACTGTGGTGTTGGAGAAGACTCTTGAGAGTCCCTTGGATTGCAAGGAGATCCAACCAGTCAATCCTAAAAAAAAATCAATCCTGAATACTCATTGGAAGGACCGATGCTGAAGCTCCAATACTTTGGCCACCTGATGTGAAGAACTGACTCATTGGAAAAGACCTTAATGCTGGGAAAGATTGAAGGCAGAAGGAGAAGGGGACAGCATAGGATGAGATGGTTGGATGGCATCACCGACTTGACAGACATGAGTGTGAGCAGGATCCAGGAGTTGGTAATGGACAGGGAAGCCTGGCATGCCACGGTCCATGGGGTCACAAAGAGTCGGATACAACTGAGCGACTGAACTAACTAACCTCATAGTCCATAAACAAGTTTGCTAGTGAAAAAATGCTTCTAAACACACCAAGATGGCATTTATCTCTCTTTTTCTAATATATGCCCTCTGACAGGGAACACATGGACCCTTACTTCCTTATGTCTTGATCAAGTACACTTTGATTAGAACAGATACACTGCTGAAGGACATTATTCTTCTGACCATAGATAAGACATGACAACTCACAGCAGTGCGGTTATCCTTTTTCCTCATGAATGTTTGAGAGCTGCTGAAACTCTACAACCAAACTGACAGCTTAAAAACATCATGAGTTTGCAGGATAAGAGGTATTTTACCGCAGGACAAAGTTACAATATCTGTTTCTCCTTCATTTTGATTAATCACTGTCTCTCATTCACATATCTCTGATTAGATTTCAACAAAATAAGTTCAGTTAGGAGTTACAAACATTTCATGGCTATCCATTCTTTAGTGCTATACTGACAAAACTGAGAAAAACTACTTTTTAATATCCTATGGGAATTTTCTCTCCCAGTGACACGTGACCACAATGACTGACTGATGACAGTGTCTCTTCATTGCTATCACACATGAAAAGACATCATCAGGCTCATTAATCTAGATGTTTTTCCTCAAGCTTATTACTGTTTGTAATTCTGCTTCTGGGAATCTTTAAAATGCTTGGAGTTTTTGTCCCCAAGGCTTCTTTCTGCTGGTAACTGGTGGTGACACCTTACTAGCCAGTCTGTTGCATGCTCAGTGGCGTAGTCAAGTCTGACTCTCTGTGACTCCATGGACTGCAACCCACCAGCCTGCTCTGTCCAGGGAATTACTGAGGCCAGAATGCTGGGGTGGGTTACTGTCTTCCTGACCCAGGGATGGAACCCACATCTCCTGCATTGACAGGCAAATCCTTTACCTCTGAGACACCTGGGAAGCCAATGTTTCCAGAAAGGGCGTGTGTGTGTGTGTGTGTGTGTGTGTGTGTGTGTGTGTGTGTGTGTGACTACCTTTATGCATGTGGCTAAACTCAAATTATTGAATATAACTTTTATTCTTTTATTCAGTAAGTATCCATTATGCATCCTTTAGGGCCCTGCTATTCTTTAGGTCCTGAGGATATAACCTCTGCCTCCACAAACCTTATGTTCTAAAATCAGAGAGTGAAAAATGATAAGGGCAAAATATGGTAAGGATTAGAGAGTAATGAGAGAGAAGCAAGAAGCCTGATATGGGGGGAAATAGAAGGAAAGTAGGTCAGAGAGGTAATCTGGATCTCGTGTATGTTGGAACCAGTTCAAGTTATTGCACGAATTTCAGAAATGTGAGCCTATTGTTGAACCATTGGTAGCTTAAAATCACCTATGGTGGGAATGTTTACCTAGAAATCAGCAAAGGTTACACATCAAGACTCTCTTCCCTGAGAGAGCAAATTGTTAAATATTTGCCTACACAGCAGCTGCCTAGAGCATAAGGTTTCATAGGTATGATAATGTACCGAGATTACAAATTTGGCAGAAAACTATGGGAGAGATGTATGCATGTCAGTAAGTTATCTCTCTGGCTACTCCATTAAGAAAAGATGGTGGTGTGGCAAGAGTGAGAGCACAGAAACCTTTAAGAATGCTTTTTGCAGTTATTACTGAAAATTACCCAGCTGAATAAACCAGAATTTACGAATCTTCCAATTACTCATAAATGACTCATCTTGAGCAGATTTATATGACCTAAATTAGAGTTGTCTGAAAACAGACCTTTGGTATCAATGGCATGACCCCAAGAAATTCAAGGTACTGGAGTATCTTGCTGACTGTTAGTGGACATTGCTGGCCCACTGATAAACTCTAGGTCACAAAGTAATTGTTTTAAATGTATATTTATTCCTAATGAAGTTTTAAAGTACATCAATGTTACATTTGTCCTAAAAGTCTCAAAGGAAATGCTCAGACATTCATAAAATTGAGACAAGATCAAGGAAAAACAAGGAGTTTTTGAAGTTTCTGAACTTATCTCCAAGCTTTCATATTCTTCTTCCTGAACTTCTTTGGGTAAAGAGAAATGGAGAAAAGGAGGATGAAATTGAATATAACCATGTTTCAAAAATTTCCAAATCTAGACTTTGGGAGCCATCCAAAGAATCAAAGAAATTCCTCCTCTTAAAGACTTTCTCAGGCATCAGTGGTGATGATTAAAAGACCCTCTGTCTAATGTAATGTTCATGTTACTATTGGATGTGATCCACAGGTCTCGGCTAAATATGTCAAGCTTACAGTTGACCTGTGATTACCGGTAATATTTTGCCATTTGTTTTGTTTTGCTTTTCTGTTAATACAGAGAAATCTGTCAGGGTACTGACATCTTTCTGGAAGAAAGAGAATGATTTTTTTCTTATATTTAAACCTTTTGACTGAAATATATTATACATAGAGTCAATGATTATTCACCTGCTGTAACTAGCATTAACGTCAAGAATATTACCAGTATCTCAGTAAGCTCCACATTACGCTCTGTCATTCCTTTTGCAAAATTAATCACTCTCCTAGCTTATACCACTTCACATCATATTATTATATACTAATACATTGTTCATTCTCATTGCTTTATAATAATCCACTGTAAGAATACACCAAGAGAATTTAATCCACTATACTGTTTCCTGACATGTGAGTTACTTCCTATACTTACCTTTGTAAGTTATACTACTGTGAACACTCTATTAAATATCTTCTAAGGAACGAATATACATATTTCCTTTGGGCATATCTAGAAGTAGAGTTGATGTGTCAGATTGTATGCACATCCCACTTTGCTATATATTGTCACATAGATTTCAAGAATATTTTCACCATTTACACACCACAGTTGTGTAAGAAAATTCCAGTTGCTCTATATCCTCACCAATATTTGGTATTATCAATCTGTTAATTTTAATACTATTCTATAATGATGTTTTTCCATTTATATTCTTGTTTCCCTGATTATTAACAAGCAGTTGCTTCTGTATCAATTGACGAGGTATATATCTTCCTTTGTAAGTGCCACTGAAGCCTTTAGACCATTTTTCTTTTGAGTGATCTTTTTTTAAATGATGTTGATTTGTGCAAGCTCTTCATTTTGTCCTGTGTGATATACTTTTTCATTATTTTAGTTACATCATTTGATAAAAAGTTAATTTTTAATTCAGTACTTTTTTTTCTTTATAGCTAGTATTTCTGTGTCCAGTTTAAGAAAACTTTGTATATCTCAAGGTCATGAAGATGCTTAATTAGGTTTTCTCATAGAAGTTTACTGATTTTTCTTTCACATCTAAATTGGTGATCCCACTAGAATTCACACTTGTTTATGAAGTGAAGTACAGGTATAGGGTAAATTTCCTCCTATATAATTATCTAACTTTCCTAGGGCCATTTATTGAAAAGAACATTCTTTTCCTACTTCACAGCCTTTACCATAAATCAGTTAGCATATTTATATGAGTCTGTTTCTGGCTGAAACATTGTGCTGATTGTTTGTCTCCTGGCTTCCAGTGTTTCCGTGTGATTCCTTCTTCTCCAGCATCTTATCCTAAATCGCTCCAAGTAGAAGGTTGTCATATTTCATCCCAATCCTCTAACTCTTTTCAAAAGATGCATTGTCTGCCATAAGCATGAATGTGCCCAAAGCAGGAGTCCACAAAGTTATCATTATTCACTTAGGTTAAAAACTGAACCCTTGAGGAACTTAAAAGTAATACTGTGATTGCTAGAAAATTCACACTGTGACAACAACTCAGAAAGAATACAACCTGAGCTTCCAAGTTTACTTCGAATTCCTTGTAACTATCATATGTGAAATCAATCGCCAGCCCAGGTTTGATGCTCAGGGCTGGTGCACCGGGATGACCCAGAGAGAGGGAATCGGGAGGGAGGAGAGAGGGGGGGTTCTGGAAGGGGAACATATGTAAACCCATGGCAGATTCATGTCAATGTATGGCAAAACCAACACAATAAAGAAAATTTTAAAAAATGAAATAAAAATAATTCCTTGTGTAGTACCATAACTAATGTATGCTTGCACTTACAGAAAATTAAGTAAAATTTGTTAAAAATAAAATTAAATTAATACAATTTCTTTATTCATTTATCAGGAGTGCCAAAATAAATTAAAGGCTAATTTTTAAAAATATTGAATAAAATTGAGAATTTCAAATTCACTTAGTGAAGAAGCGTTATTTCTGAGATATCTAAGTGTATTTCAGGAATAAGACTGACTTCAAGCATCACAGCAAGGTAAGAAATATTAATTTGGAAGTATAGAATTAACCAAAGTAGTACTTTGAAGTTATTTGATGTTATAAAATCTGGGGCCAATTTAGAACTATGCACAGTGATCAAATCTTGGCTCCTGACTTTCAAAAAAGTACAATTATATATAGTGAAAACCCACTAGCCTTTAAAACTATATGTAATAGTTGGGATCCCAATGGAAAATAAGTAGTGCACTTAAATGATAATAAATCAAGGCCAGGTTACTTACAAAGGCACTCTCTGTAGGTACAGCGAGCCAGAAGATAAGTGTGATAACCTAAGGTTAGTGGCCCTAAAGCTGCGGTGACCCTTTGGGCACAAAGAGGAAAAGAAACCACTACCAGAACCAGAGGAAGAGAGGTGTATAGAGAAGACCACCTTGAGAAGAAGTCATCTTAGTTTGAGGGGGAAAAGAAGACTTCAAATACTCCAAAACCTGTATCAGAGAACTAAATCTGGTTCTAAAGCCTTAAAATTAAATTCTGCTTTAAATGTTCCAGGAACAAGCCTTTAGCATGACATCATAATTCTTTCCAAATAATAGAAACCAAGCCAAGAAAACTCTGTATGGAGAGAGTTTTCCCTGCGTAGAAATAAATACACAGAAATCTGACCTGAATCCCTTTATCTCTCTCCAGGCCCCTACTGACCAAACTCAACTAGAGGTCGGAGGGCATGGGAAACCACTGTTGGAGTTGGTATAGATCAATCTCTCTCCAGATGCAAGGCCAAGTAGGATAGAGAGGGAAAAGCATCGGAGTTCAGTTCAGTTCAATTGCTCAGTTGTGTCCGACTCTTTGTGACCCCATGAACCTCAGCACACCAGGCCTCCCTGTCCATCACCAGCTCCCGGAGTTTACACAAACTCATGTCCACTGAGTCGGTGATGCCATCCAACCTTCTCATCCTCTGCCGTCCCTTTCTCCTCCTGCCTTCAATCTTTCCCAGCATCAGGGTATTTTCAAATGAGTCAGCTCTTTGCATCAGGTGGCCAAAGTACTGGAGTTTCAGCTTCAACATCAGTCCTTCCAGTGAACACCCAGGACTGATCTCCTTTAGGATGGACTAGTATGGGAGAGATCTAAGCAAAAGGAATTTGGAATTTTAACTTTGCTATCATATCTGTACCTTTTTGACTCTTCTGCGAGTTTAATTATTATGTGTTAAAATGTAATTTGAAATCAATTAGACTTTTGGCACTTAAGCAGATTAGGTTCAGATAGATGATAAGTGTTTAACTCTACAGTAAAAATAAATGTATATTTTGTGTATGTAAGAAAGAGATCTGGAATAAGTTTTAAGGAAGAGGCAAGGGACATAGATCCTTCAGAATGATTCCTCAGGAGGTTCTATTACAACAGTTATGGAAATAAAAGGGCATAATGAGTTCATCTGGGAACATTTTTGAATCCTTTAAAAACCATTTGGCATTGATATTCTCTATAAGGAAAACTAGATTAAAGAAACACAGTAATTAAAATAGCGAGCTTTAGCTATACTTAATGGAGATGTTCTTTACTGAAATGCTAGGAATAATATTGGCTTGAAGCATTATGGTGATTTAAGAAATAAGAAGTAGGGAAGCACAGAGCTGGCTAAAGTGGAATATTTATAGACAGGTTTTGGATGTAAATCAAAACTCTACCAGGAACATTTAGAAAGGAATGGGTAGTTTATTAGGTAAAGGATCAATCTACAACTGTGAGTCAATTGAAAGTTAATAGCAGCTTTGTTAAAGGTCACAGATAAATGGCTACTGTAGTTTTAATGAATATTTTATTCATGTCACCTTTAAATTAGTTACATTTGGAAAGAGTAATGATGTAATGCCAAAGGCTCCTTCCTGGAACATTAAAAGCAAGATTTAATTTTAAGGTTTTAGTACTAGTTATAGGTTTTGATACAAGGTTTTGAGACATTTGGAGTCTTTTTTTTTCTTTTCAACATTTATTACACGTTAGAACTATTTTTAAATATTTATGTTTTACACAAATAATGTAGCAGAAAGAGCAGAGAATTTACAGTAAGACAGAACTCATTTTGAACCTGAACTTCATCAGTTATTACCAGAGCAAAATTAAAGAATATCATTTAAACCATTTCTTTGAGCCTCAGTTTTCTGAGAAATGGGAAATATCAAATTTTTAAGCATTAAGTAAGATAGACTTTTTAATTAATACATTTACCCTCTCCAGTTTTGTCTCTGTAAGAATAGAGCTTCTTTTCTGTGGTTCACTAGCCAGGAAGTCTGATAAAATAAAGAGATAGACCCACAGAATTTTCCTTGTAAACACTACGATACTAAGCATTACTGAATTGCAGCCCATGGATTATGAGGACCAGCTTTAGTAGACAGTGATAGCCAGAGAGAAATGATAGCTTACAGTGATCTCCAAAGAAGAAGATTTAGCTTTGGGACCAGGGACCAGGCTTTATCCTTCAAGAGCTTCCGTATAGCTGAGTTCCATTAAAGTATAAAAAGGGACAGAGAAAGCTTCTGACCTAGACCTCAGAAGGGGGACAGGGAGTGCCCCTCCTGCTAGTGTTAGCAAGGGAGTTACATAGTCTTTAATTAATTATTACAATAAATCAAAAGAATGTCTCAAGTTTGTGAAAATTTTACCAGACCCACTTGCTCAAGTTACACTTTAGGATAAGAGAATTAGAATTTAACAATAGAAAGATCCTACCAGACCAGCTCCCATAATATACATTCTAAAATATCAGGATTAGTCAGAAGGTTTTCAGGAAGGGGAAACTGTCCTCAAGCAGGATACATTGTTATTATATAATTCCCTAGTACAGAGTTTAAACTGAGTTGTTTGTCATGTGATCATCAGTTTCAGACTTAAAGAAAACAACGTTTTATGTGACTAAGACTAAGGAATGTAGAGAAGGAAAAACAAGTTTGTCCTTTGCTCCTTCTTGAAAACTCCAGACCCCTCTCTCCTTGGGGACCCCCGGACTTATCAACCTGCCTAGGAATCGACTGTCTCAGAAACTGCAGGTAGTATTTCTAGATGAGACTTTCAGATGTTAAGGGGAAGGCGCCTAGAGAGAAGAGGCTTGGCACTGTGAAGCAAGACCCACCTCTAATCTAAGTCAGGTACCAGGTATGAGAAAACAAAAGAAGATGAGGTAAAAGGAACTAGGTCAATGGAACAAGAACAGATTGGGGAACCCAGTGTATTCAAGGGCATAGAGGACATGTGTCTTGGATTCCTTTTATAGGAAAGATGAGCAGCTGCATTGTGCAGGGTCTGACAGGCTTTGTGGGCCCCTGAGGGCATTATTCCTGCTGTAACAAGATGCCCCAAAGAGTCATGAAAATGTAGAATATTTTGATTGCCTTCCTTAGTCATCAGAGACTGAAGCTTTATTAGGAAAAGCTTGTAACACATTCTGAGATCAGATAATATTAGATAATATTAAATTATTTAGTAATTAAAAATTCTCATGTCAGCTGTCCACATATTGTACATTGCCCTTCATCTGAAATTGGTAAATGCCTTTTAAAAAGTAACTTTTCAAATTAAATATAAACTAAATAACTGCTTGACTACTTGAAAAACAAACCCAGTTTCATCATTTTTATGGCTGAGTAGTATTCCATTGGCTATGTACACTACATCTTCTTTATCCATTCATCCATAGATGAGCACTTCAGTTACTTCCACAACTTGGCTATTGTAAATAATGTTACAATGAACATAGGTGTGCATACATCTTTTCAAATTAGTATTTCCATATTCTTTGTATAAACATTCAGAAGTGAGACAGCTGAATACTATCATAGTTATATTCTTAATTTTTAAGGTCATTCTATACTGTCTTCTATAGTGGCTGTACCAGTTTACATTCCCACCAACAATACATAAGAGCTCCCTTTACTCCACATCCTCACTAATACCTATTATTTCCTGTCTTCTTGATAACAATCATTCTGGCAAATATGAGGTGACATCTCATTGTGGTTTTGATTTGCACTTTCCTAATAATTGGTAATATTGAACATCTTCTCATGTGCCCAGTGGCCATCTGCATATCTTCTTTAGGAAAACGTCTATTCAGTTCTTTTACCAATTTGTTTAATGGCTTTGTTGTTAGTTGTATGAGTTCTTTGTATATTTTTGTATATTAATCCTTAGTTGGACACATCATTTTCAAATATCTTCTCTCATTTAGTGGACTGTTTTTCTTTCTTTGTTTCACTGATGGTTTCCTTTAATGAGCATAAATTTTTTTAGTTTGATGTTATCTCATTTGTTTATTTTTGCTTCTATTTCTCTTGCCTGTGGAGACATATCTAGAAAAATATTGCTAAGATCAATGTCAAAAAGCATACCACTTATGTTTTTGTCCAGGAGCTACATGGTTTCAGGTCTTATATTCAAGTCTTCAATACATTTTTAGTTAATTTTTGTGCGAGATAGTGGTCTAGTTTCATTTTTTGGCATCTGGCTGTTTTCCAAGCATAATTTATTGAAGAGATTATCCTTTCTCCACTGTATGTTCCTTGTCCCTTTATCATTAATTATATAAATAAACATGGGCATACTTCCAGAACCTCCATAGTGTTCCATTGATCTAATTGATCTTTGTATCAGTTTTACTGCCCAAATCATGCCATTTTGATTACAATAACTTCATAACACAGTTTAACATCAGACAGCATGACACCCAGTTTGTTAATTTTTCATGATTGATTTAGCTATTCCAGGTCTTTTGTGGTTCCATTTAAATTTTAGAGTATTTTTTTCTATTTCTGTAAAAAATGTTCTTGGAAATATGGTAGAGAATGCATTGAATCTGCAGATTGCCTTAGGTAATACAGACATTTTGACAATGTTAATTCTTTAAACCCATAAATATGGGATATCTTTCATCTCTTGGTGTCTTCTTCAATATCTTTCAGTACATTTTCAGTATATACGTCTTTCACATCTTTGATTAAACATTTTCCTAGGTATCTTATTCTTTACAGTGATTGGTATATTGGATTCTTCTCTTTAAATTTATTTTATATTGGTTTTGTATCTTGCAATCTTAATTGTATAGTTTTTCCATTAGTTTTTCAAATAGTAACAGTTTAATTCAGCTCAGTTTACTTTAGTTCAGTCATTCGGTCATATCTGACTCTTTGCGACCCCATGGACTGTGGCACATCAGACTTCCCTGTCCATTACCAACTCCCAGAGCTTTCTCAAACTCACATCCTTTGAGCAGGCAATTCCATCCAACCATCTTATCCTCTGCCATCCCCTTCTCCTCCTGCCTTCAGTCTTTCCCAGCATCAAGGTTTTTTCAAATAAATCCATTCTTCACATCAGGTGGCCAGAGTATTGGAGCTTTTGCTTCAGCATCAGTCCTCCCAATGAACATTCTAGACTGATTTCCTTTAGGATTGACTGTTTGGATTTCCATGCAGTCCAAGGGATTCTCAAAAGTCTTCCCCGCCACATTTTAAAAGCATCAATTCTTTGGCACTTTGTGTTCTTTACAGTCCAACTCTCATATCCATATGTGACTACTGGAAAAACTATAGCCTTGACTAAAAGACCTTTGTTGGCAAAGTAATGTCTCTGCTTTTCAATATGCTGTCTGGGTTTGTCATAGCTTTTCTTCTAAGGAGCAAGCGTCTTTTAATTTCATGACTGCAGTCACCATCTGCAAGTGACTTTGGAGCCCAAGAAAATAAAGTCTGTCACTGTTTCCATTATTTCCCCAGCTTTTTGCCATGAAGTGACAGAATGAGATGCCATAAGTTTAGTTTTTTGAATGCTGAGTTTCAAGATAGTTTTTCACGCTCCTCTTTCAGTTTCATCAAGAGGCTCTTCAGTTTTACTTACTCCTTTCCAATATTATGCTCCCTTTATTTCTTTTTATTGCGTAGCTGCACTGGCTAAGACTTCCAATACTATGTTAAATCAGAATAACGAGAGTTAATATCCTTGTCTTGTTCCTATTCTTAGAGGGATAGCGTTCAAATCTGTACCACTGGTTATAATGTTAGATGTGGTTTTGGCATATATGGTCTCTACAGTGTGGTGGTACACCCCTTATATATCTACTTTATTGATAGTTTTTAATCATAAATAAGTGTTGAATATTATAAAATGATTTTACTATATCTATTGAGATGATCTTATGTTTTTAATCCTTCATTTGTTAATATGGTATTTATCATGTTCATTGATTTATGGATTTTGAACCATTTTCTCATTCCTGAAATGAATCTCATTTGGTCATGATGTACTGTTGAATGCTACTTCATAATATAATAAAACATTAGGATTTTTGTATCTATATTTCTTCAGAGAAATTAGTCTATAATTTTGTTTTTGTGATATCTTTGATATCAGGGTGATTTTGGCCTCAGAAAGTGAGTTAGGAAGTGCTCAACCTCTTCAATGTCATGGGATAGTTTGAGAAGGACAGGCATTAAATCTGCTTTGAGTGTTTGGTAGAATTCACCTGTCAAGTTGTCTAGTACTGAACTTTCATTTTGGGGGAGCTTTTTGATTACTGTCTTAATCTCTGTACTAGTTATTGTTCTATTCAGATTTTCTATTTCTTCATGATTCAGTTCTAAAACATTGTATGATTCCAAGAATCTGTTCATATTTTCTAAGTTGTCCTATTTATTGGTACACAGCTGTTTATTATATTCTTATAATCCTCTGTATTTCAATGCTATCCACTGTTATTTCTCCTCCTTGATTCTTGATTATATTTATCAGGGTCTTCTCTGTTTTTAGTGAGTCTAGCTAACACTTTGTCTTTTTTTTTTTTAATCTTTTCAAAAAACCAGCTCCTGGTTTCATTGATATTTCTATTATCTTTTTATTCAATATTTATTTATGCTCTGATCTTTATTATTTCCTTCTTTCTACTAACTTTGTGCTTAATTTGTTCCTATTTTTTTCTTGTTACTTCAGGTGTAAAGTTAGATTATTCAAGAGTTTTTTCATTTCTTGAAGTAGGTCTTTATTCCTGTGAATATCCCTTAGTTCTGCATTTTCTATATCTCATAGAAATAGAGATATTTGTTATATTGTATTCTCATGTTCATTTGTTTCAGATAATTTTTAATTGCTTTGATTTCTTCAATGACTCTGTAGCTGTTCAGCAGAATACTGTTCAGTCTCAATATATTTGTGATTTCTTTCAGTTTTATTCTTTTTTTTTTATTAGTTTTGCCATACAATGACATGATATCGCCATGGGTTTATATATGCTCCCCCTCCAGAACCCCCCTCCCTCCTCCCTCCCTTCTCCCTCCCCCTGGGAAATCTGGATGCACCGGCCCCGAGCATCAATCCTGGGCTGGCGATTGATTACACATATGATAATTAACATGTTTCAATGCCTTTCTCCGATATATTCCAACCCTTGCCCTCACCCACAGAGTCCACGAGTCTGTTCTATATATCTGCATTCCTTTTGCTGTCTCGCATGCTGGGTTCTTGTTACCATCTTTCTAAATTCCATATATATGCATTAGTATACTATATTGTTGTTTTTTCCTTCTGGCTTACTTCACTCTGGATAATGGGCTCCAGTTCCGTCCACCTGAGTAGAACTGCTTCAAATGATTTTTTTTTTAATGCTGAGTAATATTCCATTGTGTATATGTTCCACAGCTTTCTTATCCATTCATCAGTTGATGGGCATCTAGGTTGCTTCCATGTCCTGGCTATTGTAAACAATGCAGCGATGAACATTGGGGTACACATGGCTCTTTCAATTCTGGTTTCCTCGGTGTAAATGCCCAGCAGTGGGATTGCTGGGTCATCTGGCAGGTCTATTTGCAGTTTTTTAAGGAACCTCCACACTGTTTTCCATAGTGGCTGTACTAGTTTGCATTCCCACCAACAGTGTAAGAGGATTCCCTTTTGTCCACATCCACTCCAGCATTTATTGCTTGTAGATTTTTGGATTGCAGTCATTCTGACTGGTGTAAAGTGATACCTCATTATGGTTTTGATTTGCATTTCTCTGATAATGAGTGATGTTGAGCATCTTTTCATGTGTTTGTTAGCCATTTTTATGTCTTCTTTGGAGAAATGTCTGCTAAGTTCTTTGGCCCACTTTTGGATTGGGTTGTTTATTTTTCTAGAAAGGAGCTGCAGGAGTTGCTTATATATTTTTGAGATTAATTGTTTGTCCATTGCTTCATTGGCTATTATTTTCTCTCATTCTGAAGGCTGTCTTTTCACCTTGCTTATAGTTTCCTTTGTTGTGCAGAAGCTTTTAATTTTAATTAGGTCCCATTTGTTTATTCGTGCTTTTATTTCCAATATTCTGGGAGGTGGGTCATAGAGGATCCTGCTTTGGTTTATGTCAGAGAGTGTTTTGCCAATGTTATCCTCTAGGAGTTTTATAGTTTCTGGTCTTATGCTTAGATCTTTGATCCATTTTGAGTTTATCTTTGTGTATGGTGTTAGAACGTGTTCTAGTTTCATTCTTTTACAAATGGCTGTCCAGTTTTCCCAGCACCACTTGTTAAAGAGGTTGTCTTTTCTCCATCGTATATTCTTGCCTCCTTTGTCAAAGATAAGGTGTCCATAGATGCATGGATTTATCTCTGGGCTTTCTATTTTGCTCCATTGATCAATATTTCTGTCTTTGTGCCAGTACCATACTGTCTTAATGACTGTGGATTTGTAGTATAGCCTAAAGTCAGGTAGGTTGATTCCTCCAGTTCCATTCTTCTTTCTCAAGATTGCTTTGGCTATACGAGGTTTTTTGTATTTCCATACAAATTGTGAAATTATTTGTTCTAATTCTCTGAAAAAGACCTCTGGTAGCTTGATAGGAATTGCACTGAATCTATAGATTGCTTTGGGTAGTATACTCATTTTCACTATATTGATTCTTCAAATCCATGAACACAGCACATTTCTCCATCTGTTTGTGTCCTCTTTGATTTCTTTCATCAGTGTTTTATAGTTTTCTATATACAAGTCTTTTGTTTCTTTAGGTAGAAATAATCCTAAGTATTTTATTCTTTTTGTTTCAGTGGTGAATGGAATTGTTTCCTTAATTTCTCTTTCTGTTTTCTCATTGTTAGTGTATAGGAATGCCAGGGATTTCTGTGTGTTGATTTTGTATCCTGAAACTTTGCTATATTCACTGATTAGCTCTAGTAATTTTCTTGTAGAGTCTTTAGGGTTTTCAATATAGAGGATCATGTCATCTGCAAACAGAGAGAGTTTTACTTCTTCTTTTCCAACATGGATTCCTTTGATTTCTTTATCTGCTCTGATTGCTGTGGCCAAGACTTCCAAAACTATGTTGAAAAGTAGTGGTGAGAGTGGGCACCCTTGTCTTGTTCCTGACTTCAGGGGGAATGCTTTCAGTTTTTCACCATTGAGGATAATGTTGGCTGTGGGTTTGTCATATATAGCTTTTATTATGTTGAGGTATGTTCCTTCTATTCCTGCTTTTTGGAGGGTTTTTATCATAAATGGATGTTGAAATTTGTCAAAGGCTTTCTCTGCATCTATTGAGATAATCATGTTATTTTTTTCAATTTGTTAATGTGGTGTATTACATTGATTGATTTGCGAATATTGAAGAATCCTTGCATCCCTGGGATAAAGCCTACTTGATCATGATGTATGATTTTTTAATGTGTTGTTGGATTCTATTTGCTAGAAATTTGTTACGGATTTTTGCATCCAAGTTCATCAGTGATATTGGCCTGTAGTTTTCTTTTTTTGTGGGATCTTTGTCGGGTTTTGGAATTAGGGTGATGGTGGCCTCGTAGAATGAGTTTGGAAGTTTACCTTCCTCTGCAATTTTCTGGAAGAGTTTGAGTAGAATAGGTGTTAGCTCTTCTCTAAATTTTTGGTAGAATTCAGCTGTGAAGCCATCTGGTCCTGGGCTTTTGTTTTTTGGAAGATTTCTGATTACAGTTTCAATTTCCGTGCTTGTGATGGGTCTCTTAATATTGTCTATCTCTTCCTGGTTTAGTCTTGGAAAGCTGTACTTTTCTAGGAATTTGTCCATTTCATCCAGGTTGTCCAGTTTATTTGCACATAGTTGCTGATAATAGTCTCTTATGATCCTTTGTATTTCTGTGTTTTCTGTTGTGATCTCTCCATTTTCATTTCTAATTCTGTTGATTTGGTTCTTCTCCCTTTGTTTCTTGATGAGCCTGGCTAATGATTTGTCAATTTTATTTATCTTCTCAAAGAACCAGCTTTTGGCTTGGTTAATTTTTGCTATGGTCTTTTTTGTTTCCTTTGCATTTATTTCTGCCCTGATCTTTAAGATTTCTTTCCTTCTACTAGACCTGGGCTTCTGCATCTCTTCCATTTCTAGTTGCTTTAGGTGTAAAGTAAGTTTATTTATTTGACTTTTTTCTTGTTTCCTGAGGTGAGCTTGTAATGCTATGAACTTTCCCCTTAGCACTGCTTTTACGGTGTCCCATAGGTTTTGGGCTGTTGTGTTTTCATTTTCATTCATTTCTATGCATAACTGAATTTCTTTTTTGATTTCTTCTGTGATTTGTTGGTTATTCAGCAGTGTGTTGTTGAGCCTCCATATGTTGGAAGTTTTGAATGGTTTTCTCCTGTAATTGATATCTAATCACACGGCATTGTGGTCACAAAAGATGCTTGGAATGATTTCAATATTTTTGAATTTACCAAGGCTAGATTTATGGCCCAGGATGTGATATATCCTGGAGAAGGTCCCATGTGCGCTTGAGAAAAAGGTGAAATTCCTTGTTTTGGGGTGGAATGACCTATAGATATCAATTAGGTCTAGTTGGTCTATTGTATCATTTAAAGTTTGAATTTCCTTGTTACTTTTCTGTCTAGTTGATCTATCCATTGGTGTGAGTGGTGTATTAAAGTCTCCCACTATTATTGTGTTGTTGTTAATTTCCCCTTTCATACTTGTTAGCATTTGCCTTACATATTGTGGTGCTCCTATGTTAGGTGCATAAATATTTATAATTGTTATTTCTTCTTCTTGGATTGATCCTTTGATCATTATGTAATGTCCATCTTTATCTCTTTTCACTGCCTTTATTTTAAAGTCTACTTTATCTGATATGAGTATTGCCACTCCTGCTTTCTTTTGGTCTTTATTTGCATGGAATATCTTTTTCCAGCCTTTAACTTTCAGTCTATATGTGTCCCTAGGTTTGAGGTGGGTCTCTTGTAGACAACATATATAGGGGTCTTGTTTCTGTATCCAATCGGCCAATCTTTGTCTTTTGGTTAGGGCATTCAACCCGTTTACATTTAAGGTAATTATTGATAAATATGATCCCGTTGCCATTTATTTTATTGTTTTGGGTTCGAGATTATATACCCTATCCGTGTTTCCTATCTAGGAAAGATCCTTTAGCATTCGTTGGAGGGCTGGTTTGGTGTTGCTGAATTCTCTCAGCTTCTGCTTGTCTGAAAAGCTTTTGATTTCTCCTTCAAATTTGAATGAGATCCTTGCTGGGTACAGTATTCGGGGTTGTAGATTGTTTTCTTCCATGACTTTAAATATGTTCTGCCATTTCCTTCTGGCCTGAAACGTTTCTATTGAGAGATCAGCTGTTATCCTTATGGGATTCCCCTTGTGAGTTATTTTTTGTTTCTCCTTTGCTGCTTTTAATATTTGCTCTTTGTATTTGATATTTTTTAATTTGATTAATAAGTGTCTTGGGGTGTTCCACTTGGGGTTCATTCTATTTGGGACTCTCTGTGTTTCTTGGAACTGAGTGGTTATGTGCTTTCCCAATTTAGGGAAATTTTCAACAATTATCTCTTCAAGAATTTTCTGATGGTCTTTCTTTTTGTCTTCTTCTTCTGGGACTCCTATGATTTGAATATTGGTGCGTTTAACAGTGTCCCAGAGGTCTCTGAGATTGTCCTCATTTCTTTTAATTCTTTTTTCATTTTTCCTTTCTGTTTTGTTTATTTCTGCCATTCTGTCTTCTACCTCACTTATCCTGTCTTCTATCTCTGTTATTCTACTGTTAGTTCCCTCCAGGGTGTTTTTGATCTCATTTATTGCATTATTTATTGTATTTTGACTCTTTATCATTTCTTCTAAGTCCTTGTTAAAGCTTACCTGCATCTTCTCAATCCTTGCCTGCAGGTTATTGAACTGCAACTCCAATTTATTTTCCAGGTTTTGGATCATTTTCACCAGTTTTTTTTTTGTAGTTGATTTCTAGTTTCATATCATTTTGACCAGAAAATATGTTTAATATGATTGCAATCTTCTTAAAATTAAGACTTGTGTTCAAACGTATGTTCTATCCTTGAGAGAGTTCTATGTGCATTTGAGAAGAATGTGCATTCTTCTGCATTTAGATGGAATCCCCTGTAGAAAATTATCAAATCCATCTGGTCTGTTTCATTTAAGACCATCATTTCTTTGTTGATGTTTTGGTTGGATGATATATCCACTGATATGTGGGCTATTAAAATTCTTTACTATTATAGTGCTACAGTCAATTTCTCCCTTTTGGTATTCTAATAGTTATTTTATGTATTACCATGTTCTTATATAGGTGCATATATGTTAACCAGTGTATGTCTTCTTGATGAATAGACCCCTTTATATACTGTCCATTTTGACTTGTTATCTTTCTTGGCTTGAAGCATATTTTGTCTGACATTAAGTATCCTTGGAATATCACCTTCCATTTCTTCCATCCGTTTTAGCCAATACCTGTCTTCAGAGATGATGTGCGTCTTTTAGAGGTAACATAGTTGGGTCTTATTTTTCAATCCATCCAGCCACACTCTCTATCTTTTGACTGATGGATGTAATCCATTTACATTTTGGGAGATTATTGATTAATCAAAACTTATTACAGCTATTCTGTATTTTATTTTCTGGTTTCTCTATAGCTCCAATACTTCTTTTTCCTTACATTTCTGTCTGTCATTTTGGTCTGGTGGTTTTCTCTGATGTTTTTCTCAGTTTCCTCTTTTGTTATGGTTCATGCCTCTGATCTATGTTTATGTTTCATAGTTATCCTTAGGTCAAAATAAAAATCTCAGATAAAAGAGTTCCTTTTCCGTTGATAGTATCTTATCTTCATTTACCAAAGGAGTTCCAGTCTTTCCTTTTCTCCTTTTATATAACTGTTGTTTCTAATTATTTTCTTTTATGTTCTGAATTTTATAAAAAACTGAAATTGCAATAGTTATTTTTCTGCTTTCTTTTTCTCTTTCTTTAACCTTCATGCTACAATAAAGTATTGAAAACTCATTCTGACAAAGAGTTGCAATTTCACTCAAAATTCAGTGTAGCTTTTGCCTTTTTTTCCTAGTAAAAGAGCTCCTTACAACATTTCTCAGGTGGCAAAGAATCTGCCTGCAATGCAAGAGTCAGTTCAGTTCAGTCTCTCAGTCGTGTCCCACTCTTTGTGACCCAATGAATCACAGCATGCCAGGCCTCCCTGTCCATCACCAACTCTCAGAGTCTACCCAAACCCATGTCCATTGAATCGGTGATGACATCCAGCCATCTCATCCTCTGTCGTCCCCTTCTCTTCCTGCCCCCAATCCTTCCCAGCATCAGGTCTTTTCCAGTGAGTCAACTCTTCACATGAGGTGGCCAAAGTATTGGAGTTTCAGCTTCAACATCAGTCCTTCCAATGAACACCCAGGACTGATCTCCTTTAGGATGGACTGGCTGGATCTTCTTGAAGCCCAAGGGACTCTCAAGAGTCTTCTCTAACACCACAGTTCAAAAGCATCAATTCTTCGGTGCTCAGCTTTCTTTATAGTCCAACTCTCACATCCATACATGACTACTGGGCAAACCATAGACTTGACTAGATAGACCTTTGTTGGCAAAGTAATGTCTCTGCTTTTAAATATGCTATCAGGTTGTTTATAACTTTCCTTCCAAGGAGTGAGCATCTTTTAATCTCATGGCTCCAATCACCATTTGCAGTGATTCTGGACCCCCACCCCCCGCCCAAAAAGTCTGACACTGTTTCCACTATTTCCCAGCTATTTGCCATGAAGTGATGGGACAAGATCCCATGATCTTAGTTTTCTTAATGTTGAGCCTTAAGCCAACTTTTTCACTCTCCTCTTCCACTTTCATCAAGAGGCTCTTTAGTTCCTCTTCACTTTCTGCCATAAGGGTGGTGTCGTTTGCATATCGGAGGTTATTGATATTTCTCCCAGCAATCTTGATTCCAGATTGTGCTTCTTCCAGCCCAGAGTTTCTAATGTTGTACTCTACATGCAAGTTAAATAAGCAGGGTGACAATATACAGCCTTGGCATACTCCTTTTCCTAGTTGGAACCAGTCTGTTGTTCCATGTCTAGTTCTAACTGTTGCTTCCTGACCTGCATACAATTTTCTCAAGAGGCAGGTCAGATGGTCTGGTATTCCCATCTTTTTCAGAGTTTACAGTTTATTGTGATCCACACATTCAAAGGCTTTGGCATAGTCAATAAAGCAGAATTAGATGTTTTTCTGGAATTCTCTTGCTTTTTCGATGATCCAGCAGATGTTGGCAATTTGATCTCTGATTCCTCTGCCTTTTCTAAAACCAGCTCGAACATGTGGAAGTTCATGGTTCATGTATTGCTGAAGCCTGGCTTGGAGAATTTTGAGCATTACTTTGCTAGTGTGTGAGATGAGTGCAATTGTACAGTAGTTTGATCATTCTTTGGCATTGCCTTTCTTTGGAATTGGAATGAAAACTGACGTTTTTCAGTCCTGTGGCCACTGCTAAGTTTTCCAATTTGCTGGCATGTTGAGTGCAGTCCTTTCACGGCATCATCTTTTAGGATTTGAAATAGCTCAACTGGAATTCCATCACCTCCGCTAGTTTTGTTCATAGTGATGCTTTCTTCACATTCCACTTCACATTCCAGGATGTCTGGCTCTAGCTAAATGATCATACCATCGTGAATATCTGGGTCATGAAGATTTTTCTGTATGGTTCTTCTGTGTATTCTTGCCACCTTTTCTTAATATCTTCTGTTTCTGTTAGGTCCATACCACTTATGTCCTTTATCGAGCCCAACTCTGCATGAAATGTTTACTTGGTATGTCTAATTTTCTTGAAGAGATCTCTAGTCTTTCCCATTCTGTTGTTTTCCTCTATTTCTTTGCATTGATCGCTGTGGAAGGCTTTCTTATCTCTCCTTGTTATTCTTTGGAACTCTGCATTCAAATGGGAATATCTTACCTTTTCTCCTTTGTTTTTGCCTCCCTTCTTTTCACAGCTATTTGCAAGTCCTCCTTAGAGAGCCAATTTGCTTTTTTGCATTTCTTTTCCTGGGGATGGTCTTGATCCCTGTCTCCTGTACAACGTCAGAACCTCTGTCCATAGTTCATCAGGCACTCTGTCTCTCAGATCTAGTCCCTTGAATCTATTTCTCACTTCCACTGTACAATTATAAGGGATTTGATTTAGGTCATAGCTGAAGGGTCTAGTGGTTTTCCCTACTTTCTTCAATTTCAGTCTGAATTTGGCAATAAGGAGTTCATGGTCTCAGCCACAGTCAGCTCCTGGTTTTGTTTTTGCTGACGGTATAGAGCTTGTCCATCTTTGGCTGCAAAAAATATAATCAATCTGATTTCGGTTTTGACCATCTGGTGATGCCTGTGTGTAGTCTTCTCTTCTGTTGTTGGAAGTGGGTGTTTGCTATGACCAGTGCATTCTCTTGGCAAAACTCTATTAGCCTTTGCCCTGCTTCATTCTGTACTCCAAGGCCAAATTTACTCCAGGTGTTTCCTACTTCCTACATTGCATTCCAGTCCCCTATAATGAAAAGGACATCTTTTTGGGGTGTAGTTCTAAAGGGTCTTGTAGATCTTCACAGAACCATTCAACTTCAGCTTCTTCAGACTTACTGGTTGGGGCACAGGCTTTGGTTACCATGATACTGAATGATTTGCCTTGGAAAGGAACAGAGATCATTCTGTCATTTTTGAGATTGCATCCAAGTACTGCATTTCAGACTCTTTTGTTGACCTTGATGGCTCCTCCATTTCTTCTAAGGGATTCCTGCCCAGAGTAGTAGATATAATGGTCATCTGAGTTAAATTCACCCATTCCATTTTCTCTTTCTTTAACCTTTATGTTATAATAAAGTATTGAAAACTCATTCTGACAAAGAGTTGCAATTTTCACTCAAAATTCAGTGTAGCTTTTATCTTTTTTTTTTTTCCTAGTAAAAGAGCTCCTTTCAACATTTCTCAGGTGGCAAAGAATCTGCCTGCAATGCAAGAGACCTGGGTTCAATTCCTGGGTTGGGAAGATACTCTGGGGATGGAAATGGAAACCCACTGCAGTATTCTTGCCTGGAGAATCCTATGGACAGAGGAGCCTGGCAGGCTATAGTCCATGGGGTTGCAGAGTCAGACATGACTTAGCAACTAAACCACCACCACCATTTCCTATAAGGCAGGTGTAATGTTTATGAACTCCTTCAGATTTTGCTCATTTGGGAGACTACTTCTCCATCATATCTGAATGATAACATTGCTAGATAGAGTATTCTTGGGTGACAGTTTGCATATTTCAGTATTTTGAAAATGCTATTATACTTCCTCCCAATATGTAGGGTTCCTGCTGAGAAACCTATTTATAGCCTAATGGAGATTCCTTTGTAGGTTACCATTCTTTTTCCCCTGGCTGTCTTTAAAATTTTTTGTTATTGACTTTAGACAATTTTAGGATTATGTGTCTTGGAAAAGGTCTTTTTACATTGAAGTAATTAAGTGTTCTCTTAGCTTCACAGACTTATATACTCAGTTTCTTCTCCAAGCTTGCGAAGTTCTCAGCTGTTATTTCTTTGGATAAACTCTCTCCTTCCTTCTCCCTCTCTTTCTTTTCTGGGATATCCATTAACTTAATATTGCCCTTTCTAAAAGAATCAAGTAGCTCTCATAGAACTTTCTCATTTTAAAGTATTTTATTTGTTTTCCCCTTCTATTTGCATCATTCCTAGATTTTCATCTTCAAGCTTACTGGTCTGTATGATCGGCTCAATTTCCAATACTTTCTAATGCATTCTTCATCTTGTTTACTAAATTCTTCAGCTCTACAATTTGTTTGCTTTTCTTCAGCGTTTCGACCTCTTTATTTAAATACTTCTTTTCATTAATTTTATTTCTGAGCTCACTGAACTGCCTTTCTAAGTTTCCTTGTAGCTCACTGAATTCTGTCAGTTATACAGCAGTATTCTATGACTTCAAGCTTGATTTCTGAAGAACTGTCATTTTCTTTATGTGGAATAGTGCTTCCGTGGTTCTTTACAGTACGTGGGTGTACTGTTCCACTGTTGCATTTGCAGTTAATGACCAGGTTAGAAGTTACCCTTCATCTGTTTTCCTGTAGGTAGTAATATAACACAAACTGCGTTTCTCTTACCTGAGCTGCCTCTGGTTACATTTGAGAGTTAGCATTACTCAGTTCCTACCATCTCTGTAAAAGTATGGCTCCAAGTCGTTATTACCTCCGCTTGAGCCTCTGGTGGCCTTGCTGCCTTGCTTCTGCGAGAGCCGCTGTCATCGCCGGAATAGCGGGCTCCGCCCTCACACCTGGGATCTCCTGAGTCACAGGCTTCACTGCCTTGAGGAAAGAGGAGGAACAGGGTAGAGAGGTAGGGCCCCAGGCCCATCTGCCACCACTGCACCGTTAGCCGTGGTCATGGAGGCTGCTGCACTTGGGAGACCAGAGCTGTGACAGGCCCTCCTCGCTACTGGGTTCTCTGAGCTGGTGTGGTCTCAGGGCCAGGGGTGCAGGCACTGACTCTTCTATTCTCTCAGTTCTGCTTCTTCTATGTGTTCCAATTAGCCCATCTTTAGATGCACTGATGTAACAGGAGGGAAAGGGACAGGCCACAACTTTTGAAAGAATGAGATAGCCCACGGATACAACATAAACAGGTTAGAATCAAATTCGCCAAGATGGCGGACAAGACTAGACCTTGATCTTCAATCAGCAAATGAAATGACACACCCAGAGACGCCATGACAGTTCCAAGGCACTGTTAGAAGATCAAGGAGTGGGTGAGGGCCAAATCCTGCAAATCTCCACCCCTTCCCCAAAATAAGGCAAACATTTTTATAAGCTGGGTAATTTCATATGCTAATGAGTAGGACACAGTGTTTTGTGGCATATGATCGTGGAGTAGAAGGATGTGTGCTCCTCTTCTCCTTTGTGAGAACTCCAAAAATACAGTTCGCTGCTGAACAACCATCAACTGGAGAATGTTGACAAAGGAGAAGCCTCACCAAGACAGTAGGAGAGGAGAAATCGCGTTTAGAATAAAACCCCTTACCCACCAGAGATGCTCAGAGAGCTCAAACAAATTGTGTCCCACTCACTAGCATATGAAATTATCCAGTTTATAAAAATTAACCACCAGTTTATAAAAATTAGCCAAATTTCATGTCTGCACTTGCCCTCTGCAATGGCCCACACTCTGTCTGTGGAGTGTGCTGCTCTCTGAATCTGAATAAATCCACTTCTTACCTATCACTTTGTCTCTCATTGAATTATTTCTGCAATGAGACATCAAGAACCTGAGCTTCATTAGGTCCTGAAATCAGGTACTGTGGGTTTTGGCTGGGTTTGCATCCCAGCCATGTGGGTTTAAGCCCCAAGCAGGGTTTTGACTGGATTTGAGTCCCAGTCACATGGGTTCAAGTCCCAATCAGTGGTAAACAGTTTCACTAATGTGTGGAATTCTCAAGCATCCTGTTTGGGGCAGGCTGCCTCTGTCAAATTATATATATTTTACTAGTTGTAGATTGAAGGCGATAAAGAAAGGTAGATTTTCACTCCGCCATTTTGTTGATGTCACTCAACCAATCATTCCTTAATGAACTCCATGTAAGACAAATTACTTTCAAATCTCAAAATCCATTAATGCTTGCACGGTTATTCAGAAATTAATTCATTCATCCAACAAGTATTTATCTAGCCTCTACTCTATGTCCTGCCTTATCTTAGGAAATGAGAATAACACAAAATGTCTGGCCTTACTATGCTTTCATTCCAGTGGAAGAATATAATTTATTAAGACAAACAACACAAATTTGACAGTTAAGTACAACAGAGTATCAAAGAGAAATCAGTAGAAAATAAATTGAGGAGAGAGAGAACAGATTGTCTTAGATAATGTGGTGAGAGAAGGCCTCTCTGAAGAGATCCTTTTAAGAAGAATCTTGAATAAAGAAAAGAAGCAAGCTCTACAGATCTTTGGTGGAAAAGCATTCAGAGCAGAATAGCCAGCAAGTGCAAAGAGGCTGAGATGGGAAGAGTCATTTGATGTGTCCCAGAAAGAGAAAAGAAGTTTCTTTAACTAGGATGAGAGGGGTAGTCAGAAGCCAAATAATAAAGTCCTTGTAGGCCTTACATGGATTAGTTCGGGGAGTTTAGTCACTCAGTCATGTCCATCTCTTTGCAACCCCATGGATTGTAGCCTACCAGACTGATCCATCCACAGGATTTCCCAGGCAAGAATACTGGTGTGGGTTGCCATTTCCTTCTCCAGAGGATCTTCCTGACCCAGGGATCAAACCCAGGTCTCCCACTTCGTTGGCAGATGCTTTACTGTCTGAGCCACCAGGGAAGATCTGGTTCAGGGAAGTGATGGAATTTTTATTATGTTTTAAAAGGATTACTTTTTCCCCCCAGGGAAAAGACAGCAAGGAGACAGGGAAACCATTAGATGTAAGGGACCAAACATCACAGCCATCTAGGAAGCAGGTGATGGTGTTTTAATTTAGCATGTATCAGTGAAGGGTATGATAAAGACTTAGATTTTTTATATATTTTGAGGAATAGTATTTGCCGATTATGAGAGATAAAATGGAATTAAGAATGACTTAAATATTTTGTATTTATAATTGAGCAAAAAAATTTTAAGGTGGATAATGCTGGGCAGGCAAATATTTGGAAGAAAATAAAGATTTTGATGTTAGGTATAGTAAGTCTAAGATACTTATTAACTATCTAACACAAAGATGTGAGGTACCACTTTTATATTCACATCAGGAATTTAGGAAAAATAGCAAAGCAAATGATATCCAGTCTATAAATGAGGCCTACTGTCCACCTTTTAACTTGATATTATAGAAAACTTTCTAAGGAGACTCGTACTCATTCTCCTTACCATGAAATATGTCAGGCTCCTGAAGGCATGTTTCTCCAGAGTCAAACTTGATTCTATACTGCTCTCCAAAGATCATTTCAGTTACTTCTGATTGTTGTAAAAACAGTGGTGCAAAGACCCAAACATTTGGAAAATCTTGCATCCACCAAGAAGGAAAACCATTTAACATGGACAAAGCTGTATTTTGGATGCCTTTCCAAAACAAACCTGAGAACCGATGAAACAGGTTTTTCCAAAGGTATATATTTGTTTTTCTAAATGTGAACTAATAAAATAGTCATTTTAGGCTATTTAAATTTAAATAAATTTAAAATTAGAACTTAGAAGTCAATTTCTCATTTGTACTGGTCACATTTCAAGGACTCACACTGATGGTGATTACCATTATGGATAGCATAAAAATAGAACATTTCTATCATCACAAAAATGTATTACAAACTAATGGTATGACTACTTAAAGCTTTTGTCTTTCAATAGCAATTTATATGTTATTGAATTACTCAAATAATATGCTACTTCGTTTTTTGCTTGCTTTAGTCCTATTATATTCAGTATTAGTTCTGTCAATTTTGTGTATAAAGGTCCTTTCTGAGAGACTTTTCTAAAGCCAGGCTGGAATTCTTTGTAAACATTTGAGGTTAATCACTCATTTGGATCTGAAAAGGACTTTAAATTGTGAATTGTTGGTTTATGTGGTAATCATTTCACTGTTCATCCATTTTGCCAAGTCTCTTTCTTTCACTTCCTTTAATTAAGCTAAGTCATGTGACATGCTTCAGTCACTGAAATATGAGCAAGTTTGATGTGTGTCCCTTCCAGGAGGAAGACACAAACTACTTAGAGCATGATTTAGCATGTTACTTTCCCTCTTTATATCAACTGGCAATATTTCTGATGCTGAAAGTTCTGTGAGAGTTGGTGGAAGAAAGGGAAATGAAAAGCAGAGCACAGCGTATGCAGAATGGACTTGAAGATAGACATATAAAATGAGTGAGAAATAACTTTGCTGTTTGTATTAGTTTTCATTAGATAAGGCTACAGGAACAAGCAACTTCATACTGTAGTGGTTTACAACAGCAAACTCACGTTACATGATGGCTCTGAGTCAGCCACACCTCTGAATCATGATTCTATGTGTATTCTCCATCCCAGAATGTACTTAAGAACCTCTGTCTTGACCTAATGCTGAGAAGGGTAAAACAGAACCACACATTGGCCACTAAAGTGTCAGAATGTGGTATACATCACACCCATTCAAATTCCATTGGGGAAAAAAGCAAGACAAATTGCATAGGCTCACATCAACAGGTTAGGGATGTACATTTTCCCATCAGAAAGCACTAATATTTCATGGAAATCAACAGGAATGCTATGATCATGTGACTAGAAGAAGAGAAAAATCATTGGAAATAATAACATGATCTATCACATTACGTTGTTGCTGTTGTTGTAAGTCATATCTGACTCTTTGCAACCCCATGGACTGCAGCACCTCCCTAGCCCACACCATCTCACAGAGTTGGCCCAAGTTCATGTCCACATTATGTTAAGCTACTGACTTTGTTTCTTCAACATAACATAGTTCATCCTATCTAATGCAATTTATTTTAAAAGCTTAAATAGAAGGCATCTATCAGTTAAAAGCTATTTGCCAATTTATCTCCTTATTACAAAGTTACATGTCAAAGAATTTTTAAATGCCTGCCTTTAACAGGTTAACAACAAGCATAGATACATTTACATCAAGCTGAATTCAACCTAATTTCCAAGAGATCAAAAATGATTATATATCAAAACATCTCTGGAATACTCCAGTAAACATTATTTAGTACAAAACAGGGTGCCTGGGATTATGAATGATGTTTGTTGGATGAATAAATGTAAATGAAATTAGCCCTATATAACTTATCACTAATATATGAGATCACAGTTTGAAGAGGAATGCATCTCATTATTAAGAATGCTTTAAACCCATATATCTTCTTCTCTATCTAATGAAGACCTAGGTTAATTACCAGTCTGTCAAAAGTGATACTCCAGAAAGTATTATAGAAAAATGACTAGTAGAGCTATGAACCATTCTGAGAAACCTTATGACAGAAAGAAATTAACTCATGCCATTTGTACTCTGCAGGCAAGAAGAAGTTCAGAAATAATTAAATGGCTAAAATAAAGTCTTCAGGCTTGCCTAATAACATGGGAATCTATAGAATTAATCAAAATGGTTCTTTAATGATTCACATTCCTCCTGTACTCAATCTCCAATCCCCAGCTCCACATTTGGTCTGTGCAGAACCAGAAACATTCTTTCATTTAGAATAGAAGTATTGAATGCTTCCTGTATATCAGGCACTAAAACTAATTTAGAGATCATAACATCCATCACCCTGCCCTTTTGGAACTTCCAAATAAGACTTTCAGAATGTTCTGTTTCATTTTTATTTTTGAAGCAAAACTATTTCATATACTTTTAAGAATAAAATATTTTTCTAATTAATCTACAAAAAATGGACATAAGAATGATTTTCAAATAAATTTGAAATGTGTTGAATTCAAGATACCTTTCTAACATCTTGCATAGTATAGAGTCTGAAGCTAAACTGCACCCCTATGGGTTTTATATTTTCAAGGTCAAGAAGCCATTTCAACTACAAGAATATGTGAGCTCCTCCTCTACATGTCCACAACAGAAATAGTAAAGCTTAACTGTTAGCTCAAAAATATGAGGCAGCGTGAGTAAAAACTATAAATCAAATTTCAAAGAGGCTAATATGTCAATAAGATCAGCAAAGTGAATCAGAGTGACTACAATTTCCTTCAAATCTATTAAACTGTTTAAAGTGCAGAGAATTAGGGACTTACTGATGACTTATTGATGATTAATGATGTAACTGATTTAAGTATGAATTATTAAATATTAAAAACCAACCCACAAATAGTACCAAGGCTTAGCTTACTTATGTTAACACAATCACATACAAATTCTAACCACTGACATATATTTAAAACCTCATTTATCAGTGGCCATTTTATCTGGATTTATAGTTCATAAGAACTATTTGCTTTCTAAGACTGTCTTAAAATCTCCACTATCATATTTTTTGCAAACTGTAACATAAATTCAAATACAGCAAACATTTTGGTAAACATGTCTAGGAACCTTGACTTGTTAACACATAATTGGAGAATTCAGAGTTGGGACAATGAGGGGCCACACATTGTACCTGCTCACAAGACAGACGTTGTGCTTCATCTAAAATGAATACAACTAACACAATACCCCAACTAAGAAATAAATAAAATAAAGCAAATACACCTACTCGCTGTTCCTGGGTGTTCAAAATAATCCCATTCACTAAGAGGTGGAACAACAGTATTGTATAATAGAAAGAGTATTTCAAAATCTGGATTACTCTTCTAGTAATATTAGAAATGTCCTCAGTGAGTCACAGTTTGTCAATTTCTAAAACAGCTATAAATAAGGTCAAATATGAATAATGAACCTTACCTTCACACTGACTGTGAAGGACATACAGGTGGAGATAAAGATAAAAATTCAGATATAGACCCAAATCCATATAAAGTGAAATTCTCATTATCGTAAAAACAGGTATAGTTGAGGGCTGTGTTGTACTGCATGGAACTTACTAGGCTGAGAAAGCATATGACATTTACATAGGAACACTAATTTTGAACCCAAAGCAATTATCTACTTGGTCAGAAAATCACTTCAAAATGAGTTTCCATTTGGCAGGTTATGGATATTTAATATATAGAGAGAGCTTGAGTTGAACAAAAAAACTTTCAGGAGCTGCTTTGAGGAGTTCTGTCCTCTCTGAATTAAGCTCTGAGTGAAATATGTGATTCTATCTGCTGGATGAACTTCACCTCAAAGACAGCAAAACTTCTGTGAAATACAGCATAATTTTAGCCTACTTATTTCACAGATTACAGGAAACCATCTGGACATTCTTTTTCCTGGAAAGTCTTAAAAATTGGGTCCTCATAAGATGAGAGTCCTTTGTCGGTGTACCAATCAGAAGAATGAGGATCAAAGTGCCTTTAATGATGGTCCTGCTTTTGGTCCTCATCCATGCCATGTATTTCCACTGCTATGGAAACTCTAAGGTACATTAAGGTCCAGAGTTGGTATGGTGGCTATCTGTACCCTTAGTTATCAATCATTTAAAATAGAAGATGAACAGGTCAATGTACTTCTGTACATTTGGAGATGATTAAATATTTTAGCTTTCTGTAAATACATGTGGAGGAAGATAGGAAGAGAAAATGTTATATGACATAATCTTTTCTAACAACCATATATGTATGTGTGTGCATGTGTGTAGAAACCTAAGAAGTGACACTATTTACAAAGCATAAATATGTAGTTTAATGAAAGAAAATTTGTGGAACTCAAGTTAAAAAAGGTATCGGCTTTGATTTTTAATTCCATCGTATCAATTATCCAGTTTTGTATTTCTCATTAATTTTTTAAATGTGAAAATCATTGTCCAAAGTTATTGTAATTCATTTTCTTGGATGTGAAAGTCATATGAAATCCAATTTAGTAAGGGCTTAAATAACCAAAATAAGGACATTTATGTTTGGACACTAAATTTTTAATCTCCTTTATTTTCAAAACTACCCCCCAATCCTGCCTCCAACAAACACATGTCACATGCACATACAAACATGCCTTGGTCTAACTTCTTATGGTGTTTATATACAGCATATATATATATATATACACACACAATATATATACGGTACACACACACACACACACACACATATATATATAGAGAGAGAGAGAGACAGAGATCTCCAAGCTAAACCTAAGTAAATAAGGTCATACAGAAAAAAATAGGACATTTATGATAAAGTATATACTCAAAAGATATTTCTTAAGTACAAAGGGGGAAAAGAGTAATCTCAGAGTGGAGATATCTATGATTAAATGATCAAAGTTAACATTACCAGTAATGGGAGACTCTATATCTATATATTTAAATCTATACCTATAGCCATATGAGGGGGAATGGTGAAGCAAATTGGGGAAATGTAGAATTAATTTGCAGAATATAAATGAAGGGTATTGGTAATTTTTAGTGCTTTTTAAAATAATACCATTATTGTATTATTTATCTATCATAAAATTCACCATTTTTAAGAGTACAATTAAGTATGTTTTAGTATTATATTCTCAAAGTTGTGCAATAATCACCACTTTCTAATTTTAAAACCCTTTCATCACTCCATTAGCAGTCACTTCCTGCTCTCCCCTAAACTCAACCCCTGACAATCACAACATCTTTCTGTCAGTTGAATTTGTTTATTCTGGACCTTTAATACAAATAGAGTAATACAATATGTAATCCTTTGTAACTAGCTGCTTTCAACTATAATAATGTGTTCAAGATTCATCTATGTTGCAACATTTATCCCTCATACCTTTATTTTATTGAAGAATGATATCCCATTGCATTGATAAACCACATTTTATTTATCCGCTTTCAGTTGATGAACATTTGGATTGCTTTTAGCTTTGTTTGACTCTTCTGCTGCTGCTGTGATGACTTATGGGCAAGTTTTTGTGTTGGTATGTTACATTCCTCTTCAGTATAGGAGGTGAATTACCAGATCACAAGGCAATTCTATGCTTAATATTTTGAGAAACTGCCGAACTGTTTTTTTTACATTCTTGTCACCATTGTTATTATCTGTCTTGGGTGTGTGTGTATGTGTGTGTATATGTGACCATCCTAATGGATGTAAAGTGGTATCTCTTGTTTTTATGTGTAATTTACTAATGACTGATATTAAATTTTTAAGGGGCTTATTGGACATTTGTATATCCTCCTTGGAAAAATGCAATCAATCCCTATGAAAATCTCAATAGCATTTTTCATAGATATAAAGAAACACAATCCTAAAATTTATATGAACTCAGAAAAGATCCTGAATTGCCAAAGGAACCCTGAAAAGAACAAAGCTGAAGGTATCACACTTTCTGGTTTCAAACTACAATATAAAGTTACAGCAATCAAAACATTATGATAATGGCATAAGAATAGACACATAGACCAACAGAACAGAATCAAGAACCCCCAAACAAATCTTTCATATACAGTCAACTAATATTTGACAAGGGACCTTTCCCCCACTGAGTAATGGGGAAAGGACAAGTCTCTTCAATAATTGGTCCTGGGAAAACTGTATCATAATATGTAGAAGAATGAACTGGATTCCTAGCTTATACTATTCACAAAAACTAACTCAAAGTTAATTAAAGATTTAAACATAGACCCGAAACCATAAAATTCCTAGAAGAAAACAGATAGAAAACTCCTTGATATTAGGCTTAGAAATGATTCTTTGGCTGTAACACCAAAAGTACAAACACAAAAACAAAAATCAGCAAGTAGGTCTTTAAGAAACTGAAAAACTTTTGCACAGCAAAAGAAACAACCAACAAAGTAAGAAGGCAACCAATGGAACAAGGGAAACTATTTGCAAATCATGTATCTAACAAGGGGTTAATATTCAAAATATATAAGAAACCCAGACAACTCAACAGCCAAAAAAAAAAAAAAACTGATTTAAAAATGGGCAGAGAAATTGAATAGACATGGTTTTCCAAAGAAAACATACAAATGGACAAGTATATAAAAAGCTGCTCAACATCACTAATTATTAAGAAAATGCAAATCAAACCACATGTATCACCCCATATCTCTTAGGATGGTTATCACCAAAACGACATGCGATAATTGTCAACAAGGATGTGGAGAAAAGGGAATCCTTGTGCATTGTTGGTGGGAATGTAACTCAGTGCAGCCACTATGGAAAACAACACGGAAGTTCCTCAGAAATTAAAAACAGAACTATCAGTACTATATGATTCAGCAATTTTACTTTTAGATATATATCTAAAGGGAAATAAATCACTATTTTGAAAAAAAAAAATCTGCACCCCATATCACTGAAGCACTGTCTACCATAGCCAATACATGGAAACAACTTAAGTATCCACTGACCAATGAATGGATAAAGAAAATGTGCTGCATATATACAATGGAATATTACTTAGCTATAAAAAGGAAAGAAATTCTAACATTTGTGACAATATGGGTGGATCTTGAAGGGATTATACTAAGTGAAATAAGTCAGACAGAAAGTTAAATACTGTATGATCTCCTTTATATGTAGAGTCTAAAACAAACAAACAAAAATATTAAACTCATAGATACAAAGAATAGACTGGTAATTGAAGGAGGCAGGGATGGGGAGGTTAGTAAAACAGGTGAAGGTCCTACAAAGGTAAAAACTTCCACTTAGAAGATCAATAAATTCTGGGAATATAATGTGCACCATGGTTATAGTTAATGATACTGTCTTATATATTTTAAAGTTTATAAGAGAATAGATCTTGAGAATTTCTGCCATAGGAAAAAAAAATGTGTAACTATGTGAGGTAATGGATGTTAATTGGACTTATTATGGCAAACATTTTAAAATTATATACATATCTAAAACCAGTATACTGTATAACTTAAATTAATAAAATGTTATATGTCAATTATATGTAATAAAACTAGGGAACATATTAAAACTAGAAGGATCAAATGATCCAGTAATCTCATTTCTGGGTATATATCCAAAGGGAGAAAATTAGGATCTCACAGAGACATCCACCCTCCCATGTTCACTGCAGTTTGTTACAAAATAGACAAGACATAGAAAAGAGGGAGCTGGTGTGTGTGTGTGTGACACAAGGTCATACAAAGGAATATTATTTGGCCATAAAAAAGAAGGAAACCCTATCATTTCTGACAATATGAATGGAACTTGAGAACAGTATGCTAAGTGAAATAAGCCAGAGAAAGGCAAATACCATATGATATCACTTACAGTGGAGTCTACAAAAGCCAAAGTTATAGAAACTCTTAGAGAGTAGGATAATGGTTACCAGGGTCTGGAATATGGAAAAAACAGAAGTGTTGTTCAAAGGGTACAAACTCCCAGTTACACAACGCATGAATTCTGGAGCTCTAATGTACAGCATAGTATGCTTTAATTCTTTAGACTTGGTTTCCTTTAGTTATTGAACATACTTATAATGACTAATTTAAAGTTTTTGTCCCATATCATGGACGGAATACTGCTCCCTCCTCAAAAATGTCCACTCTCCAATCACTGGAATCTGTGTATATGTAACCAACCCTACATTGTTAAAAGGACTCTGTAGATGTGATTAAGTTCATAGACTTTAAGACTGGAAAACTATCTTGGCTTATCTGACTAAGCCAGACCTATTCACATGAGTCCATGAAAGCAGAGTCTTTCCTGGCTATAATCAGGAAGAGATACAAATATAGCAAATATAGCAGAAGGATCAGAGAAATACAGTGTTAAGAACTCCATCCTCTACTGCTAGTTTTGAAGACAGAGTAACATGGGTGGCCTCTGGAAGCAGGGAAAGGTTAAGGAAATGGAATGTTTCTGAGAGGCTCCAGAAAAAAATTCCGTCCTGCAGACTGCCTGATTTTAGCTCAGTGATCCACATCAGACTTCTGACCTATGAAACTGCAAGGTAATAAATTTATATTATTTTAAGTCACTATGTTTTCAGTAATACGCTGTGTCAGCAAGAGAAAAATAATTCATCTAGTAACTCTAACTCTGAGCTTTCTCAAGGACACTTTCTAGTGTCTGCTTTTGTGCACGTGTGTGCGTATAAACCACACTTTACTGTCTCTATGTGTATCTCACAATTTTCTTAAAAACCTGGACATTTTAATACAGTGTGAGTAGTCTGGAAATCAGATTCCCTGTCAAAGATTTGTTCCTGCTGCTGTTGTTTCCGCGTTGGGTTTTGTGGTGGTGTTGCTGCAATCTGTTTATTTAGCGATGTTCCTAGACTGACTACACAAAGTTTGTGCTCCCTGTTGTATACAGCTACCGGTTACTTTGCACTCAGTTAATGATGAAAGATTTCTTCACATGTCTTAAAGCATTATGGCTTCTCCTCTTTGTCAAAGGCCTTGGTGTGCCCTGAGACACAGCTTCAGTGTTCAGGCAAATTTGAACGCTGACTTGATTTTCATTTAAAAGGACCCACAGTTGACCAGAGAAGTCTTCCCTAATCACAGATCTTTCTTTAGCATGCCCACATTCCTGCACATGGCCTATGCACGCACATCTGCACATCGTGTTCTAGAGCTCCAGGTATACAATGGAACTTTGTCCCCTACGGACTTTTCATTCAACAGATATTTGTAAAGTTTATGGTCTACCACTGGGTTGCTGCAACTGGTATTATTGCCTAGGGCAATGGCAATTTTAAGCAATTGCTGCTGACTGACAAACAAATGCCCTGGGGGTACAATCCATTCTACCTCCTCCAGTGGTTGCTACCCTGATGGGTTTTTTTTATTTTCTTTACTTTATTGTGTTGGTTTTGCCATACATTGACATGAATCCGCCATGGGTATACATATGCTCCCCCTCCAGAACCCCCCTCCCTCCTCCCTCCCGATTCCCTCCCCCCTGGGTCATCCCGGTGCACCAGCCCCAAGCATCAAACCTGGGCTGGCGATTTCACATATGATAATTAACATGTTTCAATGCCATTCTCTCATTTCATCCCACCCTTGCCCTCTTCCACAGAGTCCACGAGACTGTTCTATACATCTGCGTTTCTTTTGCTGTCTAGCTGGCAGGGTTCTCATTACCATCTTTCTAAATTCCATATATATGCGTTAGTATACTGTATTTTTGTTTTGATCTCGATATTAGTGAGGAGTTGGAAATAGGGCAAGTTAAAGTGCTACAAACTCAATGTTCTTCTTCAGATGTAATCATTTTGCCAAATAAACTTTCTTTGAATTTTTGAAATCCTTTAGTTTATTTCCAAAATTCTAAAAAGGCTCATTGCCAGAGTTTTTATTGCTTTAAGTGAGAGCAGATTTTCAGAGGTCCTTACTCCAGCACTGTGAAAGTTCGGCTCCTTTTAAGTACCATTTTTCCAATTACTCTGTAAATCTCAAACTAGTTCAATATAAGATTTTTCAAATAATAAGTTAAAATATATATACACATAGACATATAAATAAAGATATTTAGTGAAGAAATAGCAAAAACCGATTTGCAAAAATATATGTTTATATTAATTGGGTTTTTCCCCATATAATTTCAGGAAACTATAATGCTTTGTAATGAAGTTTGAATTTATTTTTCATTTTCACCTTAAGTATAATTAATCACACTTAAGAATACTTAAGTTACTGAGGTGTAATGTAAGTATGCATGTAAGTGAAATTGATGGAAGTATCCGTAAAATTATTTTGCATCAGCAACGTGTATGAAAACAGAGAACTGATTCCATTAGTTCTTATTCAAATTCATTTTCGTAAATCTATTCTGTAAGTTTCGTAGGAAAGGACAAAATGCATTTTAAACTTATCCTCCAATATATTGAATGAGTCTTTCTGATTTCCTCAATTTTCTAATATATAACATGTAACTGTCTTGAATGCTTATCTTTTTAAAAAATGTTATTTTAACCACAATTAATGATTAAATAATACTTTCCTCTTTATGGTTCAAGGATTACAAAAAAAGAAATAACTATTTAAAAGATAAAAATATCCCTATTCATTAGGGAAGTTGCCCAAACAAAAGGGAATTTCAGATGAACTCACAAGTAGGGAGAATATGTAGCTTCTGCAGTACATCCTACTTCCCTTCATCATATATTTTTGGATCAAATGTTGTTATTGCATATTCCCTAAGGAAACCAAAAAACTTGAATATTTTATATTTTACACAGCCAAACCTGTCTGAAGAGAAATCCTAAGAAAGGAAAAGTCAGTCTCCAGAGCAGCTGCTGAAATGATGCCTAATTAAATTTTCACACACAGAGTAAAAGGATATGCTAACATTTTGTGTGCACTCAGAATTTGTAAAGCAATCTAGGCAATCAGAATCTATCAAGTATTGAGAGACATTCTTAAATTCTACCTGCTGCTGTTCCAAGTTCCGTGCTGGCAGTTTGTGACATATCGTTGCTCACTCTGGGTACAAACTTGAACAACCTGGGTATATTATTTAAAATATTTATTTGTTTGTTCATTTTATTTCTCTGTGCCAGGTCTTAGTTACAGCATGTGGGATCTAGTTCCCTGACCAGGGATGGAACCTGGGCCCCCTGCGCTGCAAGGTGAATTCTTAATCACTGGACTGCCAGGGAAGTCCAGGTTATCTTTAAAAAACAATTGTGATGCCCAGGTTCTACTCATTCATCAGAATTAGTCTTAATGAGAATGCAGTGTGACTTAGACATCAGGGATTTTCTAGCTCCCCAAATAATTCTAGGACACAGCAACATTTGTCTAGAGCAGTAGCTCTTAAACTTGACTATGTATATGTATCACCTGGGATCTTTATGAAATGCAGATTCTGATCTAGTGGAGCTGCTTTGGGTTCTGATAATCCACATTTCTAACCAGGTCCTAGGTGACATCTAAGCCACTGGTGCTTGGAACACTTTGCATAGTATGATACTAACAGAAATTAAAAGGAATACCAAAAATAAAGCCCCTAATCACAGGCCACTCACTCCTGCAGGATAGCACGTCAATGTACATTTGACACTGATCTCAGAAATAAAGAACAGCAATTTCCACTAAGTACTTTCTCCTCACAAGGCTCTCCTCTCACCTCAACTGTCTTTCTGCTAAATTTCAGGATATTGGGAAACATGTCTATTACTCAAACCCAGATCAGGAGATCCAATCCTCCAAAATGAGTTTGACTTTTCACCTCTTTCTTAAAACTCCTCTTCAATTTCATGCAGCTCAGTACTGAATTTTCTTTAATTTTTGCCATCATAAATTTTACAGACCAAGGGCTATGCCTCATATTCTCTTAGCAAAAGTTAAGGACAAGGGGCTTCCTTGATGGCTCAGCAGATAAAAAATTCACTTACAATGCAGGAGACACAGGAGATGCACGTCAATCCCTGGGTCAGGAAGATCTGCTAGAGAAGGAAATGGCAACCCACTCTAGTATTCTTGCCTGGACAATCCCATAGACAGAGGATCCTGGCAGGCTAGAGTCCAATGGGTTGTAGAATTGGACTAAGCACAGCAAGGACAACAAGATTCAATAAATATGTGTTCATTAAATCATGTTCAGACAGACCTCAGGTATTATTAATATACAGATACTGGGAAGCTCTTGGCCTAAGAAGTTAGGTTGTAAAAAAAAAAAAATGACTGGTTTACATTCTGTATAGGTTACTATTTAACTTTTCATTTTACTTTTTTAATTTATCTTAATTGGAGGCTAATTACTTTACAATATTGTGGTGATTTTTGCCATATATTCACATGAATCAGCCATGGATGTACATGTGTTCCCCATCCTGACCCTCCCTCCCACCTCCCTTCCCATCCCATCCCTCAGGATCATCCCAGTGCACCAGCCCTGAGCACCCTGTCTCATGATCAAACCTGGACTGAGATCTATTTCACATATGATAACATACATGTTTAAATGCTATTCTCTCAAATCATCCCACCCTCGCCTTCTCCCACAGAGTCCAAAAGTCTGTTCTTTATATCTGTGTCTCTTGCTGTCTCACATATAGGGTCATCATTACCATCTTTCTGAATTCCATATATATGCGTTAATAAACTATATTGGTGTTTTTCTTTCTTATTTCACTCTGTATAGTAGGCTCCAGTTTCATCCACCTCATTAGAACTGACTCAAATGCATTCTTTTTAATAGCTGAGTAGCATTCCATTGTGTATATGTACCACAGCTTTCTCATCCATTCGCCTGCCAACGGACATCTAGGGTGCTTCCATGTCCTATTATAAACAGTACCGTGATGAACATTGGGGTACACGGGTCTCTTTCAATTCTGGTTTCCTTGATGTGTATGCTCAGCAGTGGGATTGTTGGGTCATATGGCAGTTCTATTTCCAGTTTTTTAAGGGATCTCCACACTGTTTTCCATAGTGGCTGTACTAGTTTGCATTCCCACCAACAGTGTAAGAGGGTTCCCTTTTCTCTGCACCCTCCCCAGAATTATACTGTTTGTAGACTTTTTGATAGCAGCCATTCTGACCGGTGTGAGAGATGGTACCTCATTGTGGTTTTGATTTGCATTTTTCTGATAACAAATGACATTGAGCACCTTTTCATGTGTTTGTTAGCCATCTGTATGTCTTCTTTGGAGAAATGTCTGTTTAGTTCTTTGGCCCATTTTTTGATTGGGTCATTTATTTTTCTGGAATTGAGCTGCAGGAGTTGCTTGTATATTTTTTAGATTAATTCTTTGTCAGTTGCTTCATTTGCTATTATTTTCTCCCATTCTGAAGGCTGTCTTTTCACCTTGCTTATAGTTTCCTTCATTGTGCAAAAGCTTTAATTAGGTCCCATTTGTTTATTTTTGCTTTTATTTCCATTACTCTGGGAGGTGGGTAATAGAAGATCCTGCTGTGATGTATGTTGGAGAGTGTTTTGCCTATGCTTTCCTCTAGGAGTTTTAGAGTTTCTGGTCTTACATTTAGATCTTTAATCCATTTTGAGTTTATTTTTGTATATGGTGTTAGAAAGTGTTCTAGTTTCATTCTTTTACAAGTGGTTGACTGGTTTTCCCAGTACCACTTGTTAAAGGGATTGTCTTTTCTCCATTGTATATTCTTGCCTCCTTTGTCAAAGAAAAGGTGTCCATAGGTGCATGGATTTATCTCTGGACTTTCTATTACTGTTTAACTTATACAACATGTATGTGATTGAGATACTATACTATACTCCTTTAAAAATAGGAACACATGGTGTACCAGCTGCCTGCTGAATTTTTCTTCAGTGTTTCTTGAACATTGAATACCTATACAATATACAACTTTTTCTAGTATCATGCTTAAAAATGAGGGCGTTTGTAATGCCTTTTCCAGTGACACATTAGAAAAGTCTCTATGGACCCTGGAATCCTCTTCCATACATTAACTGAGACATTAAGTTCTCTTTTCTGAATTTCATATCTTCTGCTTTTACACCACAACCTTATTAAAATGTGGATATCAGCAGAGGGGAAACATTTCAAATGCACACTAAAAATGCATTATTAGTAATCTGTCTACAAGTAGAAATGAAGAACTTAAGATCCAGTTTGACAGACATAGGAATGCAGAAGGCAGAGTACATACCATAATTCTATACACAGCAGTTTCAGAGAGACCTAATGTTCCCCAAATTGACTCTTGTCAAGTTGACTAAAGCTTCCATTCAAACATCATCTCAGAATAAACCAAAGATACTCAATTCATGTAGTTAGAATGTGCTTAGTAGCTACTATGTGCACAATTGTGTGTGTGTGTGTTTGTGCGCAAGCTAAAGTCACTCAGTTGTGAGCAATGCTTTGAGACCCTATGAACTGCAGCCCACCAGCCTCCTCTTCCATGGGTTTCTCCAGGCAAGCATATTGGAGTAGGTTGCCATTCCCTTCTCCAGGAGATATTCCAATCCAGGGATCAAACCTGGGTCTCCTGCATTGCAGGCAGATTTTTTACCTTCTGAGCCACCATGGAGCCCTATACAGTTATATAGGATAATTACAATAAAATGAAAATTTTCTCCCCAAAATAGTCACATGCAAATTAGGAGGTACAGTGATAGAAAGTAAGGGAATGAATTTATAAACAATAGGAAGAGCTATTATATAAGGTGTGTTGTAAAGACAAGGTCATTAGCTACTTCTCTCTTCTGAAGTTAAAACAATGCAATAGTGCCCATGACAGAATAAAGTATCCACTGATCCCAGTCAAACATTCTGGACTCAGGTCACATTTATCTTTAATAGTATTTTTTAAATATGCTTTACCTTGCATTATACATGGTCTAATCTTTTCATTATGAAAAGCATTAGCATTAACCTTTCTTAGATAAAGGTGACATATTAAATCCCTATTTAAGCAATTTCTAGAGTAAACTTGTTATTCTTTTTGAGTTTTTTCTATTGACAATGTCTAAAACTCCAAAAAGAGGAAAAACTAAGTGCAATAAAACCTGGATAACACAAACACATGCACACAAATAGGATCTAAACTAATAACTTACACAGTTAAAAATAAATATAAACAAGAGAGTTCCAGAAAGTTCTAACCAGGACATAAAGACAGAGGGCAAGTCCATTTTCACCTACTACATTTAATTCTCCTTCTGTGCTTATCTCAGGCAGTAGATCTCTGTTTTTGTTTCTGTATATTAATTTGCATTTTTTAGAATTGTATTATGCAACTGTCAAAAGTTACCACGTTGAACATTTTAAATGGAAGCAATTTGTAGTACATACAGAATTCATTTCCCTTCACAGATCACTGCCTTGTCATGGAGAAGGGGCTTGTGTAACTCAATGAAGCTCTGAGCCATGCCGTGCAGGGCAGCTCAAGACAGACAGGTCATAGCAGAGAGTTCTGACAAAACGTGATCCACTGCAGGACGCAAACCACCCCACTAAACTTGCTGTGAGAACCTCAGGAACTATATAAAAGGCCAAAAAGATCTGACACCAAAAGATGAGTCCCCCAGGTCTGAAGTTGTCCAATAAGCTACTGAGGAAGAGCAGAAGAGAATTACACATTGCCCCAGAATGAATGAAGTGGCTGGGCCAAAGTGAATATGACACTCAGTTGTCTGTGTGTCTGGGGATGAATAAAATCCGATGTTGCAGGAACAGTATTGTATAGGAACCTGGAATGGTAGGTCCATGAATCAAGGAAAACTGGGTGTAGTCAAGCAGGAGATTTGTCAGGTAAGAATAAACATTGACATGCTAGGAATCAGCAAACTAAAATGGACGGGAATGGGAGAATTTAATTCAGATGACCCTTATATCTATTACTGTGGGAAAGAATCCTTAGAAGAAACAGAGTAGGAGTAGCCCCTATAATAAATAAAAGAGACAAAAATACAGTACTTGAGGGCGACCTCAAAAATGACAGAATGATCTCAGTTCATTTCCAAGGCAAGCCATTCAACATCACAATAATTCAAGTCTATGCCCCTACCAGCAATACCAAAGAAGCTGAAGTTGATCAGTTTTATGAAGACCTAGAAAACATCCTAGAACACCTAAAAAAAAAAAAAAACAACAAAAAACAAACAAACAAAAAAAACCTTCTATTCATCAACAGGGATTGGAATGCAAAAGGAGGAAGTCAAGAGATACCTGGACTAACAGGCAAGTCTGGCCTTGGAGAACAAAATGAAGCAAGAGCAAAAGTTAAATTAATTCTGCCAAGAGAATGCACTAGTCATAGCAAACACCCTTTGTCAACAACACAAGAGACAGCTTTACACATGGATACCACCAAATGGTCAATACTGAAATCAAATTGATTATGTTCTTTGTAGCCAAAGATGGAGAAGCTGTATACAGTCAGGTAAAAACAAGGCCTGGAGCCGACTGTGCCTCAGATCATTAGCTTCTCATAGCAAAACTCAGGCTTAAACTAAAGAAAACTGGGAAAAACAACAGGCCAGCCAGATTTGACTTAAATCCCATATGAATTCACAGTGGAGGTAATGAATAGATTCAAGGAACTAGATCTAGTTAACAGTGTGCCTGAAGAACTATGGACAGAGGTCCATAATATTTACAAGAGGTGGTGAACAAAACCATCCTGAAGAAAAAGAAAAGCAAGAAGGCAAAGTGGTTATCTGAGGAGGCCTTACAAATAATGGAAGAATGAGGAGAAGTGAAAAGCAAGGGAGTAAGGGAAAGGTACATCCAATTAAACACAGAATTCCAAAAAATAGCTAGAAAAGACAAAGTGAAGTGAAGTCACTCAGTCGTGTCCAACTCTTTGCAGCCCCATGACTGTAGCCTACCAGGTTCCTCCTTCCATGGGATTTTCCAGGTAAGAATACTGGAGTGGGTTGCCATTTCCTTCAGGAGATCTTCCTGATCCAGGGATTAAACCTGGGTATCCTACATTGTAGGCAGACACTTTACCGTCTGAGACACCAGGGAAGCTCAAAGTCTTCTTCAATGAATAACACTTAATAATCGAAGAAAACAACAAAAGGGGAAAGACTAGAGATCTCTTAAAGAAAATTGGAAATATCAAGAGAGCATTCCACCCAAAAACAGGCTCAATAAAGGATAAAAATGGTAGAGACCTGGTAGACACTGAAGAGATCAAGAAGAGATGGAAAGAATACTCTGAAGAACTGTATAAAAAAGATCTTAATGAACTGGATTACAACAGTGGTGTGGTTAGTCACCCAGAGCCAGACATTCTGGAGTGTGAAGTCAAGTGGGGCTTAAGAAGCACTGCTGTTAATAAAGCTAGTGGATGAGATGAAATTCCAGCAGAACTATTCAAATCCCAAAAAGAGGATGCCATCAAGATTTCACATTCCATTATGTCAACAAATCTGGAAGACCTAGCAGTGGCCACAGGACTGGAAAAGGTCAATCCTCATCCCAATTCTCAAGAAGGGTAGTGCCAAACAATGTGCTAACCATCAGACAACTGCATTCATCTTCCATGCTAGCAAGGTCATGCTTAAAATCTTGCATGCTAGGCTTCAGCGTTATGGGAACCAAGAACTTCCAGATGTCCAAGTTTGGTTTAGAAAAGGAAGAGGAACTAGAGATCAAATTGCCAATATTCGCCGGGATATAGAGACAGCAAAGGAATTTCAGAAAAACATCTATCTCTGTTTCATCAACTATGCTAAAGCCTTTGACTGTGCGGATCGTGACAAACCGTGGGAATACCAGACTATCTTACCTGTCTCCTGAGAAACCTGTATGTGGTTCAAGAAGCCACAGTTAGAAGCCATCAATTGTATGGAACAATTGATTGGTTCAAGATTGAGAAAGGAGTACACCAGGACTGTCTGCTGTTACGCTGTTTGTTTAACCTATGCCCTCAGCACATCATGAGAAATGCCAAGCTGGATGAGTTACAAACAGGAATCAAGATAGGTGGGAGAAACATCAACAACCTCAGATATGTGGATGATACCACCTACTCAATGGCAGAAAGTAAAGAGGAACTAAAGAGCCTCTTAATAAGGATGAAGGAGGAGAGTGAATGAGCTGGCTTAAGACTAAATATTAAAAAGACTAAGATCATGGCATCCAGACCTGTTACTGCATGGTAAATAGAAGGGGGAAGGTGAAAATAGTGACAGATTTCCTCTTCCTAGGCTCTAAAATCACTACAGATGGTGACTGCAGCCATGAAATCGGAAGACGATTGCTTCTTGGTAGGAAGGCAATGACAAATATAGACAGTGTGTTGAAAAGTAGACAGTATTCTGCCAACAAAGGTCTGCATAGTCAATGCTATGGTCTTCCCAGTGATGACATACAGTTGTGAGAGCTGGTCTGTAAAGAAGGCAGAACACCAAAGAATTGATGCCTTCAAACTATAGTGCTGGAAAAGACTTCTGAAAGTCCCTTGGACAGCAAGAAGATCAAACCAGTCAATCTTAAGGGAGATCACTGGAAGGACTGATGCTGAAGCTGAAGCTCCAGTATTTTAGCCATCTGATGTGAACAGATGACTCATTGGAAAAGTCACTGATGCTTGGAAACACTGAGGGAGGAAGGAGAAGAAGGCATCAGAGGATGAGATGGCTAGACAGCATCACTGATACAATGAACATGAACTTGGGCGAACTTTGGGAGATGGTAAGGGGCAGGGAGGCCTGGTGTGCTGCAGTCCATGGGGTCACAAAGATTTGGACACAACTGGGTGACTGAACAACAACAACATAATTCTTTAAAGAAATTGATAAAACAAATAATAGGACAAGTTTTTAAATTTTTTTTTAATTTAAACTTTTTGATCAAGAGCCTTTTAATGAGTCCCCAAATGTCACATGGTTCTAGTTTCCTACTTCTTTCTCAAGAATGAAGAAAGCCTTGGAAAAGAGTGATTGATGAATCTACAGAAGGGCTACTCAGCCAGCCTTGGGAGCCAAAATATACCCCAAAGAATTGACACAGCTAGCTTGGTATCCCAAGTTAATTTTGTTTCTGTGTCTATCTCTAAGTGTTTATTCAACTACAAATAAGAGCAAACAGTTTTAATTTCCTTAATTTTCCTTCTTGGTTAAGCTTATATATCAAACTTACACTCCAATTCTTCCTTTCTCAGTCTAAAAATGATAGATAGATAGATAGATAAGCAGACAAATAGATAGGCTTCCTAGGTGATATTAGTGGTAAAGAACCCACCTGCCAATGCAGGAGCCTTAAGAGATGAGGGCTTGATCCCTGGGTTTGGAATATACCCTGGAAGAGGGCATGGCAACCCACTCCAGTATTCTTGCCTAGAGAATACCATGGTCAGAGAAGCCTGGTGGGCTATAGTTCATGGGGTCACAAAGTGTCAGACACAAATGAGGGACTAACACACACAAATACACACACACATACACACACACATACAGGAGTGTTAGTCATTCAGTCATATCCAACTCTTTGTGACACCATGAACTGTAGCCAACCAGGCTCCTCTGTCCATGGAAATCTCCAGGAAAGAATATTGGAATGGATTGCCATTTCTCTCTCCAGAAGATCTTCCTGACCCAAGCATCTAATGATAGAACGTAGGTCTCCTAGGTCTCCTGCACTGCAGGCAGATTTTTCAACATCTGAGCTACTAGGCAAGCTATATGTATATGATGAAATATTAAGTCCTCTAATTTAAGAACCTGGTTTAAAAACAATCCCAGGAAAATGCCATCCAAATCATGGTTAAAAAATTTGGCCCTCGTAATTTTCTTGCCTAAAAATGGTGATATAACATTAGATCTCAATGCTTTGCTTTATTCTTATTGGTATGAAAGTTCCTATTGCAGTAGTATTTGGAATTACTATCTCCAGATACCTCATGAAAGCTTAATCATCACATAGGTTTTCCATTACAAAATAGACTAGATTTACCTTGGAATAATGTATTGTAGTAGTATAGGAAGACGTGGGAGAAGGGGATTTAGGATTATCCAAAATTTTTTGGAATCACAGTAAGCATCATCACAAAAAGGTCCACGAGACTACAGATTTAGCTCCATTTGTACAGGAGAGAGTTCTAAATGGTAGGCAAATCAAACTCTACTTTTAATCCCAGATAATATAAAATTATCCCAGGATGAATTCTTTGGTTAATTAAAGAATCACTTTGAACTTTAATTGCTTTGGAATTCCAAGGCTCCAGTTTACTTTCTTAAAGTAGGCTCCATTTATAAAGATTTGTGGGGTTTTCTCTGTCATCTTCATCTCCTTCTTGTTTTTATCATCAAAAACATCATCTCCACTATCATCTCCACTTAAACTATGTTCACTGCTGGCCACATTTTTGCCAAGAAATAGAATGAAAACATGGTCTTTGAAAAAGCCAAAATCTTGGGAAGCGGGAGTTGATAAATCTCATTTCATTATGATGAAACACCTTTGATATCTTGACATTTAGTGCTCACACTAAATTCGTCTAAAGTATATCACTAATCTGCTTAGAGTCCTCATGTGGCATCCTGGTATGATGAGGAAGTGAATATTGCAAAGTTGCCAAAAGACCAATTTCAACCTAATTAGGACTTGCGCTGCTTCAGTGGAGGCTACATAAACACTCTGATAATATTCACAGCAGCAGCTTTGTCGATAACTCCCCCAGAATCTTCAAATTTATAAAGGAAATCAGCAAACTATTGATTTCCTGACACTGATAGATCTATCCAGATTCACGGCCTCCTTTCTCATGCCTCTGCCCCAATAGAGGGGACAAATGCCAGTCGCTCTAATCGGCTTCTAAACACTGAAGGATCATTATTAAAGTATGGCTGGCATCCCTGATCATTAATTATAATCTTGTGCACATATGCAGTGTGATTGCAGGAAATAATCAGCTTTGTCTGCCAAATTGGCAACATTTAGAAACTAATTTGTTATGACACAGCATCAAAGATATTTAAACAACAAACTCAAGGCTCTGCTGCTCTGCATACATTGTTAAAATATCAGATAACATCATTAAAAAATAGTTAACATATCCAGAGGGAGGTGGTATGTATCCTTGAACTTCCATTGGAGTGGAATTATCAAATATAATGTTTATGGGCTCCCCATCCTGCAGTCACATATTGGGGATGCCCCTCCAGCATGACTGCCACTTAGGGGGCTGCCTAGAAGAGCAGCTGTCAGTCTAGTGTAATTAAGTGGGCACTGGAAGGATGATTCAAAGTGTGCCATGGACCAAGATTGACAGGATTGCTAGGTTTTTGTCTGGGATACACTAGAATTCATTTACGTACTTAATTCTTGACAGGTCAAATCATAGAAGCAGCTTCCTCATACTTGTGTACACTGTAGCAAAGTAGAAGAAATGACTTTAAGGAAGTTATGTTCATTGCATGCCCAGTGCTCTTCTGATCACTCCAGAGTGAGAATGCTGAATTACGGAACCCTGAGATGCACACTGTCGCTCTCTCCCTCTCCTGACCTTTCACTCTGGACAGCAACGCAGCTCTTCTGAGCCCACGAGTCCACCGCGGCTATTCAGAGAACTTTATTTTTAGTTGCATCTGGTCTTTTATTTGCATAATTTTGTTATATGTCTATTTTCAAAAAATGGCAACATCTTAATAAAAATGAAAGACTATATGTCCGAATTAAAGCTTAAAATGATAGCATTTACAACAGAAAATGAGATAAATATCTGAATTTATACTCATATAAAAATGCTGATAGGTATCCATCCTTTTTTATTGGAGTATAATTGCTTTACGATGTTGTGTTAGTTTCCACTATATAGCTCAATGCTCTGTAATAACCTAAAGGGCTGGGATGAGGGGTGGGTGGAAGGGAGGCTCAAGAAGGAGGGGATATATGTATAAATTTGGCTGATTCAGAGAACTTTTAATCCAATGCTTTTCCTCCATTATTTCCTTTTATCTCCCTCAGAAGAATCAAGCCCAAGCCATGTGCTTCATCCTTTGGCCAAGCTCTCTCTCTTCAACTCCCTAACGCCTCTCAAATACACACACATGTAAGCTTGATTCATTTCTTTTACACATGAAAATACAAATTATAATACCATTTTTATAATAGTTTCTTTCAAATGATTCCAAGTACTTCTAGAAATGTTACTACTGATACTTTTTTATACTCCTCCAAAAGGAGTTAAATATTAAACAGTGCCAATAATCCATCTGTACAAAGTAAAGGTCCTAAATATTTGCTGGGACAACATTCCCCCCTCCACCCTAAGTGGGTACATACTTTGGCCTCTCTCTACACCTTTATTCACTCCATTTGGGTTGAGGGTGTAATTTGGGGGAAAATAAATAAGACTTACATAGCCAGAACCTCCTTGCTTCCTTTTGAGACTAAGCTGCCCACAGAAGCAGCTATTGATTCTCTACTGTTTCCCAGGGCAGCTCTTTGCCCATCTCTACCAGCTGGGGCCTGCCTAAGTCCAGTGCTACCTGTCATCTCTCCATAAGTCTACCTAATTTTGGAGCTTCTCACACAAGTTCATTTGGCCCTTAAACTCTGCTAAGTCCTTCAACTTAGCATTTACCAAAAATAAAACTGACATTCTGATTGTTGTTGGCCATCCTTTTGTTTTATTTTTTAAAATTTTTCTGAACCTTTGCAAGGAAATAGGATACTGTTTATTGGACCTCCACAAAGATGATAACAGTTTCTATATTTTACATAAAAAAACAGAAGCAGAAGATATTAGGAGGAGGTGTAAGAATATGCAGAAGAACTATACAAAGAAGATATTAATGACCCAGAAGCATGATGGTGTGATCACTCACCTAGAGCCATACATTTTGGAGTGCGAAATCAAATGGGCTTTAGGAAACATCACTGTGAACAAAGTTAGTGGAAGTAATGAAATCCCAGTTCAGCTATTTCAAATTCTAACAGATGATGCTGTTAAAGTACTGCACTCAGTATGCCAGAAATTTTGGAAAACTCAGCAGTGGCCACAGGACTGTAAACAGTTTTCATTCCAATCCCAAAGAAAGGTAATGCCAAAGAATGTTGAAACTACCACACAATTGCCCTCATTTCACACGCTAGCAATGTTAGGCTCAAAATTCTCAAAGCAGGGCTTCAAAAGCATATGAACTGAGAGCTTCCAGATGTTCAAGCTAGATTTAGAAAAGGCAGAGGAACCAGAGATCAAATTGCCAACATCTGCTGGATCATAGAAAAAGTAAGAGAATTGCATAAAAACATCTACTTCTGCTTCATTGACTAACTAAAGCCTTTGACTATGTGGATCACAACAAACTGGAAAAGTCTTCAAGAGATGGGAATACCAGACCACCTTACCTACCTCCTGAGAAACCTGTCTGCAAGTCAAGCAGCAACAGTTAGAATCAGACATGGAAAGATAGACTGATTTCAAATTGGGAAAGGAGTACATCAAGACTGCATATTGTCACCCTGCGTATTTAACTTATATACAGAGTACATCAGGTTGGATAAAGCACAAGCTGGAATCAACATTGCCAGGAAAAATACCAATAAACTCAGATATGCAGAAGACACCAACCTATGGCAGCAAGCAAAGAGGAACTAAACAGTCTCTTGATGAAAGTGAAAAAGCAGAGTGAAAAAGCTGGGCTAAAATGCAACATTCAAAAAATGAAGATCATGGCATCCAGTCCCATCACTTCATGGCAAATAGATGGGGAAACAATGGAAACAGTGACAGATATTATTTTTCTTGGGCTCCAAAATCACTGCAGATGGTGACTGCAGCCACAAAATTAAAGGACACTTGTTCCTTGGAAGAAAAGCTATGACAAACCTAGACAGCACATTAAAAAGCAGGGACAACATTTTGCCAACAAAGGTCTACATAGTCAAAGTTATGGTTTTTCCAGTAGTCATGAATGGGTGTGAGAGCTGGATGGCAAAGAAGGCTGAGCGTTGAAGAATTGATGCTTTTGAACTGTGGTGCCAGAGAAGACTCTTAAGAGTCCCTTGGACTGCAAGGAGATTAAACCAGTCAATCCTAAAGGAAATCAACCCTGAATATTCATATGAAGGATTGATGCTGAAGCTACAATACTTTGGCCACCTGATGAAAAGAGCCAATTCATTAGGAAAGACCCTGATGCTGGGAAAGATTGAAGGTGGGAAGGGAAGGGGACAACAGAGGATGAGATGGTTGGATGGCATCAGTGACTCAATGGACGTGAGTCTGAGCAAGCACTGTGAGATGGTGAAGGACAGGGAAGCCTGGCGTGCTGCAGTCCATGGGGTCTCAAATAGTCAGATGCGATTGAGTGACCGAACTGAACTGAACTGAAAGGCAGCAGAGAGGAGGCTCCTGCAGTAGTGCAGGCAAGAGATAACAAGGATTGGGATTTTGTCACCAGAAATAGAAACAGGAAGGCAGCCACCAGAAACCAAAGGAACAGAATTTGAGATTGGCTCTGCCCATATGTAGTGAGTCCCTCAAATTTTCTTCCCCTTAGTTTTCTTAATTGTAAAGAAATGGGTTTGGGAAAAAATTGTCTCAAGTTCCTTCCCTTCAGGAAATCCAGAAAGACAACACTGGTCATGAAGTCTTTGAAAGTGAACTGAAATTTCCCATGACTCCTCACAGCATGGCACAGAGAAAACAACGTGGGTGGTAGGCTGGTCATACTCAAGTGAAGGTTCATATTCACATATATACATGTATATATAATTTGTTTTTTGCTCATTGACTCATAAATTAAATTGCTCATAAAATAAATTGCTCATAAATTAAATCTGATGAGTTTCAGAGCACTTACCTACAAAATGGGAATAACCATTACCTTAGTTTCCTTTACCTTGCAGGTAAGGCTGAGAATTGTGAGAATAAAATACAAGATAACTAGTAATCTGAGTTCATTACTCTGCAACTTTAGCTTATCTTCATTTCTTTAAATCTAATTTCCTCTGGTTCAAAATTTGTAATAAAAACCCTTATTATATTTTGATCTTTTGTTTTATTAATATCATTAGAATAAATTTCTTTCTCCAAATTTTATTGTAAAATAAAATATATAAATTATATTATGGAGTTAAATAGGATTTTTTTATGCTGGCCTGGAAGACACATTATCATTTTTAACACTGTATCTATATGCTAAAAATTTACTGATGAAATCAAAGATTCACAAGAAAATGCTACATGAAACACTTTTCATGAGGTTGTGGTGAAATGTTATTTACCTTACACAAATAAGGAAGAAATGGAAAAAGGACAAGAAGTAAAGGGAATAAAATAAGAGAAAGCAAAGAGAATTCAAATAAGAGAATTACAATACTGAGTCTTCTAATTCTAGGATATAGTATAGCTACTTACTAAGTCTTTAGTTTCTCTCAAGCAGTGTTTTGAGATTCTCAAGATAAAGAACTTAAATATCTTACATTAGATTTATTTATAAAGGCTTAATACTTGTAAAAGTTTAATACTGACTCAATGGACATGGATTTAAGCAAACTCCTAGAGATAGTGGAAGACAGAGGAGCCTGGTGTATTGCAGTCCATGGGATTGCAAAGAATTAGACAAGACTTAGCAACTGAACAACAAAAAAAATATTTTTATGCTATTGCAAATCATATTTTTCAATAATTCATTTTCTGATATTTGGTTAGTCTATAAAAATGATCATATATTTTTTATATTGACTTTGATTCTAGCAAACTTATTAACTGCAATAATTTGTATATTCTTCTGATTTTACAATCACACAATCATGTTAGCTAAAATTACAGCATTATCTTTCTTTATAACTTTTATTTATTTTTTGTCTTATTGCACTAAGATTCATAGTACAAAGTTAAATATCAATTATAATTGTGATTATAATTGCTTTTTGCCCAAACTTGCTCTGTGCCCAAACTTTGGAAGAAGGGATTTAATATTTTACTATCGAGTATGATATAAACTTTTTAAAATTCAATAGTGTTTCTCATATTAAATAAATGCCCTGGTTGAGACTTTTAAAAAATATGAATGGTATTAGATTTTATCAAATGCATTTTTATTCATATATTGAGATAATCATACTAATTGATTCTGTTAATATGGTGAATTATATTGATTCATTTTAGAATGTTAAATTGATTTGAGAGTGATTCTAATTATAAAAGTTTTGAGGTAGATGAACTTTGGAATATCATTAAAAATAAGGTTTTTAAAAACATAATGCTAATTTTAAAATAGATGTAAAGTATATTCATATGGTAGATGCTTTATCTCATGTAACTAATTTGTCTAAAAGATAATACTCTATCTGTTTCAATGAAAACATAGACAAGAGAAACAGCCTGGAACAGCCATCAGTAAGAAATGCTGAGCAGTGGCAGAAGGAGCCTGGTTCTTTACTGTACAGGAGAGTTGCCTCTCTAGTCCTCATATGCCTGTTCTCAAATTTTGTGGTATGTGTGGTAAGTCTACTTCTTTACTAAACTTCTATTACTTAAAGCCAAACACAATAATGTCTAGAAGAAAATATATTTCCATAAAATTAATTCAAACTGGGCACAGAAAAAGTGATGCAGAGAAAACACATTAAAAAGTTATCAAGTGGTTATCCCTGGCTTGCAAGAATACAGCTGTTGCTTTTTCCTTTGAATTCATGATTGTTGAGAAATAAAAGGCTTTGCCTATCTCTCAGCCCAGCCACCTCATGCATGCACATTCTGGCAGTGCTTTAGCCCAGGTCATAGGACTATTTCCATAAACCCCTCATTCTCTGTCCTGAGAACTGGACAGTCAACGTATTTTACTTGTAGGGTGAACGTTCAATCAGTAAGGTAAGGAAGCCAGTTGACAATCCTCCCTTTTTTCCCCTAATGAATTGTCTTGAGACACAGTATACATGGCTTCTTCGAGGACTTTGCTGCTGAATTAAGTAATCCATGGTGCTTGGGCGTGGCCAACTGATAAGGCATCATCACCTTGTTTTTCCTTTTCCTTGTTTCACTGATCGCCCCTCATCCTGTTCCCTACGATTAAATATACGAGCCCTCTGCTTCAGTCCCTCCTTTCTGGGAAACCCAAGCTAAAATAATACATTTCTGTATTCTGTGTTTATAATCATTCACAGATAATACCAAGCCAAGTGATTATCTGGAAAATCTATTTTTTGCTATTTTCAAAAATTTCCCCACACAATCTTTATATTATTTTAAATTTTAAACCTCTCTTCCCATGCTTTAGTTATGATGATCCAAAAAAATAAAATAAAATTCTGACAGTTTCTAATTCAAAGAATATACCTTTTAAAGTATGCAATCCCTGAACATTCCTTCAGGAAATATTTAGGTAATATTTTCATTTGAAAAGTCAAGATACATCAAAAAGCTTAGGTAATATCAGCCTAGAAGTCTAAATGATTACAAAACTTATCTTTATAACTTGCAAGATTAGACTTTTATTTGCCATTTTTTCCTTTATCAATTAATACCCCAAATAGCATATTAAAAAGCAGAGGCATCACTTTGCCAACAAAGGTCCTTACAGTCAAAGCTATGGTTTTTCTAGTAGTCATATATGGATGTGAGAGTTGGAGCATAAAGAAGGTTGAGCACTGAAAAATTGATGCTTTTGAACTGTGGTGCTGGAGAAGACTCTTGAGAGTCCCTTGGACTGCAAGGAGATCAAAACAGTCAACCCTAAAGGAAATCAACCTTGAATATTCATTGGAAGGACTGATGCTGAATATGAAGCTCCAATGCTTTGACCACCTGATTGAAAGAACCAAGCCAACTCATTGGAAATGACTCTGAATATGATAAAGATTGAGGGCAGGAGGAGAAAGGGGCAACAAAGGATGAGATTATTGGATGGCATCACTGACTCAATGGACATGAGTTTGAACGGCCTCTGAAGAGACAGTGAAGGAAAGGGAAGCCTGGCGTGCTGCAGTCCATGGAGGTCCCAAGAAGTTGAACTAGAATGAGTGACTGAACAGCAACATTTATCAATTGCATTATGAAATCTATGTGATAATCTTCAAATGCTTAATACTCATCACATCCAATGAATATATAATTTGTCTTTCAAATAAAATATTTAGATGTATTTTTGAATTCTTCTAATTGAAATTAAAATGTGTATAATAAAAATACTTGCACTAGAGTACTATATTTAAAAAATCATTTTTAGATGCATATATGGAAGGTTTTATTTGTAGACCTAAAAAAAATAGGCTTAAAATTATACTTTAAAAATTGCAATCCTTCATATTGAATTGGAAGAGTGACCCTCAGTTATGTGAGAGGTTTTCTGATGAGCAGTAACCAAAGCAGTAGATAATAGCAAATAATTTCACGTAAAGTGAGCCTTAGGGATATAAAATATAAAGGTTGGAAGAAATGGGTATTCTGCCTCTAAACAGTTCTCGATCATTTATTGAGTCTGAATTTCACCTGTATAATTTTTATTTTTAGTTAAAAAAGTGGGCCAAAGAACTTAACAGACATTTCTCCAAAGAAGACATAAAAATGGCTAACAAACACATGAAAAGATGCTCAACATCACTCATTATCAGAGAAATGCAAATCAAAACCACAATGAGGTATCACTTTACACCAGTCAGAATGGCTGTAATCCAAAAATCTACAAGCAATAAATGCTGGAGAGGATGTGGAGAAAAGGGAACTTTCTTACACTGTTGGTGGGAATGCAAACTAGTACAGTCACTATGGAAAACAGTGTGGAGATTCCTTAAAAAACTGCAAATAGACCTGCCATATGACCCAGCAATCCCACTGCTGGGCATATACATCGAGGAAACCAGAATTGAAAGAGCCATGTGTACCCCAATGTTCATCGCTGCTTTGTTTACAATAGCCAGGACATGGAAGCAACCTAGATGCCCATCAACTGACAAATGGATAAGAAAGCTGTGGTACATATACACAATGGAATATTACTCAGCATTAAAAAAAATTCATTTGAATCAGTTCTACTCAGGTGGACGGAGCTGGAGCCTATTATCCAGAGTGAAGTAAGCCAGAAGGAAAAACAACAATACAGTATACTAACGCATATATATGGAATTTAGAAAGACAGTAACGAGAACCCAGCACGCAAGACAGCAAAAGGAACGCAGATGTATAGAACAGACTCGTGGACTCTGTGGATGAGGGCAAGGGTGGGATGATATGGGAGAATGGCATTGAAACATGTTAATTATCATATGTGTAATCAATCGCCAGCCCAGGACTGATGCTCGGGGCTGGTGCACCCGGATGACCCAGGGGGAGGGAGTCAAGAGGGAGGTGGGAGGGAGGTTCTGGAGGGGGAGCATATGTATACCCATGGTGGATCCATGTCAATGTATGGCAAAACCAACACAATAAAGAAAATTATAAAAAAAAAAACACGTTATCTTATTAAGATTAAAATTTAAGCAGGAAGAATAATGCTGTATATCATAACATTTATAAAATATCACCATAAAATCAGTAAGACTATCAGATATTTATTAAATGCATTTTAGGTACCAAGACTGAATACTTTATATGTATTTATTCATTTCTCACAGCCATACAAAGCAGGAATAATTATTATCCCCACTCTACACATGAAGAAAATAAGGTCAAGAACATTTAAGTAAATTGCCTCAAAGTTACATAATTAAGATATAATGGAATTGAAATTTGAACTCAAGATGTCTGACTTTATGCTAAAAACTAGTAACATGAAAATATTGAATTGCTGAGTATATTCATTTCTTCCCAGTACAGTCAAAGTGACAGGCTTCCACTGCTTCTCAAAAGCCAGGGACATCATCTGGAGTATTTGAATGACAGTTTAATAGGTAGAGAATCCACATACCATTCAGGCAATAAACAAAACAGCTAGATAAAGGATATTTTCTAATAGGGAGACTTGAACACTAGGCAGGGGGTTCTAAAGACAAGCAAATCCTCTTGGTTTTCCAAGTAGACACATTTTAAGGCTACAGATTCATTCCAAAATATTTCTATTACTCAAAATAGAATAAAACCTCTTTGGGAACTGCCTTTCAGACTAGTTTCTAAGCTGCAAGATAAACTCATTACTATTCTTCTTTTCCTCTTAAACCAGAAGAACACAGTAAGTCCCCTACATACGAACCTTCAAGTTGAGAGCTTTCAAAGATGCAAATGCGTGTTTGCCATGTCCAATCATGTAAGTTAGTTCATGCGTCTGGAATATATTGTCACATGTGTGCATTTCTACAAGCGGTTGTGCTTTTGTGGACTTTATGGTATAATACTGTATAGAGTACAGTAATACAATATTTTATTTATTTCTTGCCTGTTCACTAGATGCTAGTGTGCCAGCTGATGTACTATACTACTCTGCTTTTTAAGGTACTGTACTGTAAGATTAAAATGTTTTCTTTTTCTATTTTCTTATGTATTATTTGCGTGGAAAGTTTTATAAGCCTATCACAGTACAGTACTATATAGCCTACTATGTTAGGCAAGTGGCTAGGCTAACATTATTGGATTTAACAAATGTGCTCTTGGAATGGAAATTGCTCGTATGTAGGAGACTTACTGTATCACAAACTGTCAATATCTAACTAATCTATAAGACTTCAACCCAAATTAAATTCTGCTCTAGAGAATAAGATCTCACCACACTAAAAATAATCAAAAGAATATATGAGAAGTCCTAGGAACTCCCAGAATATTTTAAGGAAAATCAATGACTACTAAGGTGAAAGATGGAGAAGGCAATGGCAGCCCACTCCAGTACTCTTGAAAATCCCATGGATGGAGAAGCCTGGTGGGCTGCAGTCCATGGGGTCACTAAGAGTTGGACACAACTGAGTGACTTCACTTTCACTTTTCACTTTCATGCACTGGAAAAGGAAACGGCAACCCACTCCAGTGTTCTTGCCTGGAGAATCCCAGGGACGGGGGCGCGTGATGGGCTGCCGTCTCGGGTCGCACAGAGCTGGACACAACTGAAGTGAGTTAGCAGCAGCAGCAACAAGGTGAAAGAAAAAATTTATTATTTGAGATTTATAAGATATCTGAAGATATTTTTAAACATGTAAACTTTTTTTTTTTTTTTTTTGTGGTCAAGTCTTGATGACCTTAGTGTGAGTCAATTTCAAGATGTTTTCGGTGCAGAGCTGAAAGACTGTGAGAAGTGAGGGCTGGAGGAAAGGACCCAGGAGAGCTGTTTGGGAAGTTACATTTAGCCAGCTACCCAGCATCCTGAGGGTTATTTAGGAACTATCAAGTGGGTCCCATGATAATTATCTCTCCTTGCTTGTTTCAGAAAGTAATTCATGGGCTAAAACTTCATCCTGGTATGATTTATGTCACAGAAATATCTTCAGCCAACTGAGATGTCTTCTGAGGATGCAGTGTTCATTAACAGTCTTCCATCAACGTAAAGAAATTTGGCCTACATAGTATTTAGCTGCTTTCTAAAGAGTAAAATTTTCTATACAGATTTTTATTCCTATATGTATTGGCCCCTTGCCCATTTGGTAAGCCCTGAATGGCAGAAATGCATCATCCCAAGGAACGGCAGGATGGGAAATGAAAGTAGAGCTGCCAAGGCAAAATACTTAAATTGTGTGATTGCTTCTCCATTCTTAACATAATAACTGTTTACTTGAGGAGATTATACTTCATCACAATGTCTACTTTAGTCAAAGCAGTTTATGCAACAATTCCCTACATTTTTCCATATTTCTCAAAATATAAAGTTCCATATTACTGAAACTGCATTCAGAAAAGCAGTTTTGTACAAACTATTTCACTAGTCAATTGCTATCATCAACTACTGAAATAACAGTAATGTTAATTTTTTCCTTATACTGTATGTTATTTTCTAGCATTTTGTTTATATTAAAACATTTTAGAATACTTAAGCACAACTATATATTGTGAGTTTCTGGAGTTGTTATTGGGTCATTAGTGATAAACATTCCTTAATTATCTATCCACCTTGAAGTTTGAAATGCAAACCTAACTCAGTCATCTGAGTGTATTAAGGAGAAGATACCCCAACAAATTTAACACAGCTTAGAGCTTTTCCTTAAAAATGCTTGCAGCTTCTGCATGAGTAACAAATGTATTTTTCTTTGTTCTGTATATCGGAAATGACACCTGAAATTAAAATAAGCTCCTTTTCAAAACAAAAACTGAACACATATAAATCTGCTGTATACATTTCAGATTTAGCCTTTGAGCTTTTAACATTTTCCTTTCCTATCTGACTGTGCATAATAAACAGTGATAAAAGCACAAGGCCATTAATTATCCCTAAACAAGGACATTCCCCAATGTTGTTATTTGAATTGGTTTGCCATTTCAAGAGAGAAGTTTAAAATTTACTATAGAACTGGGCAATTATTTATAATTTTTTATTCACATTTTTTTTTCCCTCTTGAAGCTTGTTAAGGGGGTTTTAGGCCATCCACAAATGCAGATCAGAGGTACTTGACAAGAAACAGAAACCTGCACTATAGATTCTGTTGACTACAGAGAATTTTCTATTTCTTGGTTTGATCTCAAAGGAAGAACTCTGTGAAATAATGCATCTGCATGAATAGGCTACAGCTTTATTATATTTTTGTACTGTATTCAAAACATTTGGCTTAAAGGGGGAAAAATGGCCCTTGAAAGTTACTACTCCATACAAACAGCTACAGAGTAAAATATACAACACACACACATTTACACCCAGAGTTTAATTTAATCATTTCAACACTGTATGGTTCAGAATATAAGTATGGACAAAGTCAGGTTGACAATCAAGTTGCACTGTTGAGATATCCTAATTTTGCAACAAATGAGGATAAGATTAATATTAAATGGATCTGCACACATCCTTGGGAGTTCTGACAATAACTATTTACAGTCTTTCTTACTGAGAGTGCTTTATATGTTTATCTTACATATTCCTAAAATATTAGGGGCACAATGTTCTCTGAGTTTGTCTGTGTTTTCCAGGTAAAATATGTTCCATTATCTATTATTTTAATGATGACACTAAATTGATAATGTCCTAACTATGGAATTTTGCCCTAAACCCTTTAGTCATAGAAGGTTTTCACCCCACATGATTTAATGAAGTAAGAAAACATTCCTTACTGGCATAGACACTCACATCAGCCAGAGTGTTTAGTTTAATTTGGCCAGGCAGTCAGTTCACATAAAAAGGATTTTTGAGGAAAAATGAGAAGAGCAATGTTTTCTTCAGGAGGCCTACCATTTTCACCTTCAACCTGGCATGGAAGAAATAGAATGACACCATAGGTCATTCTAAAGGCTAAATAAGTTCAAGTCAGTTTGAAAAATGTCCATATTCTAATACAAAGATGGTGGCGGTGGTTTCATCACTACATTGTGTCCGGCTCTTGCAAACCCCTTGGACTATAGCCTGCCAGGCTTCTCTGTCCATAGGATTTCCCAGCCAAGACTACTGGAGTAGGTTGCCATTTTCTTCACTAGGGGATCTTCCCCAACCAGAAATTGAAACCAGGTCTCCTGCATTGCATGCGGATTCTTTACCAACTGAGCTATGAATACAAAGACAAATTGCAAATATCCTAGCTTTTGAATTCTAATATGGGATTACTCTGATCAGTCATGTTATATATTTTACTGTATACTGTCATTATTGATCACAACATGGCCCCTTTTTTTCGCTTTTGTTGACACCTCATTCCTCCAACCATTTCTCAGGCACAAGTCTTGCACACTTAATACGCATCCTTTCTCCTCACCTTCCATATTTTAATTGATATAAATTTGCACCCATTAAGAACATTCAGGAGGCTTCTCTGATGGCTCAGTTGGTAAAGAATCTGCCTGCAATGCGGGAGACCTGGGTTCAATCCCTGGGTTGCAAAGATTCCCTGGAAAAGGGAACAGCTACCCACTCCAGTGTTCTGGCCTGGAGAATCCCATGGACTGTAGAGTCTATGGGGTAGCAAGGAGTTGGACACGACAGATTGACTTTCACTTTCAGTCACTTTCAACAACATATAGGGTAGTTTCAATAAACGGACAGTAAAATGATATTTTACACTGTATATCCTTAAGTATCTTACTTTTCATTGTTCAATGCTATGTTTTTGAGATGCCTTTATATGGACATACATCAGACAACCTGGGAATGAACTGACTTAAGTTATTGCCTCACACAAATAATTGTGCAAGTATACGTGTGTGGACCTGTGTCCCAACTGGACAACCAGCTAAGACGTCAAAAAATCAGCCAGATCAATTTTTGGTATTGAGATGATAATCAAAGGCTGATTGATTGACCCAGAAACAATCAATTTACTTTAGGTCTAACAACTAGCTGATGGAATTTTTGTCTCAATAGACTGGTTGTTAAGACCTTTGTGAAGGACTTGTAGCTTTGCTCCATCTTTGTTGCCTAGTAAAAGGTCTGTTAGAATAATGACTTGGTATTTAACTGGAAGTCATTAGTCTTCCTAGAATCCACTTGCCAAGCTCTTAGTATTTTATTAATATTTATAACATTGATATTTCAAGGATAACATTTTAAATCAACAAAAGGACAGAGACCTTGATGGTGCGCTGTGTCCCACTAAGCAAGGCAGGTGTCAGTGATTCAAGTCTCTAATTAGCATAATGTCAATATGCAGTCTCTCCCATCCAGTCACTCTTCCCTTTTAGAAATCCCACTTTCTGGAAATTTACATTTTCTAATGTTAGAGTTTCCTTTGAGTGAAAACAATAGATTCATTCTTTATGTAAGAAGTTAACTACTTTAGTTTTAAATATTAGTCTGTGAAAAAGACTCTAGCAGCTTCCTTTTATAAGCTTTGGGTAATATGTAAATAATAATCAGATGTTTTATAAATGGAATGTCTGAGAGTAGTAAATAAAATTTTAATTAATTTAAACAAATAAAGTGCTAATGATTAATTACAGTTAATTTCAATTTTATCTTTTGGTGACTGGTATCTAAGAGACTGATTTATTTAGCTGCCTAGTCATGAGTACTTAGAAGTCTTACTTTCTCTGATAAATGCTCTTTAGGAGCACTAGGAGCATAAAAATCATTTAAGGAGACTTTCAAATCACATATATTTCCTACATGAAGATACATTCTTTTGCATATGACAAGGGAATGGGTATATTTTCAAATGTCTACAATATGTAATGTGCCAACTCTAAATCCAAATAACATACTCTAAATAAGAAATGCTTATACCTATTTTAACATGAAGAAGCAGAACCAGGAAGGAAGGTGCATGCTCTTGCATGCATGCTCAGTCACTTCAGTTGTGGCTGATTCTTTGGGACTCCACAGACCATAGCCCACCAGGTTCCTCTGTTCATGGGATTTTCCTGGCAAGAGTCCCAGGGTGGGTTGCCATGTCCTCCTCCAGGGGACCTTCCTGACCCCAGAATCAAACCCCCATCTCCTGTGTCTTCTGCATTGCAGGTGGATTCTTTACCACTGAGCCATCAGGAAGCCTAGGAAGGAATATAACTTGTTCAATTTCAGATAAGGCGTATTTGAGCCAGGACAGAACTAAGGGCTTTGTGACTCCAGAGCTAATGGGGTTTCCTCTCAATAGTCAGCTCCCAACAAGTGTATCACTGTTACACTTACAATGAAAGAAGCCTTGAGGCACATTTGGACCTCAGAAACCAGGCTTTGAAAGAAGGAAATATACTAACTTTCAAACTGTCCTTTGAAGTTGTCCAGGTATCAAAATTACTTTGTTGGAAAAGGATGTAGGAACTGATTGTAATTTCATTGGTGGGACTATAGAACCCTTCAGACAGTGTCAATAGGTAATTTTAATGTTTTGGTTCCTCACTTTTGCCCCTATCAACTTAAATAAAATATTTAGGAAAACTTGGTTATTCTTATGTTATTGATGTCTCTAACTTCTTCAAGTAGAGATTTCACTTTTTCTTTGCATGTGGCAGGGGCTATTCTGATTATCAACTATTGTTATCTAAGATAAATGATTCAGTAAGTATGTTAGCATATATTTATGTTGGCTTAATTTGTAACAATGTGAAAACACATAGGTAATACAGTAGTAAGTGGAACATGTCTTTAAAAATGAAGTCTCAGGCTGAGGGGAAGAACATCACATAAAACTGGGTAATATTATGTGAGCACAGCAAAAGAAACTTTTTGATTTATGATATTATGTTACACACTTGGGGATACTTTAGGATAAAAGGGGTATCAAAATCTAATTCCTTTTTCTTTATTACAGGTACAACTATGAAACAATATTCACTAGATGGGATCATCAGAACCCATTTACAACTGCTATACTTTTTGAAAATACAGCAATTGTATCAGACATGCATTCATTACAGGCCTACTATAACCAACAGGAGCTGATGATGGCTTTTCTGAAAAACTACAGAATGTCAAATGGGAGCTGCTTCTACTTGACAAATATACTAGGCTCAAAATTCAAAGGCAGAAGGTATATAAGGCAATGTTTATTATCTATCCTCTCAACGATCAATGTTTAAGGTACTCACACAACTCACTGTTTATCTATTTTTATAAATATATGGTGTTACTCAAAAAGTGACATCAAAGATATACTGTCTATATATACCTAATGCAAAAAAAAAAAAAGGAAAATTCAATTAAAGGCTCCTATGCTACCTTTCTGGAGGAGGAAATGGCAGCCCACTCCAGTGTTCTTGCCTGGAGAGTCCCATGAACAGAGGAGCCTGCAGTCCATGGGGCTGCAAAGAGTCGGACATGACTGAGCAATTAAACAACAAGAAATGGTAACTTTCTATTCAGATTTTCCAAGTTGAATTAAAGCATCTCCCTAGTTGTGAATTCTCACTGTGAGAGCTTTAGGAGAAGAATTGTACCTGGCCCAATTTTGAAATTTTATTGAGATTAAAAGTAAAAATACATTATGTGCTCTCTATTTTTTATTACATTTATATTATTTTGAAAATAACAACTAGCATGTATAGTTTACAGTATACCACTGTGTGTGTTTGTATGTGTTTTATATCTGTGTATTAGAAAAACTTCTAGTAAATCTTATGTTTTGAAAGAAAATCATGAAGGTGGCAGTAGTGGCAAAGCTTTTGAATTTCTTCAAATGCCCATTATCAAAGTGAGCCGAGGAACTCGATAGTAAAACCAAAAACCTATGGACAACATTTATAACAAACTAGGTAAGAACTTGCCCTACCATCCCTCAAAACAAGCAGAGGGGCACAAATCATCAGCCACCATTGCCAGTGAAGGACAAAAGCAGGCAGAAGCAAGAATATTTAGTCAATGAGAAAACAACAGAGCCCCATAATAGCTAACAGGTAGTCACTGAATGTTTGATGGATCAACTTGAGAAAAGCAGCTGAACGTGAAGGTGTTCACTCAATCCAAAAGCAAGCAAGTTTAAGGCACTTATATGAGTACTTAGCAGTTCTCCTGATGCCTCAGATTGTAAAGGATATGCCTGAAATGCAGGAGACATGGGTTTGATCCCTGGGTCTGGAAGATCCCCTGGAGAAGAGAAAGGCTACCCACTCCAGTATTTTTGTCTGGAGAATTCCATGGACAGAGGATCCTGGTGGGCTATAGTCCATGGGGTTGCAAAGAGTTGGACACAACTGAGAAGAATTATACAAAAAAGATCTTCATGACCCAGATAATTGCAATGGTGTGATCACTCACCTAGAGCCAGAAATCCTATAAGGCAAAGAAAAGTGGGCCTTAGGAAGCATCACTATGAACAAAGCTGGTGGAGGTGATGGAATTCCAGTTGAGCTATTTCAAATCCTAAAAGATGACACTGTGAAAGTGCTTTATTCAATATGCCAGCAAATTTGGAAAACTCAGCAGTGGCCACAGGACTGCAAAAGGTCAGCTTTCATTCCAATCCGAAAGAAAGGCAATGCCAAAGAATGATCAAAATACTGCACAATTGCACTCATCTCACATGCTAGCCAGAGAAGACAATGGCAACCCACTCTTGTACTCTTGCCTGGAAAATCCCATGGATGGAAGAGCCTGGTAGGCTGGGGTCCACGGGGTCACTAAGAGTTGGACATGACTGAGTGACTTCACTTTCACTTTTCACTTTCATGCATTGGAGAGGAAATGGCAACCCACTCTAGTGTTCTTGCCTGGAGAATCCTAGGGACGGGGGGAGCCTGGTGGGCTACCATCTATGGGGTCGCACAGAGTCGGACACGACTGAAGCGACTTAGCAGCAGCTGCAGCAGCACATGCTAGCAGAGTAACACTAAAAATTCTCCAAGCCAGGCTTCAACAGTATGTGAACTGTGAACTTCCAAATATTTAAGCTAGATTTAGAAAAGGCAGAGGAACCAGAGATCAAATTGCCAATATCCACTGGATTATCAAAAAAGCAGGAGAGTGCCAGAAAAACATCTACTTCTGCTTTATTGACTATGCCAAAACCTTTGACTATGTGGATCACCACAAGCTGTGGAAAATCCTTAAAGAGATGGGAATAACATACTGCCTGACCTGTCTCTTGAGAAATTTGTATGCAGGTTGGGAAGCAACAGTTAGAACTGGACATGGAACAGCAGACTGGTTCCAAATTGGGAAATGAGTACGTCAAGGCTGTATATTGTCACCCTGCTTATTTAACTTATATGCAGAGTACATCAAGAGAAATGCTGCACTGGATGAAGTACAAGCTGGAATCAAGATTTCTGGCAGAAATACCAATAACCTCAGATACACAGACGACACCACCCTTATGGCAGAAAGTAACAAGAACTAAAGAGCCTCTTGATGAAAGTGAAAGAGGAGAGTGAAAAACTTGTCTTAAAGCTCAACATTCAGAAAACTAAGATCATGGCATCTGGTACCATCACTTCAGGGCAAATAGATGGGCAAACAGTGGAAAGAGTGACAGACTTTACCTTGGGGGGCTCCAAAATCACTGCAGATGGTGACTGAAGCCACGAAACTAAAAGACGCTTGCACCTTGGAAGGAAAGTTATGGCCAACCTATAAAACATATTAAAAAGCAGAGACATTACTTTGCCAACAAAGGTCTGTCTAGTCAAGGCTATGGTTTTTCCAGTGGTCATTTATGTATGTGAGAATTAGACTATAAAGAAAGCTGAGCACCAAAGAATTAATGCATTTGAACTGTAGTGTTAGAGAAGACTCTTGAGAGTCCCTTGGATGGCAAGGAGATCCAACCACTCCATCCTAAAGGAAATCAGTCCTCAATATTCATTGGAAGGACTAATGTTGAAGCTGAAACTCCAATACTTTGGCCACCTGATGTGAAGAGCTGACTCACTGGAAAAGACCCTGATCCTGGGAAATATTAAAGGTAGGAGGAGAAGCGGACGACCGAGGATGAGATGGTTGGATGGCATCACCGACTCAATAGACATCAGTTTGAGTAATCTCCGGGAGTTGGTGATGGACAGGGAGGCCTGGCATGTCGTTGTTCATGGGATCACAAAGAATCGGACACAACAGAGCAACTGAACTGACTAACACTGAGCAACTAACAGTTTCATTAAGGTATGAAGAAGGCAGAGCAGACTAATCCTTCTGAACTGACACCTACTCTGAGGAGAAACTCCTGAAAGCGGAATCACAATTGAGCAAGATTCAGACAATATAAGCAGAAGATAGAAAATTCAGGTAAAATTTGGGAGTGTGGAAGCAGAACAAAGGAGAGAAACCTTACTGAATGAGTGATCACACTGTGAACACTAAATGAAATACCAAGAGAGGAAACATATTTTAGGAGTTATTTTGAACCACACCCTCATCTAAAAACCCAGTAAAATTAATACAATTGAGCAAGATAAAAAGAAAAAGGTCAAGTTCTACTCAAAGTTATTATAAGAAAAAAGGTCAAATTCTATCTAACATTATTATAAGATTTTTTAAAAGATCAAAATAACATTCCTACAAACATTTTGAGCATTCTAGAAAGACATGTCCACAAAACAGATCAAACCACACTCTACTCATTCAAAACAGTTCAAAAGGCATTAAAACATGATCAGTGATATGAAAGAACACCATAAATCATAATGAGAAAAACTTAAGAATCAGGTGACAAAGCTCAGGAAACAATCAGAAATAAAAGAAAAAGTCAAAAATGAAGGCTAGATTTAAAACAATACATTAGTAAAAAAAAAGAAGAAATTAATGCTTTCAGTGGGAATGAAAGATATTAGTAAAAGGGAGAATTTTTAATTTAAAAAATTAAGAAAAAAGAGAAAAAAATTTCTTAAAAACTTAAAACTTTCCTGAAGAAAAATTTTTTTATTATTTTTTTTATTAGTTTTGCCATACAATGACATGATATCACCATGGGTTTACATATGCTCCCCCTCCAGAACTCCCCTCCCTCCTCCCTCCCCCGGGGAAATCTTGATGCACCAGCCCCGAGCATCAAGCCTGGGCTGGCGATTGATTACACATATGATAATTAACATGTTTCAATGCCATTCTCCCATATCATCACACCCTTGCCCTCATCCACAGAGTCCACGAGTCTGGTCTATACATCTGCGTTCCTTTTGCTGTCTCGCATGCTGGGTTCTCGTTACTGTCTTTCTAAATTCCATATATATGCATTAGTATACTGTATTGTCGTTTTCCCTTCTGGCTTACTTCACTCTGGATAATGGGCTCCAGTTCCATCCACCTGAGTAAAACTGATTCAAATGAATTTTTTTTAATGCTGAGTAATATTCCATTGTGTATATGTACCACAGCTTTCTTATCCATTCGTCAGTTGATGGGCATCTAGGTTGCTTCCATGTCCTGGCTATTGTAAACAATGCAGCGATGAACATTGGGGTACACGTGGCTCTTTCAATTCTGGTTTCCTCGGTGTATATGCCCAGCAGTGGGATTGCTGGGTCATATGGCAGGTCTATTTGCAGTTTTTTAAGGAACCTCCACACTGTTTTCCATAGTGGCTGTACTAGCTTGCATTCCCACCAACAGTGTAAGAGAGTTCCCTTTTCTCGACATCCTCTCCAGCATTTATTGCTTGAAGATTTTTGGATTGCAGCCATTCTGAGTGGTGTAAAGTGGTACCTCATTGTGGTTTTGATTTGCATTTCTCTGATAATGAGTGATGTTGAGCATCTTTTCATGTGTTTGTTAGACATTTTTATGTCTTCTTTGGAGAAATGTCTGTTAAGTTCTTTGGCCCACTTTTTGATTGGGTCGTTTATTTTTCTAGAATGGAGCTGCAGGAGTTGCTTGTATATTTTTGAGATTAATTGTTTGTTCATTGCTTCATTGGCTATTATTTTCTCCCATCTTAGGGCTGTCTTTTCACCTTGTTTATAGTTTCCTTTGTTGTGCAGAAGCTTTTAACTTTAATTAGGTCCCATTTGTTTATTCGTGCTTTTATTTCCGATATTCTGGGAGGTGGGTCATAGAGGATCCCACTTTGGCTTATGTCAGAGAGTTTTTCCCTATGTTATCCTCTAGGAGTTTTATAGTTTCTGGTCTTATGCTTAGATCTTTGATCCATTTTGAGTTTATCTTTGTGTATGGTGTTAGAAAGTGTTCTAGTTTCATTCTTTTACAAGTGGCTGTCCAGTTTTCCCAGCACCACTTGTTAAAGAGGTTGTCTTTTCTCCATCGTATATTCTTGCCTCCTTTGTCAAAGATAAGGTGTCCATAGATGTGTGGATTTATCTCTGGGCTTTCTATTTTGTTCCATCGATCTTTATTTCTGTCTTTGTGCCAGTACCATACTGTCTTAATGACTGTGGCTTTGTAGTATAGCCTAAGGTCAGGTAGGTTGATTCCGCCAGTTCCATTCTTCTTTCTCAAGATTGCTTTGGCTATACAAGTTTTTTTGTATTTCCATAAAAATTGTGAAATTATTTGTTCTAATTCTCTGAAAAAGACCTCTGGTAGCTTGATAGGAATTGCATTGAATCTATAGGAAACAAAAGAGACCATAGCAAAAATCAACCAAGCCAAAAGCTGGTTCTTTGAGAAGATAAATAAAATTGACAAACCATTAGCCAGACTCATCAAGAAACAAAGGGAGAAGAACCAAATCAACAGAATTAGAAATGAAAACGGAGAGATCACAACAGAAAACACAGATATACAAAGGATCATAAGAGACTATTATCAGCAACTATACTCAAATAAACTGGACAACCTGGATGAAATGGACAATTTCCTAGAAAAGTACAACTTTCCAAGACTAAACCAGGAAGAGATAGATAATATTAATAGACCCATCACAAGCACGGAAATTGAAACCGTACTCAGAATTCTTCCAAAAAAACAAAAGCCCAGGACCAGATGGCTTCACAGCTGAATTCTACCAAAAATTTAGAGAAGAGCTAACACCTATTCTACTCAAACTCTTCCAGAAAATTGCAGAGGAAGGTAAACTTCCAAACTCATTCTACGAGGCCACCATCACCCTAATTCCAAAACCCGACAAAGATGCCACAAAAAAAGAAAACTACAGGCCAATATCACTGATGAACTT
>ML664199.1:20145208-20160679 GCA_007570785.1 Antilocapra americana
AGACATTACTTTGCCGACAAAAATCCATATAGTCAAAGCTATGGTTTTCCCAGTAGTCATGTATGGATGTGAGAGCTGGGCAATAAAAAAGACTGAGCACTGAAGAATTGATGTCTTTGTACTGTGGCACTAGAGAAGACTCTTAAGAGTCTCTTGGAGAGCAAGAAGATCAAACCAGTCAATCTTAAAGGAAATCAACCCTGAATATTCATTGGAAGGACTGATGCTGCAGCTGAAACTCCAATACTTTGCAACACCTGATGCAAAGAGCTGACTCACTGGAAAAGACCCCGATGCTGGGAAAAATTGAGGGCAGGAGGAGAAGGGGACGACAGAGAGTGAGATGGTTGGATGGCATCACTGACTCAATGGCCATGAGTTTGAGCAAACTCTGGGAAATAGTGATGGAAAGAGAAGCCTGGCGCGCTGCAGTCCATGGCATCACAGAGTCAGACATGACTGACTGAAAACAACAAAGGAGAAAGAGGATACATCCTGTCTTATTAGACGAGGTTTCTGCATTTTATTTATGCAAATATGGAAGTTCAGGGCTTTAACATTGAGGTGTGGGACATTTCTGCAGATCCAGATGATTCAGGGGGATATGTGATCTCAACATTATTAAAGGATGTGACTCAGATATCTAATCCCGAGGCCCAGAGTCCCTATCCTTCCCAAGCAGGGTCAGAGAACAGGAAACTTACTAGATTGAGAATTCAGCCTTCTAAGAAGCTCTATTATCTTTTTAATAACGTCCTAGGCACCAGCTTTTTCTATCCTCTGGTTGCAAGAAATAACATCCTTTTGTATGCACTGAAGGAACCTTCCTGACATTTACTATTTACATTAAGGGGGTGATAAATCACTCTTCATATTTCTTGGTCTATCTCCAAAAGATAATCTATAGTCATTATGAGTTATAGGATTCCATGTCTCATATAATAACTACAAACCCTGAACTTCTCAGGCACCTAAAATATTGCATGGCCAATGAAACTCTTTCCTAGTTTTCCATGCCATTTATCCACTGGTGAAAGCTGTAACCACTTCAACCAAAGGCATTCCAGAGCCTACCTGTACTCTATCTACCACTAATGACAGTGCCCTCATTACCAACCATTCACCAATGATTCAGTTCCAACATTCCACTGGGTCTGTTTTTTTTCTTCAGTCCTCTCCGGGGAACAACTGTCTTAGATTAGGTGCCCCAAGGTTTACCAAAGCAGATGTGCCCATAGGAAGCTTACTGGGAAATGCTCTCATAGATGCAAACAAAAGTGAAGTGCCTGAAAGGGAAGCAGAACTATAGGACTGGGTGAAAAACCTGAAGTGAGATGTAGTTGCAACAGAGGCCTCAGCTGATTCCATGAGATAGCTCTTCAAAGATGTCCCAGATGGAGGCAAGAGGATAAGCCCGTGTCCTGCCATGCTGGCCATCATGTCATGTGGTCTCAGGATGTAACTGGTCTTTTGAAAAGGAGTACTAGATGAAAGATGACAATGAAGTCATAGCTAAACACTGTCAACCAAGTAAAAGGAGAAAACAAAGACCTCTGGAGGTATTCAAAGCTGAGAAAATTAGTCCTATGTACCCTGTAAAGACATTTTTGAGGAAGCATTTCAAGACAGAAAAGAGAAGAGGGTGAGAGATGCCAACCCTAGAGAGCATCAGAGGAAATTCAGAAAAGACAGATGAGCCATTCTTGCTGCCAGTCAGGGGTTCAGATCTCTGGTCTTCCAAGGCCCCAGGTACAAAGCCATCTCACTGTTAGTCATTGGAAAGACCAAAGCAAGGTTTTAATAAAACATTTCCTACTTATAAATGATTGATATTCCTTAAAATATATATATATATATGTACATATATATTTTTAATGCAGTATAGTTGATTTATTAACACAATGTCTTTAGTTTCAGATGCATAGCAAAGTGAATTAGTTATAAATACACACATATCCACTCTTTTTTAGATTATTTTCCCCTACAGGCCATTACAGAGTACTGAGTAGTGTTCCCCATGCTATACAGTAGGCCTTTATTACTTACCTATTCTATACATAGTAGTGTGTCTATATCAGTGCCAAACATCCAATTTACCTCCCCCTTTCCCCTGGTAATACCTTAATAAAGCCCTTTATTTAAATGTAAAAGCAAATACTACTATAGAAAAATGCTCAAAGGACATGAATCAAGTTTGTGAAATGAGGATATCCAAAAATTTACTAAATACAAAATGTTAGGCCTCACCAAGTAGTAAAGAAAAATAATTTTTATAAACAATGAGATACCATTTGGGCCTATAATTTTCAAAGATTCTAAAAACCTAGTGTTGTGCAGGTGACAAAATATTGGCCTTCTCAGGCACTGCTGATAAGTGTACAAATTGTATTAATCATCCTGGAGGGTGATCATTACGTTTAACAAGGTGTGACCCCCTTGAGTTAGCAATCTGCACCAGGGATATTCAGAGTAATTCTGTTTGCAATAGCAAGGAATTAGAAATAGCCTAATAACCCAAAATAGGGTTGAATATATAAATTATTCTATTGAATTACAAAATATAATAGTATCTTGCTAATAACAAAGGTGTGGTACAAAAACCAGGTATTGTATAGTTTGTGGACCAATAACTTAGTTGTATCTGTTATGAGCCTTCTATTCTACAAGAAGGAGTGAGAAGGTTTAATATGCATACTTGTGTGTAGGGAGAGATAGATAGTAAAAGAAGTTAGAAAGAAGGAATATAAGAGGGGAAGTTGACTCAGTCATGAACTGACTTAATTCCATCTTGTGGCAAGGGGGTATGTAAACATGAAGCTAAGAGTTTGCTAGTGAGTGAGCAAAGATCACAGATTCTGTGATATTCTTGGAGTTAAAAAAAATTAGTATGTTGCCCCAAGCGACACAGTGTGACACAAAGATTATTAGCATCTAAACACACGTCTTAGCCTAGTTTTGGCCCCTTGATGATTGATGACCTTCACTTGTTCATACAGGCATTCAATATACAAGCATTTATCAAGCAACAGTGGGCTTCCCTGGTGGCTCAGTCGGTAAAGAATCTGCCTGCAATGCAAGAGACCCAGGTTTGATGCCTGGGTTGGGAAGATCCCCTGGAGAGGAAATGGCTACCCACTCTGGTATTCCTGCGGGAGAATCCCATGGATAGAGAAGTCTCGCAGGCTACAGTCCAAGGGGTCACAAAAAGTCAGACAAGACTAAATGACCCAGCGCACACACATATATCATCCAGTGAAACGGCCATGAGACTAAATACGCATCCTTGTATTACTTTATCTAAAACAAAAGAAATCCTTTGACTCTCCTGGTCTGTCAGTGGTGGCAGGGACTGTCTCTACTGCGTGTTAGATGAACTGCCCTCTTCCCAAGTACACAGGCTGTCTGACCTGTGCAAGAGGGCAGAAGGCCATCTCAAGGAAAGCAGAGGTGACATTCACGGCACACGGGGGCAGACGTGAGAGGGGGCGGCCGCAGAATGCCTCAGCAGTTATCTGGTTAAACTCTAGGTGAGGAAGAACCAAAGAAAACCTAACCCAAGGAGTCGTTTCATGCTATGCCCAGTACCTCTTACTTTGGTACTGAACAGATGGGTATGGAGCTCTGAGAGTTAAGGAAAACAGGCATGTTTCCTATAAAGAGAACAGGCCCAGCTTTCAAAAAGAGAAAGCCATGAGTAGAATCTGCGCTTCAGGCTCCTTCCCTCAACAGAATCATCAGGCTCCCCATGTAGGGCAGCAGTGGGAAACAAAGACCTTTGTGAGCTCTGCAGCTGGGGTAGGCAGTCTTGCTCCCAGTCCCTATGGAGCATCAACTCATGCTCAGAAGCATGAGGATATCTTTGTTGTTATCTTCCTCACAGTGCTTTTTGATCCTACTAGAAGATCTGGAAAATGTTATTTTTATTCATATAAATTCTGAGGCCCTACAAAGTTATTTGTTTCAGTGATTTTCTTTCACTAGCAATGAAATCCATGGGTTGATTATAGGCTATGTCTGTAAAAAATTGAAAGGATTTCTTTTTATCCATTTTGCATTTGTATGCCTTTTCAGTTCCATCTGGAGTCCCCCTTGGTTCTATTCTGGGAGCAAGGTGAGTACCAGTTTTAGCTTTTCATTTGTGAGAAGAAAATCTCCACAGGTTGAAGGGTTCACTGGATACTTAAATTGATACCCTCATTGTGGTTATATTAAGCTATGCAAATCTTTCCATAGCGCAACAGGAAAATGCATTTTAACAGCACATGCCAATATATGTAGAGTCTTAGATTTTACTCATCTCAAGAAATACATAATATCCTTAACAGTTGGTCACATTTAGATGAAATCTCAACACATTTTGCATTGAGGTTACAGTTGATAATATATTATTCCACAGTCTCTTTTTCCCTGCCTTATCTCTTTCTGCCAAAGTAGTGATCTGGAAAGCCAAAGGTAATACAGATTTTACTTAAATCACTATGGAAACACAATAATTGCTGAGAAAGATAACCTTGCTAATAAGCTGAGTGTTTTATGGGTGAAAGAGTTTTTGTACTTACAGGCAAAGTTGGTAAATTAATTGACTCAATATTTATTTTAAGTGAACTCGATGACGCTCATCTTTGCTCCCTGAGAAGACCATGCCTTAGTTTATTTTAGTGTCCTCAACACTTACTAGACTGTCTAGTTTACTGCTTAAGAAATAATAACTATATAGGTTATAGGATGGATAAATAGACAGTGTGGACAGACTACAATGAAATCATGAACAATCCGGGGGTGGGACAATGAATGAGCGGTGACATGTGCTTGTGAATCCAGCACATTATACAGATTTTAGAAGAGCAGATCATTCTTTTCTCTCTCTCTCTTATCCAGGGAAGAAGGTAAAAAGGATATCAAGACATCACAGTCTTGATTGGGAAACTCCTAGTCTTGTCAACCCCCCAAGAATCTCAAAAGAATGTTAAAGCAAATATTTAACACAAGTTCCAATTAACATATAAGGCCCGTCCCCTAAGAATGATAGTGTTTGTATAAAAAAAAAGTGAAATTAGTTGGAGGATTCAATAAAGGTCATTCTTGGCTATCAGTCAAAAGATGGAAAGGAGGAGAAGGAGAGAGGGGAGAGGTCTTCTCAGGAAACATTTATAAACAGGACTACATTTGAGTAAAAGCTTTATGGTGACAGGAGACTACATTTCTTCACTACTAGTAAGCTAGAATTTTAAACAGCTGAATGCTTTAAGACCATGTGTGTTTACTTTTTCTCTCCTTGTAGGCAAACACAACAAAACAGAATGTTCCTTCTTTGTAAAATAAATTCTAACCTCGAGATTCCGTGATGTTTTACAGAAAGTGATGAGAGTTCCGTGATGTTTTACAGAAAGTGATGAGAGTTAAAATACACTATTCAGAGATTTTTAGAGACTCAAAAATGATTGTTCCTTTGGGAATGGTACCTCCTAAATGAACCAGCATTTAATTGGAAACAGAAGATGCCATTGTCAAAGTTACAACAGACCTATTTCTCCAGGCATGTGTGCTCAAGTATCACTCGCACATACTTAGCAGGCTCGCTCTCTCTGGCAAGCTACATGTGTCCCTGGACCTGCCTTCTTTCCTCCCCTGGCATGTAGTTGAGCTATAAATTTGTCATTAAAATTTAAAAACCTGCACATTGTGTTCATAAAAATAGCACCTTTCTTTTCAGGTTAACTGGGTGAGAGAATGTAGGTCTTCAAATAGCAAGAACAAGGCATAATTTTAATGCAAACTTTAGTCTTTAATTTCAAGCAAGATATAAGATGTTTTGCAAAGGGAAGTCCTGTAGCCTTTGGTGGTCACTGGCAGAAGATCAGAGAGAAACAAAGAGATTTAAATGGCTTCAAACCATTAGATTTTTGCTAATTGTTGAGGCGGTTTGTTTTTGGTGGGGGAAGAATTACAGAGCAGGGGGAAAAAAAAGACCAAGTCTTAAACAACTTTGGACTGAGGTCATGGAATCTCAATCACATGACCTTGTTACCCCTTGTTCCAGATAGCTAGTGCTGCATAACAACCATTCCAAAAATTACTGGAGTAAAACTATAAGCACTTTATTATGCTCATAATTTTGTGGGCCAGGAATCTGAGTAGGGTGCAGTGTGGAATGGCTCACCTTTGCTGCATAATGTCTGGGCCTCAGCGAAGGTGGCGTGAACGGGTGCAGTTGGCTGGGACTGCTCAATTGTGGTCTTGGTTCAGCCTGTTGAAGCTTCACTGATCCTTTTCTACTGTGTGTCTGCTGGCACTGAAATGTTTACAGTGGCTTCTTTACTCACATGTCTGATGTGTAGAGTGGGGTGCTGGGACAGCTAGGACTATCTGTGTATCTTTCTCCATGTGGCTTGTCTATGTGGCTGGATTGATTCTCCCTACAGCATGGCAATCTCAGGGCCCTGGGATGTCTTACACTGAGGCTGGCTTCCCCAGAAACAAACATTCTAAGAGCAGTTTGACTTAGCTTCAGACATTGTAGAACATCACTTCTACCCCAATCTATCGGTCATCCAAGCCATTAAGAAAAGATCAAATTCAAGAAGATGTACATCTCGAAAGGAGAAGAAATACAGCCATTTTCAATATACCATACCTCCTCTTCATAGTAAAACCCCATATCATTTTTCAAGTTTTACTATATTCTTTTGTTTAAAATCTTTTAAAAAGGCAGAAGAAAAAGGAATGGCATACTAAGACCAAAGCGTCATTATCTTCCATTTTAAGAATATTCTCACCCTGGTGGTTCCTACTGAAATGGAAAAAAGATAATTACTGGTAACCTTGGTTGTCTAGTCAATAAGTTTCCTTTATGAGACAGAAATATAAATACCATGGAATGAAAAATCAAGTGTATAAATCTGGCATATTTTAATCCACTTAAAATGTAAAGCTATTTGTTGTTGTTGTTGTTCTTGTTATTTGTAACTCTCTAATGGACCTTTGTGAAAGAATTTAAAGTGGACTCGTTCCAGTTACAGGGTCTTGAAAGAATCCTGTACTGTTATTTTTCATCACTACCTTCCGCTGTCAGGAGTGGGTAATCTGCACACCTGCTGCATTCCTTGGATGTGGTAGCCATTTTTCAGGCTCCCTCTCTGGAATCGAACCCTGATTCCTTATCACCCATGGTCACCACGACAGGCACAGTGATCACCATCGCAAGTTGATAAGGCAGACATTCGAATAGGTCCTCACCACCATGGGGGGGTGTGCAACTGGCCTGAGGTTATATAGGGTCACCAAAGCCACCGGCACCCATCCTTTGGCTGAGGCCAGGAGAAGACTGATGGAGGCTTTACCAAAATTGAAAAAGACACATGTATCCCATTGTTCATCGAAGCACTATTACAGTATCTAGGACATCTAGGAAACTACCTAGATGCCCATCAACAGATGAATGGATAAAGAAGTTGTGGTATGTATACACAGTGGAATATTACTTAGCCATAAAAATGAACACATTTGAGTCAGTTCTAATGAGGTAGATGAACGTAGAGCCTATTATACAGAGTGAAAGAAGTCAGAAAGATAAAAATACTGTGTACTAATGTACATATATGGAATCTAGAAAAGTAGTACTGAAAAATTTATTTGCAGGGCAGAAATGGAGAAACAGACATAGAGAATAGACTTATGAACATGGGGAGAGGGGAGGAGAAGGTGCAATGTATGGAGAGAGTAACAAGGAAACTTACATTACCATATGTAAACTAGATAGCCAACAGGCATTTGCTGTATGTCTCAGGAAACTCAAACAGGGGCTCTGTATCAACCTAGATGGATGGATGGGGAGGGAGACGGGAGGGAGGTTCAAAGAGAAGGGATATATGCATTCCTACGGTTGATTCATGTTGCGGTTTGATAGAAAACAACAAAATTCTGTAAAGCAATTATCCTTCAATTAAAAAATAAATAATTTTTTTTAATGTAAAGCTTTTTTTTCCTAGGGTAATTGTGACCTTCCAACTTTCTGTGTTTTTCCTCATTCAAAACACTCTGGGCTTACCTAGTAAATGGGTCTGAAATTTCTTCTTGTAGGATATATCTAAATGTGCTGTGATTAACAGGATTGTATCTCAAACGTGTTCTAATTCAATTGTATCTGTGAATTTTGTAATTTGGCCCTTATGAACTCTTATAATAAGTAAAAGTTTACATGGAAATTATATTTACTGAACTTTCAGTTTGTGCCAGGGAATATTTTAAGCACTTAATGTCTATTAACTTATTTAAATCTCAAAATGGCCCTCTGAGTAGTATTATCTCCATTTAATAAAAAAGATATCTAAAACCCAGCAAAGATCTTGCCCCAGATCATACGAGGTAGCTCTGGGATTCAATACAGATAGCTAGCTTTACTCATTGATCTAACCACCATGGTATATACTGTCTAAGTACTCTCAAAAGTTACAGCTAGAGACAAAAATGACTTTACCTAATTTCTCTAACTCTGATGTGTTCTTCTGTATATAAGTTTTAAAGGATGAATCCTTTGTCTCTATAACCTAAAATCCTACCAAAACAGGAAGAAAATGAAAGCTCAAGAAATAAACAAAATATGGAGTTAATTTTCTATTGTTTCTAAGTAAAGGAGTATTAACACATGCATTAGAACATATTTTGGTTATCTGTAATTGGAGCCACTTGAGGAAATGGCAACCCACTCCAGTATTCCTGCCTGGAAAATTACATGGACAGAGAAGCTTGTAACCCAGTCCATGGAGTAACAAAGAGTTAGACACCCTTGAGCATGACTGTGACCTGGATCTAGCATTAAAATCCTGCTGGGCATCAGGATCCACTCAGGCTAGATATTGTTGCTTACATGCAGTTTTTCCAAATCATGGAACATAATCCCCGTATATAAGTGTCAAGGATTTTAAGAGTCTACCCTTTTTGTTGACATATACAAACAACAGAATGGAGGAGTCACTGTGGAGCTAAAAGTCTAAGTTGACTTTGACCTTTTTCCAGCGTGTCCCAGTATAAATCCCAGGTACCGTTAGTAGACCATGCATACCAAATGGATGATATTTATAGAAATTTAAATAAAGCTCTATCAGATACAATTCTAGATAACAGGATAATGGTGGTATCAGATTGAGCCTCTGAGTAGGTACTGAAGTATATATCATCTCTACTTCTGAGAAGATATGAAAAAAGGAACCATGAAGAGTGACAATCAGGAAAACCATATCAAAACAGATATCCGAGACTTCCCTGGTGGTACAGTGGATAAAACCCATCTGCCAACACAATTCAATTCAGTCTCTGGTCCGGGAAGATTACACATGCCACAGAGCAACTAAACCTGTGAGCCACAACTCCTAGGTCCCTGTGCTACAACTGCTGAAGCCCGTGGAAGTAGAGTCTATTCTACAACAAGAGAAGCCACCACAATGAGAAGCCTGTGCACTGCAATGAAGAACAGCCCCTGCTCGCCACAGCTAGAGAAAGCCCACGCACAGCAACAAAGACCCAGTGCAACCAAAACCAAAATACACCGCATAAAAGATAGACACCTTCAAAGAGTGAATGGGACCCTAGAGACATGTAAACACAGGGCACAGAGAACACTGAGGGTGAATGGGGTTTTGAGAGAGCAGAAAGATTCTCCACTCTCATGCTGTCTATTGCCATTTGCCACATAATCATCATAAAGCAAGTGTGGGGTTTTCCTCAAGTCCACAGGCTCTTGTAATTAACTGCTCCAGAACTATATTCCTCATAACGTCCTGTGGGGCAGTGGAGAAAATGATATCAGTCGTGACACCATCTTCAGTGGCAACCTTAGGACAAGTCATAATTCTTCAGAAGTCTAATCTTCAGCATCAGAAATGTTACTTTCTGGTGAGTCATTTTCTATGAATATGAAACTAGATCTAAACATCTAGGACTTCCCCTTCCTGGGTCAAAAAGCCTCTGGATAAAATAATTCTCTAACATCCCTTTCTGAAACATGAGTTCTAATTTTTCCCATTTTCTCTTTGGGCTTGAGCCTTCTTGCTGTATGCCTTTTCCTGGAGCTTCAAAACCTTCATAATCAAGTCTTACCCACTCAGTTGAATAGTAAACAGGAGTTTAAACTCACCTATTATAAATTCAGTTTATACTTGAATTCTGGAAGCTGGAGCCTCTTTGGGGAATGTGAGTGGGTAGAATACAAATATTTCACTTTGTGCCTTTTATTTTCTGAGTTAAAAAAATCTTATTTTTTTGTACTGCCTCATATTAGCCTCTCTAAGATAACTTGAACTACTTTCTTTGCCCTTTTATTGAAGCCAATGGGGCATTGCAAATTATCGTTGTACTACTGAGTCAGTAATAGCCACAGAGTTTTAAAAAGCATTATTAAAGGAACTAATCTGAATGCACATCAACTACTTTTCTCATTTGAATAATACAGCCATGTAATTTTTAAAACTGTATTAAAATGCCTAGTTTAAATTACAGAATACAGTTCCCATTTATGAGGATCTAATGTGAATTTCTAAAGCAAGGATTTACTTAATTTTTGTTTTTATAATGCTTCTGAAATAAATTAGAAATGAAAAGAATTAATAAACAAATTCTTAACCAAGATTTTAATTCAATGTGCTGATATAATTGTCTTAAACATTATTATATTTCAAGGACTATCACAATTTTCCATACAGTCTAGCCAGAGCAGAGAAGGAGAACTAGTCTCTTTTCTCCATTTCTCCAACAATCTTTAAATAGAGAAAGACAACAGCAACAGTAACTAACACACAGTTGCTTGATTTAGATAAGCGACACCACGCCCTGTGTTATAAATTATCTTATTTAATCTTCCAAACAATTCTAAACATTAATACCTTACCCTATATGTAAGGGATTATTGTTTATACTTCTCTCTGCTTTATACTCACCTACTTGTCACCACTATGCGTGTGTGTGTGTGTGTGTGTGTGTGTGTGTGTGTGTGTGTGTTTGTGTGCCCGCACTCAGTCGCTTCAGTCACGTCCAACTCTGCGATCCTATGGACTGTACCCCACCAGGCTCCTCTGTCCATGGGATTCTCCAGGCAAGAATACTGGAGTGGGTCTGCCATGCCCTTCTCCAGGGGATATTCTCAACCCAAGGAGAGAACCTGCATCTCCTGTTTCTCCTGCATTGCAGGTGGATTCTTCACCACTGACCCACCAGGGAAGCCCCCTGTTACCACTATATGCATCCAAAATCTTCAGCACAACCATGAATGCTAAAAAAACATGTTTTAACTCAACTCTGGAGACACCAGGTTGATAGTGATATGTTTTGGGGTGGCTTCATAGTGATATGACCAGAGCTAAGCTTCACAAATATAAATCTGAGAGTCAGTATGCACTGTATAGTACAGAAAATGTACTGCTAGACAGAAATTCCAACAAATGCCATTGCAATAGCTCAGTAATGACATACTGAGCCCTGCATCTCTGGGAGATGGGAGAAAAGAAAGGAACCAGTGGTGAATGAATTGTGGAGGCATCAGTGCCTGGACCTGAGGAGTTTGTGAAAGACAGGAGGCTAGATGAATGGACTTTGTCATGAAAGGTGAGAGTGTTAACAGAAATAGCACAGATGGGTTAGACAGAACAGGATGGGGAGGCTTCTTTGAGACAGGTTGGTTTAAAGTCCTAGAAAAACCTGTAGGCAGAAATGCCCCTTTCCTTTTGACCAGAAGAGTGAAATGAAAACACTGTGTCGCTTATGAAAGTAAATCAAATCAGAAGAACAAAAGGAAAGGCTGAACAGAGGGGAGGGAGGAGATGTGGGTGACAGGGAAGGGTTTTCCTACTTTACTATGTACAAGGGAAGATTCTGTATCTTCTCTGTACTATTGACAGAGGAGAAGTTCTGCTGTTCCCAAAGTAGAAAAGTGATGTGACTTTACCAAATCACCCAATAGGATGGCCCCATCAACAAATCAAATGAATAATTAAAACTCTCTGGAGCCTACAGTCAGAGGGGCACAGACCCTCCTTATCACTTAGTTTAATTACCTACTTCCAAGTCAGTTCAAAAGAAAGAAAGAAGAAAGACAAGGGAAGGGGAAAAAGGCGGACATAAAACAACAGAAAATCAGTAAAAACCTATTTTTCTTTGGCTTTGCTGTTAAGCGAGTGACACATACGACTTGCTAACTCTTGTGGAGTTAACTGTAGAGCTTATTAGAAAGCACATAATTTGTCTATTTCTTTCTGATATATGTAGTGATCTAATTTTTAACACAGAAACTTATTTTTTTATTTTCTACTATTTGATGTTTAGTACGATACTGAAATGAGCAAAGTTAATTGGTTACAATTCAAAATTCTACTTTTAACACTTCACTTTATAAGATACCTATAGGGTAAGATCCCTTGCTTGCTGCCAGAAGTCTCCCACATAGAAAGGTAATGTGCACCCTTCAAAAGAAAAGCCGCCCCCAGCTTCATCAGGCTTCTTTCCTCCCAGGATTCTCTGCAACTATTAGGAATGCTTTTAGTATTTGGTTTCTTAGAAGAACAAAACTGCTCTTTCCCATACAAGATAAAGATTTCTAATGATCTGTTTTCTTTGGTAATATGTATGTCTAGAATGAAATTACCAGCTTCTGAAGCCATTCTGAAACTCTCCTGACAGGCATTACCATTTTGAACTTGGTGAACAATCACAAATATTTACCAAGCAGCCATCAACCCCTTTGCACACTCCTAAGCATGACCATGAGATAAAGGCAGATTATTTGATACAATTCTGCAATTATTTGTAAGCCTGGGTTTCCTAACATAAATTTAATATTGATTATATAGGCACTAAGGTAAGATTAAAATGAAGCAGCATCTCTGGGTGCATGCTCAGTAGGGCCCAACTCTTTGTGATCCCACAGCCCACCATGCTCCTCTATCCATGGGACTGTCCAAGCAAGAACAAATGGAGTAGGTTGCTATTTCTTTCTCCAGGGCATCTTCCTGACCCAGGGATCGAACCTGCATCTCCTGCATTGCAGACAGATTCTTTACTACTGTGCCACCTGGAAAATCCCAAAATGAAGCAGAGACCAGAGAAATTATGCAGAAAACTTAGATCTCAAATGCAGGTGTATCAGGCAAAAGTGGGGGTGGTATTTTACGCAGAGAAGGTTCAGTGATTTTCTCTGGAAGTGACCTAAGAATACCCTTGACTTTTCTGCATACCATCTGAGTGACTCTCTCATTGGTGGGCTCATTCAGGTACCCAGATGTTTTCCTAAAATATGAACTCCCCTCATGACAAAAAACAGAGTGGCAAAATGAAATTTAAATGTTTGTTTTTCCTCTCTGAGAAAGTTCTTCCTCTGCATAGGTAGCACAGGGAATGTGGAAAGAACATTAGCACTGGAATTTCTAAAGAACTGAATATTAATCCCAGTTCTGCAATTTGTCATTATTCATCTACTCAGCAAACACATCTCCAGCACATGTTACAGAGAAGATGGCACATTTAGGACCGGAAGTGGAAAGGTATTTTCGACCTTTCGGAGACCCAGTCAAGCACCTGTGTGCTATTCACTGTGCTGAGTGTCGCACCGAAGAGTCACACACAAAGCCGTAGGATGTCACAAAGCCCCTAGAAGAATCTCTCGGAAGTAAGAGGGACTATTTGGGCTGAGATCTAAAAAGTGAATAGAGCTTGTAACATCCTTATTTCCCTCATCTATCAAATGAGACACAGGGGTTTCTCCTACAGCTGTTTCAAAGGTTTGCTCTTTGTAATGCACAAGTCAAGAGACCTAGTCCAAGGTCTGGCACTGAGCCAGTTCCTCAGTAACTCTCCTTTTCGCTAACCTGGCTGAGAAATCTCTGTGTTTAGTTCACTTATTCATTTTTTATAGCTTTCTTCCCATCTGAAATGGACTTGGTAAGTCCAATAGAAAAGTCGAGTTTCCCTGATTTTTCGACTGAGTTTTCTAGTTGGTGGGTATACCTTTTTCCCCCAACTTGACTGTAGTTTGCTACCGGACCAAGCCCATGCCACATTCTCCCTTACTATCTCCCTTCCTGCCTAGCACAATACCTGTATACAGCTGGAGTTTGATGAGTGCTCATAAAGGAAGGAAAGCAGGGGCAGGAATATAGCTTGTTCTCAAATGGTACTGAACTGGATCAACAAGCTGACTAGAAGTAAATTCCAAACAGCAACAACAAATATTCCAAAGCCAAAAACAGCAAATGGTAACACTCTGTAAAACTAATTCTCTATTTACTGCCATTTTTGCTATGATTGGTATCTTTAAAAGTCAGCCTTATTAGCATGCAGATTTACAACTACACTCTGAGCTCTGAGCCTTGTAATGCCCTGTCATTTTACCTCTAGGGATTTATGTCTAATTCTAGTTAGTAAGTAGCTGTCGAACAGAATGACAGAGCTGTTTGTGTTTCACCAGCAGATGATGGTGATGATATTATTATTTCCACAATCAGTTTGGTGATGGTTGTTTGAACTTCAACATGTCTAGTAAGAGAAAAAAAAATAAAGGAATTAATATTTGAAAACTCAGTGTATTGTGTTTAGCATCATTATTACCATTTTTATGGCAAGTTCTCTGACATTTAAGTGCATTCCCATTTACAATATTGTCACCATAATCTCCTCATTTTGTAATTGCTTTTGAATACTTACAAGGTTTAATTTCTGATATTACTCCTCAATAAAAAGGAATGCATGTATTAGATTTATGGAAAATTATCCTGAGGATTTTAAATAGATTGTTATTTTAATGTTGCAAGAGCTCAGTATAGCAACAGGTCCTATTGTTAGCAGCTGTAGCCTGCATGAGTTACATGAACTTCCCGGGCTATACAGTCATGGGGATTAATTGCATTCTGGGGGTAGCAACTCTTGTCTTGGGGTTGTAGAATAAATGCATAATAAAGTATTCTGAAATAAGCACCTTATCTGGCTGTTCCTAAGAGACCCTCTGACTCTGGGTAGGGTGTCTCTCCCAGCACACTTCCCTTGATGTCCAAAGCCCAGACAGAATCCCACTCAAGTGTGGGATTTTCACTAGGTGGCAGTGATGTCAGCCAACTGAGGAATACATTTCAGAAGGCAGCAAACCAGGGCACGGCTATCTGACAGCTTTTTTCCATATGATTGATTGGCCAGGAGATCAACAAGCCAGAGATCAGACATGATCTAAACATTCAGCTGTAGGACTTGGTGTTTCGGTAAAGGGAAAATTTCCTCTGGCCAATGAACTGGAACCCAGCACAGAGATACTCTTTTTTTCCTCCTTTCAAGAACATTCTTAAATTAACATTGTAATTAACATTCTAATAGTCTCCAGCAGTCTTACCAAGCTTAGATATTTCTTCCAGTCAAAATCATTTTGCTTCATTTATACCCAATGCAAAACACACACACACACACACACACACACACACACACACACACACACACACACAC
>ML664199.1:20160689-20189600 GCA_007570785.1 Antilocapra americana
CACACACACACACACACACACACACACACACACACACACACACACACTATACATTCCCAAACCACTGCGATGCTATAGGGTTCTCCTGAAGATATCTTACGTATCTTTTGGCTCTGATTATCAATACTTAGCTATTTCTCAGTCCTAATATTACTTAACTTACAAAAAACTGTGTTAGTTGCTTCTTAGTATTTTTTTTTTCTGGATCATATAATGAAAGTACCAAGGACACCAAAATATCAATGAGTTGAAGGCAGAAATGTAAATAAGTAAGATTTTTTTTTTCTTCTTGCATAGTTTTGCAGTAAGTCCTATACAAATAATTTTTCTTGTAGTCTGGCTTCTCTCTACACGATAACGGTCTACTCAGTTCTAGAAACAAGAATGCTAAGGATCAAACAGATTATGTAAATGTTCGCTTTAAATGTTGGCAAACTAAATTTAACAAACTTTGAGAGGGAAGAGGAGGTATGTGATATGATTAAGTGAAGAAATGTTCCTAAATAAGCAAAAATCAGAAAATTATTTGCTTAAAATAGGATAACCTAGGCAACTGGGGAGCCTGTACCATGATGAATTTCAACAAGTCTAACCTTGGATTTGTTTCCCTAACTTGAGCATTTAATCCATATTAGACATTAGAAGAAATCAAGCAAGCCAATGGAAGAAATAACATCATGTTGCCAGTTAACAGTTTTCAAACAGACTCAAAGTCCCTGTTTTTCCGTTAATATTTTAGAGTATAGGTATAACCTCTTGATAATCTATTCAGTGAGTTACACATAATGATAGCAAAAATGTTCTGCAACTACTGTTGATGCCAGGAATCTTCACATTTCAGTGAGTAACTAAAAAAAAATCCTGCACCATTGAGCTGTCAGTTCAGAGGAAGTTTCCTTGAGTTTCTGAGGCCGTCAGACTACTATCTCCTCTGCCTGTCCATTTCTATAGCAGCTTTGTTGTGTTTTATGATGACAGTCTCAACCCCTTGAGACTAGCCATAGAGAAGGCACAATAGATGCATTATTTGTATTGTTTGGTTTTCTATGAGACACACATTGGGAAACCACTACTTCTCGGAACAGCATTTGCAGGAGGTCTCCAGGGGGCACCTCTTACCAATCTCACTGTCTCAACCCAAGGCTGAATGACAATAAAGAGTGGGGAAAATTAAAAGGAAAGGTGCTTTAATTGAACCTGTATTTGTAGAAATGTGATATAAACCTAGAAAACACCTTTCTTAGTCCCTGCAATGAGAAAGAGGGTTTCTCCAGAGACAGTCTGCAATGACAGCAAAATCATTACAGACTAAAACAGAGGCCCCCTCATTAGCTAAAGATGTACTTCAAAAGTCTTCTTTAAGAAAATGCTTATTCTTCCATTGGCAAATAAAATAAGGTTATGGAAATAAAAAGCAAAATGGAGGAGATCTAAAACAGGAGTCAACAAACTTTCTTAGTAAAGGGCTTTGCAGGGCACACACTCTCCTCAGCGACTTAGCTCTGCCACTGCAGTGTGAATGGAGCCACTGAACACAGCATGAGTGAGCAGGAAAGCCTATGGAACAACAAAATTCTATGTATAAAAATGGGCTGTATTTGACCTAGGGACATATAGTTCACTGACCACTCATCTGAAGTATTTTCCAGGGACTTCCCTGGTGGCCCAATGGTTAAGAATCTGCCTGCCAGTGCAGGGGACATGGGTTTGATCCCTGGTCCAGGAAGATCTTCCCAGGAAGATCCCTGCTCCAAGATCCCCTTGGAGCAACTAAGCCCACGTGCCGCAACTCCTTCATCTGTGCTCTAGAGCCTGTGCTTTGCAATGAGAAGCCGCTACAAGGAGAGGCCTGTGCACCACAACCTGGGTAGCCCCCGCTCACTGCAACCAGAGAAAGTCCGGGCACAGCAACAAAGACCCAGCACAGTTAAATAAATAAAGAACATTTAAAAGTAAAGTATTTTTTAACCCAGCTACTCATTCAAACATCGAGAAAAGTGTGAAGGAATGCAGGGCATTGATTGTCAGGTCTAAACTCCAGGTCTTCAGAGGTTAAGTCTTGCCCCCGTCCCCCAGGCCACTGTCACAATGCTCTCAAGCCAAACTTTGCTTGGAAAATTGGGAGGTGAACATAGAACACGGGAGAGGGCCGGTGCCTCAGATAATTTATTCCTCCACAGCCACAGGAGGAAGGTCATCCTCTCAACACCTGCAAACAACATGACTTGCAGCTTAGGTATGGTGGGAAAAAATATTGGATTTGGAATCAAAAGCTGAGTTGATTTTGCACCATCAGGGTCTTAGTCACCAACTCTGTGTACTCAGGCAAGTTGGGATGTTCATGACTTTCATTTTTCTTATCTCTAAGAGTCAATATTTAACTCAATAGGAATCTCATCAAGATCAAATGAGAAAATTTGCTTAAATATCCTTGATTAACTACAAAGGACTAAACAAATATGAGTTATGTCAATATATCAATAAGATGCAAAGTTAAATCAATGGCTGCCTTCAGGTAAGCTGTGATCAATGTATTATGTGATCGGTTGTGATGGGCAAATACAAGTTCCTTGTGTGCATAAGCCACTTGACTTGCCTTCAGGGCCTTCAGCATCTCCTGGTCTTGATAAGCACATGAGTAAATATGTCATTAAAAACGTAATAAACTGTACATATATCTGATCATGGGAGGTGTCAGGATAGAACCTTGATTTTAAAAAAACTCCTACAATGATATACTCTGTTAGGTCACAGAGTAAGCAGCCTTTTTATATTTGAAAGAAAGCCTGTCAACTTGAGACACAAACTAGTTCTAAATTCACAAATTATTCGCTGAACCAGGGTATATAGGAAACCTCCTAGGGTTGGGCTGATAAAAATTCCCTAATGCTTCTGGCTCCTCATAGACTCATATTCACTTCTCTAAAGTCAAGCTCCAACCAGGGCATGTCTCACTTCCTTCAGAGTCGTTCTACGTTGTGAAGTAGGAAGAGAAAGAACAGTAATGCTGGATAATCTGTTTGCACTTGTCTCTTTCTGCTGAGAACAATAACTTGCTATAGGAAGCATCCTAGAATCTACTGATTTGTCCACTTTAATGCTATAGTCTTTTTAGAGCTACCCTACTCCTATCATTTATTTTAGCTCTGTAATGCCAAAAAAGAAAAAGACACTCTAGAATCTATTAGAACTAAAAACAAAACACTTTTGAAGAAACATTCTTACTGTCCATGGTTTCTAGTAGTATTTATAAACTGTTTTGGCCTAAACATTATGGATCACTGAAATTCTGAAAGACACTCAACTCCCAAACTGACCCGATCAAGTCTAGAAGCCCCATCTCTATGGAAAAGTCTGTAAAGATGGCAAAGTGCTGATAGAGAAAAAGGAGGGAGTGGAAGGAAAAGCAGTAGAGACATGGATGACAGCCTGTATTCATTCAAGCACAGCAAGGCTTGTAAGACAGAACACAAATTCACTGGACCAGGTATAACAAAGTGAAAGTAAAGAGCTCTGGTCTAATCCCAAATATGCTATACTGTTCTGGGAACCCTCATGTAAGTCACTTTATTCTCTGTTTCTTCCCACATACTTCTAGAGGGCATGAACTGTACACCCAGCCTCCCATCTTGACTGTTTTATGGATTCACAATTACAGGTGTTTTAACAGGGATTTTATAAAATTTTATAAAGTTACAGAAAGTAAAACAGGGGGATTCTCTTCTGCAAATCACAGTGTGATAACAGTACTGAGGCTTACTTTCCTAAGTTTTGCCTTATAATGTAGCCTCTACATAAACACAGATCTGTGGCTATATAATGAAATTTATAATTAATGCTCAGACTGTGTTTACTGAGAGTTGTCTTTCTTATGGCTTCCTTCACTCCAAAGAAGAGATGATCCTTTCTTGGTACCTAGAACTATGTGCCCACTTCTCCCAATTCTGATGGAAAACTCTAGGTAAAATGCTGTGTGCACTCTGATTGCCTGAGCCATGCAATGAACACACAAAATACATAACTTGGAAAATCATGAAACGTTTTCATGAAAAAATTATAGTTTATATTCAGAACCATAACTTCATATCTTAACAGATTTATCCAGATGAAATACTTCTTTATATCAATGAAGAAAACACCAGCTGATATATATTTCTGCTATTTATCACATAATCTAAATACTTGGAAATTTGAATAGAGTTATCATCAAGCAACCCCTTAGAGATGAGTGGTTCTCAACTCTGATTGCACAATAACATCATGTTTTGTTAACTTTTTTTATTGGAGTATAGTTGCTTTACAATGTTGTATTGATTTCTGCTATACAGTGAAGTGAATCAGCTATATGCATACATATACCACCTCCCTCTTGGGTCTCTCCCTCCTGTCCCCCTCTATCCCACCCATCTAGGTCACCACAGAGCACTGAGCTGAGCCCCTGTGCTACACAAAGTTTCCCACTGGCTGTCTATCTTACACAGAGAAGCGTATATGTGTCAATCCTATGTGTGCGCTCAGTTGCTTAGGTGTCTCCAACTCTTTGTAACCCCATGGACTGTAGTCTACCAGGCTCCTCTGCCCATGGAATTTCCCAGGCAAGAATACTGGAGTGGGTTGCCATTTCCTATTCCAGGGGATCTTATCAAACCCAGAGATCAAACCTGTGTCTCCTGCATCTTCTGCAGTGGCAGGCTGATTCTTCACCAACAGCACCACCTGGGAAGCCCAAAGTTGCCAGTCCTAATCTCCCAATTTGTCCCACCCTCTCCTTCCCCACTCCATGTGCACATGTTCATTCTCTACATCTGTGTCTCTATTTCTGCCCTACAAACAGGTTCATCTGTATCATTTCTCTAGATTCCACATATATGCATTAATATATGACATTTGTTTTTTCTTTCTCATTTACTTTACTCTGAGACACAGGCTCTAGGTCCATCCACATCTCTGCAAATGACCCATTATCATTTCCTTTTATGGCTGAGTAACAGTCCATTGAATATATGTACCACATCTTCTTTATCCATTCATCTGTTGGACATTTAAGTTGCTTCCAGGTCCTGGCCACTATGGCGAACAGTACAGAGGTTCCTTAAGAAACTAAAACTAGAACTACCATCTGACCTAGCAATCCCACGCCTGGGCATATACCCTGAGAAAACCGTAATTCAGACACGTACGCCAGTGTTTACTGCAGTACTGGTTGCAATAGCTAAGATCATGTTTTAAATTTTAAAGTGACCAGGGTCCCCCCCCTAACAATTAATCAGATGCAAGAAAAACACTTGTAGACCTCATTTTTCATGCACAAGTCTCCCTCCCTTCATTAGCACATATTCCAATACAGGAGTATATTTCATTTCATTTTTCACTGAAGTACAAGGAGCCCAGAAGGATGCAGCCACCAGCAGTCATCATCTTTGGAAGGATGGTGTTGCCTAAGAAAAACGCAGCTGTGGAAGCTGCTCCAGGTGGCCTCTGAGAACTCGGAGACTTTCTCACTTCTCACTAACTCATATTTTACCATCTGGGAAAAGAAGGCAATATTTGCCTCTGACCATTCCAGGTCTGAGCAAAAAGATAATTAAATACATGAGTTTCTAGGAGTCTTTTTCATCAGAAAGGATTAATATATCGTGATAGTTACTGAGGCTGCCACCACTACTGTTGCTTCACTGTTCTACTACAATATCATTGTCACACTATTAACCATCTTGTGGGCACCAAAAGTGACAGGTGTAAAATGATATTTTTCAATGTCATACTTGCTTCGTCTTGTAAAGAGAAGTATAAGAGGACCCCAGAGAAGGCCAAAAATATAATATTCCTGTAAGCTAAGTCCCTATAACCTCAGAATGAATGCACACGCTCATGACTTCAGTTTCTCCACCCCTCCAATTACGGTGACTTTTCATTCAAATATAATACAAAGCTTCAGCTGATTTGAATAGTGCTATAAAACACTGGTGGGGCTCTCTTAGAGCATTCAATTGTGTCAGGCATTTCTGAATCCAGCCTTCCTGAATATCAGAACTATTTCTACCTGGCTTATGGAGGACAAGCTTCATTTCACATCTGTCTCTTACAGACTCATGTAACATGTGCACAGCAGTAAACGGCTGCTGGGCCACTGAAGGATCCTATATCTGGAGTCTGAAGCCCCTTTCCCTTACATGTACAATGAGAGAAACTAAACTAACTGAGGTCTATGTCATTCCACTTCAATTACCTATATAAGTATTTCAAAAAAAAAACCGAACAGGATGCTTTTTAAAAAGCCTAACTATGTGACTTTAAAATCCAATTTGAAGAACAAACCAAATATCATTAGCTAAAATTGCAAAGAAATCTCTGAATAATTTAAAAGCAGGTATGGGAGCATGGGGGCCTTCCCCTGCCAGATATTAAAACATATAATAAGGCTATAACAACTACAGGTATTTTCACTCTGGCTCAAACATCACAAAATGGGATAGAATAGAAAGTACAAAAACCAATTTATGCTTATGACTCAGTGAGTAAATGATCAAGTTTGGAAATGCTACTGTGATTAAAATGTTTATCCATTTCTAATTGTTATTCATAGTATACAGAAAATATGTATTCTTTACATTAAACTGGTGACTGGCCATGCTATTTAACTCATTACTTTCTAATAGTTTTACAATTGATTAACTTTCAGTTTCCAGATCAACAAAATTATTGTCTTGCATATGCTCTGTTTATCTCCTTTTATTTAAATACACTTATTTGTAGGAGTATTAGTACTGGTTTCAGTATTCATATGCATTGATTAGAATTTCCAGAATTATGAAGGAAAATGGAGGTGATAATAAGCATCCTTATAATTTTTCTACTAAATGGATATTGGCTGTTAGTTTTAAACACATATTTTTTTAACTGTAAAAGAGACACTGTATCTCTAGCTTACTGATTATATATTTTGATTCAAGAATATGTTTCATCTATAAATGCCTCTTCTGCATTTACTGGGGGATTTTCACAAGTTTTTATCTTATATATGTGATGAATCATGATCATAGATAATATTCTTAAATTTACTAAACAGTACTCAGTATAGTTTTTATTTAAAATAATCATAATTTGATAACACTGTATTTCATATTTTGGCATCTTTAGACACAAATTGGTTTATGGTTTTCTTTCTGTGTTATCCTTGCCAGGTGTTACTCAAACTATTAAGTAGTCTATTTTTAGAATCGGTACTAAGGCTATTACCTAGCTGAATAGGCAATCGAACAGGATAAACTATACTATCCAAACCCACCTGAGGTGGAAAGCTAGAGTTCAACTGCTAGGGCTACTGAATGCAATGAATACGTACATATTTTAGCTTTCAGTTTTTCTTGTGCAGATCAAAACAGCTTTGAGAATCACAGCGGTGTCCATGTAATATGGAGTTCCCCATGTAGGTCAGTCTGTAAAGAATCTGCCTGTAATGCAGGAGACCTGGGTTCAATTCCTGGCTCAGGAAGATCCCCGGTGAAGGAAATGGCAATGCACTCCAGTTTTCTTGCCTGGGGAATCTCATGGAGAGAGAAACCCAGCAGGCTACACGAGTCGGACACGACTTAGCACTATCTTTCTTTCTTTCAATGTAATATCAAACCTAATTGTAAATTGTAAATTAAAACTTTGTCATTCAGATTATCAGCCATGTGCACAATACATATAGACAAGGAACATTAGACTAATTTTATTTTTCATTAGTTAAATTACTGACAGAATGTTTGGACTCCATGAAAAAATGCAAGGCAGAACAAAGTTTGGTAAAAATTGACATTCTCTAAGAACAGACTTCTGTGAAATAGAGATTAATAGTCATTTTTTCACATGTTGACTACTGTGAAACAGTAGTAAGTACATGGTACATGGAGTTAAAACATCTAGGCTCAAGATAAAACTGCAAACTAGTTGAAGGATACAAAAGCAACATGCAAAAACCAGCTGCATTTCTATACACTAAGCATGAATAATCCAGAAAGAGAATTAAGAAAACAACCCCATTTATAGTGGCATCTGAAAGAACAAAGCACTTAGGAATAACTTAACCAAAAGAACAAAAGACTTGTATGCTGAAAAAAAATATATATATATATAATGCTGAATGAAATTTAAAAAGACGTCAATAAATACACCTGTATTCATGAATTGAAAGATAGTATTATAATGCCAATACTAATCAAAAATTTCTATAGAGTCAACACAATCTATCAGAATCCCAGTGACATTTTTTGAAGAAATAAGAAAATCGAGCCTAAAACTCATGGAATCTCAAGGGACCTCAAACAGTCAAAACAATTTTGAAAATGAACAAAGCTGGAGGCTGCACACTTTCAGATTTCAAAACTTCAAACAGAGCTATAAGTAATCCATAAAGTATAGTACTAACATAAAGACTGACATATAGCCCAATAAACCGAATACAGAACTTAGAAATAATCCATCACATATATGGTCAAACGATTTTCAGCAAGCGTGCCAAGACCATTCAATGGGGAAAGGACAGTTTTTTCCAACCAACAGTACTAGGAAAACTGGATATCTACATGAAAAAATATGAAGTTGGATCTTTATGTTACACTACACACAAAACTAACATAGATCAAATGCCTAAATGTAAGAATTAACACTATAAAAGTTTTAGAAAAATATAGGGAAAAGTTTCACGACATTGGGTTTGGAAGTTAATTCTTGGATATGATACCAAAGCACAGGCAATTAAAGAAAAAAAAAACAGATAAATTAGACTTAACAAAACTTAAAAAAAAATTGTGCATCAAAGGACACTATCAACAGAGTAAAAGAAAAAATAATTGCAAGTCATATCTGATAAAGGATTAATATTCAGAATATATAAAGAACTCAAACAACTCAGCAACAACAAAAGAAAGCTCAATTAAGAGCTAGTTAAAGGACTTGAATAGATGTTTATCCAAAGAAGATATATAGAAGGCCAGCAAGAACCAGGAAGGATGATGAACTTCACTAATCATCAAGGAAACGTAAATCAAAGCCCCAGTGAGATACCTCATATGCATTAGGCTATTAAAAAGGGAGGAGGGGAGGGAGGAAGTAACTGTTGTTGACAAGGATGTGGAGAAATTAGAGCCCTCATACTTGGCTGTGTTTGGGCATGTTAAATGGCGTCACTACTGCAAAAACAACAACAACAACAACAACAACAGAGTGGTGATTCCTCAAAAAATTAAAATATAGTGACTATATGATTCACCACCATTCTTCTGGGTATAAACCTAAAATAACTGAAAGCAGTAACTTGAACAGATAATTGCATCAGAGCAGCACTATTCACAATAGACAAAAGGTGGAAACATTCCAAATGTCCATCAAGGGATGGGCAGATAAATAAAATGTGGTATAGTCATACAAAGGAATATCATTCAACCTTAAAAATGAATGAAATTCTAACCCATGCTATCACATGAGTGAACTCTGAAGACATCATGCTAAGTGAAATAATCTAGACACAAAAAGACAAAGGTGGAACAACTTCATTATGTACCTAGAATTCTCTAATTCATAGAAGTAAGAAAGTAAAATGATGGTTGTCAAGGGCTGGAGGAGAGGGGAAACAAGTATTACTATTGAATGGGTAGAGTTTCAGTTTGAGAAGAAGAAAAAGTACTGGAGATGCACGATAGTGATGGCTGCTTAACATTGTGAATGTACTTAATGCCACTGAACTTTATACCTAAAAATGGTTAAAGTGGTAAGTTTTATATTATGTATATTTTACTGCCCCCCCACAACTACTCTAAGTTGCTTGAGGCCAGGGATTCTGTTTCATATCGCTCTACAGAAATCCCTGTCCACAGGCCCACCAGATGGACCAGGGTTTGAAACTCAGCATTTTAACTTACTGACTGACTGATTATTAGTAACTTCTCAAAGCCTCTGTTTCTGTATCTATAAAATAACAGCTATAGTTTCAAAAGGAAGGGGATATATGTATACCTATGGCTGACTCATGTTGAGGTTTGAGAGAAAACAGCAAAATTCTGTAGAGCAGTTATCCTTCAATAAAAAAATGATAAATTAAAAAAATAATACCTACCTTTTGAGTTGACATGAAAAATAAATGAGCAATGCATTTTTAAAAACACAGTTATGGTGCTCACAAATGGTAAGTATTAAATAACTGTTCAGTGTGACTCTTACCCAGTGGCTCAGCACAACAGCTGACAGTTTCTCACCTTTGATACCACTTGTGTGACCAGCTATGACCTTAGAGTTGGTTTTGTACCCTTAAAATAGGATCAATGTAGCCTCTGTCACAGAACTGCTGTGATGCCTAACTGAGATTATGAGAAAGTGCTTGAAAAATTATGGGACTATACAAAAGTAAGATACTTCACTGCATAATGATAAAATACATTAGAAAGTAAATTGAGAAGTGGTTTTAAAAAGTACTTGCATTTACCACAAAGAACAGTCTTCAACGTTGACTTTAAATGCAAAAACACATTAGAAAGGAAAACATACAGAAACCTCCAGATCTGGAATAACAAAATTCAGGTTTCCCAGACATATATGCAAAGACTGAGCACACACGCAAAATAAACACATATTTCATGGTGGCACTTACACACGTGAAAAATAAGCCATACCATCATTCTGAAATGGTTCCTTATTGTCACACTTCATGACCAAGGAAAAGCTACCTTCCACATGGGTTCTGGTCTGGTCACATACTCCGCCTCAATGAGATTTCCTTGAAAAAACCAAAGCGCCCACAGCGGAGTGAAACCAGATGCTTAGTGACGGGTGGAGAGCAGCTGGTTTTTCAAACGGAGCATTTTGGAGGTTTTCCTATACCTGGAGCAAAGAGCTGGCAAGAGCCACGCTGCACACGCTCCTTTTTCTCTAAGGCAGCAGAGGGCGCTCCAACTCCACGAGAGACAGATGCTTTCCTTTCCCGGCCTCTGAGGAGCGGTGAACTCCAGACCTCTGTTCCCACAGCTCAATTCCACTGAAAACATACTCCTATTCCCTAAGAATGATCAGCCCACCCAAAAAAAGAGTAAATGGAGCCTGGGTGAGGGGGAATCTTGTGGCCCACCAGACAGCAGGCTGCCTCACGGCTCACCAGCTCTTCCCACACCTCTCGCGTTGCAAGGAGAGTTGAAAATGTCTGCAACAGAACTCGGGAAGGAACAACCAATACCTCCCACAGTTCAGAAGCCCAAACCAAGCTTCAGTTAGGAATATTAAGTTACAGCCAAGGAACTTCGAGCAGGAGGCCCAGCCGAGCACTCTTGCCCATTCTCAATAAAATTCCCGCAGGTGGAGGGGCTAGGATGAGGGCTGGTGGCACACCATCAGGAAGGTTTAGGGAACACGTACAAAAGCAGTGGCTCTGCTAGCTTTAACCAAAATAAGGAGTCATATTCCCTAAAATGGGTGGAAATTTTTGAGGCTAACTTTCATTGTGCAGAGAAACTCTGTTACCTTCTACTTTGGTGTGCTGAAAAATTGCACAACAACCTAAAAATATAAGAGATTTTACTAGGTTGCCGTTCTTTTCTCCTTGACCCTATTATTTAGTTAGCTGGCCAAAAGGCCTTAATTAAGGGGAAAACCCCAAATACAATGTTTCTGTCCAAAACTCCTCATTCCATTCCTATTGCTTAAGTGTTAGTCACTCAGTCGTGCCTGACTCTTTGCGACCCCATCAACTGCAGCCCACCAGGCTCCTCTGTCCATGAGACTTTCCAGGCAAGCATACTGGAGTGGGTTGCCATTTCCTTCTCCAGGGGATCTTCCCAACCGTGGGATCGAACCCATGTCTCCTGCACTGCAGGCAGATTCTTTACTGACTGAGCTACAAGGGAATGCTTAGGAGCCCAGAAAATTCTCTATAAAGGAATCCAGTGAGGACTTCCTTTTCTCTCCATTTTCTGCTCTCCCTGGCTTTCCTCGTCCTATTTTTGTCATCTCATCTCCTTCAATCAACATAATATGCCTTCTTTCCAGATCAGGCAAGCATCACAAAGAAATAATACAACCATCCAGGTTTGGATCTACTTTAACAAATATGCCGTTAGTCACCTTGCCTCCATGGCTGTGGCAAAACTGGTGAAATTTACACTGAAGGAAACTCAGCATAAAGCTTGTCCTCAGGCAATTTAACAAGTTTCAGAAAATGGGCCACACATAGAATATGTAGTAGATGCTCAGCTCGAGCGAAGCACTCACTGTGCTTTCTGTATCTTGACAGTAAGTGGCAGGCCCTGCAAAAGACCTTAAAAAGATCGAAGCCAGGTTCAAATCTTGGCTCTGGTACTTTTTTATTTATGTTACCTATTTACTTACCTTCTCTGAGCTTTCAAATTCTCAGACAGAAAAATAGGAAAAAATCTGAGAGTGTTGAAAGGATAAATGTTTCATATTCATATTGCAACAGCAACCCTGGGTGTTCAGGCAACAGGAAGCTCTTCTCTGGATTAAAACAATGAGTTAAATGCTACGCAAACTTTCTAAAACTCAGATTTGACAAATGTTACTTACATCCAGAGCATGTGTGTGAATCTGGCCTAGAAGAAGTTCAGATTCTTCCTTTAACTCTCTTCATATCAGGATATACAATGTTAGCAAGCTTCATGGGAGAAAAAAAGTAGAGCTATACTTAGCTACAGATTATTGCCCTTTTTCCTGTAAATTCCAGAAAAAGCTTATTTTGTCTATTTGGAAAAAAATGTCTGGTGTCTCTGAAAATGAAAAAACAGGCCTAAAGAAAATGGATAAAGAACAACCTGGCTTAAGATTTGTGTCAAAGGCTTTGGAGCGATCCTCTCAGCATTTCTAAATCACACTGCACATCTAGCTTTTTTTCCAAACAGTATATTGATCACTTGCAGCCAAATTGTGGTCTTTCAAACAGCATGTTCCTTTATCACCATGGAACTAGCAGTTTCAGATTCCATAATTGAGAGCTACATAGTTTATAGGAATTGATATTCAGAATAAGACTATTTAGTTTGAAGCTGAATAATGATAGATGTGCGGAGCTGGTTGCTTGCTAGGAAAAAATAGTCCATTTCAAGTTTCCATGGTCTTGCCAGGGAAAACAGCACCTTATGTATTCTTTCAGGAGAGAAAAATATTTCCATCTATCACACAAGTTTAGAAGACCTACTTCTAGAAATGTCATGGTGCTAGCTCCTTTTTTTCTGGGGATGGCAACTCATGACTAAACAGTCAGTGCACCCTCTCATGCCAGCAAACTCCTTTCTTCCATATTATATACAGCACTGTTATTCTGTCTTTAACGCTCAGTTTTTGAATTAGGAGAAAGTATAGCAGAGACAATGTAGCACCTAATTCTCCATGACAAGTCATGATATATGTGTATCCTTCTAAATACAACAAAAGCAAACACAGCCCTTTGGGCCATATTTACTATTTTTTTAAGTAGAAATCAACTGACCTTCCTTAATTTTATTTCATCCACATTATTTGTAAAATATCACTAATGATATATATGGTCTTTTCTTTGTTGAAAAAAAACACACATATTTCAAGCTTTTATTCAAATATAAATCCTAAAGTTAGTTAAATTTGCATGAGGTATTTAGAGATATATTTATAAAACAATAAACTCTCCAATTGATTATAGTACAAACATCCCTTATCCTGCCTTCCTTTTTTTTTCACAGATCTTCTCAAATTCACTGATTTTTAATCAAAATGGATTTTCTGCTTCACATCTCATTAGATATGAGTTTGAAAGAAAAGACAGAAGCATTTTATGCAAAGTTCTAGAATGTGTAAAATCTGAGAGACTGTTCCCATAGCAGCTCCCTGAGTAAAATGTAATCAGTCCATTTAGTAAGACATAAACTGCTAACCTACAAGTCTAAAGGAAGTGTCCTGTTCACGCAGATAAGAATGTTAGTGAGGGACATCTACTACTTTGACACAGGAAATAGTTCCATTTACTGGGTCTATATGCATGTGCTATTCTAAAAAGCATTATTTCCAACAATTAATAAAATAGCATGTGATTAAATTTGGGATGCAGATCCTCTCTGATGCCTTCTGAGACACATCAATCTAACCTTTATCCCTTTCTCCTCTCAAGTCCCATAATGGGGCACAGCGATGCAGACTGGCGTTTCAAACTTCTAACTATTGATATATATTGATTTATATTTTACAAAGATTACATATTCTTTGTGGGACACAACAAAATTATTCTCTCTCTCTCTCCATACATATAGTTTCTTTTAAAAGTGACAAGCATACAACTACAAAATCATTTTTTATAATAAATTGTTTTAAGAAATTTTATTGAATGCAAACAAGACTTTCTGAAATCACAGTGATTCTGTGATTATATTAATACAAAGAAATCATGAAAGGCTATTTGTAAGCTACAGTCCTTTAACAATTTTTTTTTTCACTTCTCAGCCTGTACAGAGTCACACACACACACACACACACAAGGACTAAGAGAGAAAAGGGGGATCATCATACCTTCCTATAAAATTCTGAGAAGAGAAATTTTACAAATTTAAAAATCATTATTCAGTTCAGTTCAGTTGCTAGGTCATGTCCAACTCTTTGCGGCCCCATGAACCACAGCACGCCAGGCCTCCCTGTCCATCACTACTTGAGTATAATTATACATTTTCGATGATGGTTCTGATGAAGTTAATAAAACTAAGTGATAAACTTGAAACCAACTTAACTAAAACATGTTAAGAAGTCGAGAGAACTGAGTCTTGAAATTAATAAAATCCCTTGGTAAAGTCTGCAAACTCTAGTATATTATTTCAAGTGATGATTATCTCCAGAATAGTCTCCTTAATTCTGTGGGAGTACACAAAATAAATGTGAAGTTTTATTTTGTTAATCTTGACATGTTTAATTTTAGAGTAAAAGAAGATGGAATTAGTGAGGATAGAAAGTTTTCTTTCTTGTAATATAAGAATTGTGGAAAGTGTCTTAAAGGATTTTATGATCCTAAAGATATATGAAAATAAAAATATTCTTATCTAAATGAAGTGGCCAATTAGGTAATAGTGCATCTTTACCTTTTAAATTCAGTAAATAAACCATGTGTCTGATTTTCTTCTCACAGAAAAGATAGCCACTTGAGCATAATGAATTACACTGTAATTTTCTGTACGTGAATTTTAAAATTGTAACTATTTTTGAAGGAATAGTGAATCCTATTTTAGGAACTGAGTGGAAAGTGCTGTGCACCAAGGCAAAGGAAAACCAATCTGTATGAAATTCATTTGGCTAAGAAAAGAAGGGAAAGGTGAAACTGAAATACGGAGAGTCAGTCTTCAACTCTGAAACATACTTTATTTGCAGCCCTGATACACACGTACCCACCATCACTTTATTTTACTATCACCTGAATGCATGCTAAAATTCTCTTTTGGGGTAAAGAATCTGCCCACCAATGCAGGAGACACAAGTTCAATCCCTGGTTCAGGAAGATCCCACATGCCACAGAGCAACTAAGCCTATGCGCCACCACTACTGAGCCCGTCCGTGCTCTAGAGCCCAGGAGCAGAGACCACAGAAGCCGACGTGCCCTACAGCCCGTGCGCCACAACCAGGGAAGTCCTGCAATGAGAAACTCGAGCACCGCAAGTGCAGAGAAGTATAGAAAATCCGTGTGTAGCAACGAAGACCCAGCACAGCCAAAAATAAATTAATCAACCTTTTAAAAAAATTCACTTTTGAAGCAAGGAAAGTTTGTGATACGTTGATGTTTCCTGAAACAAACATGAACGATGGCTCTTCTACCCAGTCATCTTCTTTATCACTCTAGAAAAGGGAAGTTGTCGGACTTTGCATCTGCAGTATAATTAGTTTGTAGAGGCAAGATCATAATGAAAGAACAATTTACATTATTACGGGCATTTGACTGTTTCTCACTCTAACTGGAATAAAAAGTGAGTTCCACTATGTACATTCAAAGATTTATTCAATCCATTTTCTAATATTTTCCCTCCAGAAAAGCAAGAGTGTGATTAGCAAGCGGGAACACTAAAAACGGTTCCTAAATTGAGACTTCCCATCCTGCCTCCATGGGATCAAAGTAGACAGAAGGGCTCCAGAACAAATTCTGGGAGCACTGTTTGGCTACCAGAAATGGTGCAACTGGTTTCTGTGCCATGCTGTAATTACACTGGCTCAGGAAAAAGTTCTACATTGTTCTTAGAAGTAATACTAATAATAAACCTGTCAATCATAATAAGTCATGAATGGAAAGCTCTTTGTTGGGCACCACCATCAAGGATGAGCTGCAGGTAAAGAATTATTATTGACAGCCAAATGCAGAGACTACATCTTCAGATGCTATGGCCTAAGGTCATGAAGATGAGGGATGCAAAATAAATGCAGCTCTCATCGAGCAATAATGGATTTGCAAGAATTTGAAACAAAACTTTCCTTCTAGCTACTGCTTTCATGTTGGAGAAATAAAATACATGTACAAAATTTAAAGCTTTGTGTGTCTAACCCTTTCTGACCCCTTTTACATTCAGTTATTAATAATAATAACTATGATAATAATGCTTATGACCAAGACTGGAATGGGGGTTAATTAGTTAATATTTATAAAGCTTTCTGAAAATGAAAACTACTATTGAAATATTAAGTATATTCTTTTCTCCTTTCACGCTTTCCCTTCATTTCCTTCTTTTATCATAGATAGATCAATCCATTTTTCCTCCTGTCTGGCTAATTTTTTCACTGGTTGTATTTTCTACTCTTTCTTCTGTTCTTGCCCTTGACTCCGCATTGATTCCTATCACTCTCACACTTCACCTTGTCTTTACTTTTCTCCCCTGCTAGGCTTCTCTCTAGTCTTTCTTTATCCACTCCTCACTCTCTTTCCTCTTTTGCATGTATATTTATCCACTTACTTTCCTCATTATTTTAACATCAGAAAAATATTAAAAATGATATAGTTTTTAATTAAAGTTGTATCCCCATGATATGAGGTATTGCAATAAAGTAGATAAATACAACTGGTGGTCCCCAATTCTTTCCTACCTGATGTGAAGAGCTGACTCATTGGACAAGACCCTGATGCTGGGAAAGATTGAAGGCGGGAGGAGAAGGGGACAACAGAGGGTGAGATGGTTGGATGGCATCACCGATTCAATGGACATGAGTTTGAGCAAGCTCTGGGAGTTGGTGAAAGACAGGGAAGCCTGGCGTACTGCAGTCCATGGAGTCACAAAGAGTCGGACACGACTAAGCGTCTGAACTAAACTGACTGCCTGTGTGCAAGTGTGTGTGTGTGCATGTGTACACACGTCGGTTGTGTACAACTCTGTGACCCCATGAACTACAGCCCACCAGGCACCCCTGTCCATGGAATTCTCCAGGCAAGAATACTGGAATGGGTTGCCATTTCCTTCTCCAGGGGATCTTCCTGACCCCTGTGAATCTGTGTCTCTTGCATTTCCTGCATTGGCAGGTGGATTCTTTGCCACTAGACAGCAAACTCTATGTTATCGTACACTGTGACCATCCCTTGTATTCTACAAAATCTCAACAAAGGAATTTTTTTGTTGTTGTTGTTTAGTGATAAGTCATGTCTGACTCTTTGCAACCCCATGGACTACAGCATGCCAGGCTCCTCTGTCCTCCACTATTTCCCAAAGTTTGCTCAGATTCATGTCCATTGAGTCAGTGATGCTGTCTAACCATCTCATCTTCTGCCACCCCCTTCTCCTTTTGCCTTCAATCTTTTCTTTTCTAAACTATTGATTTGTGCCAGGTCTCAGTTGTGGCATACAGGGCCTTCCATCTTGGCTGAGCTTCAGGATCTTTAGCTGTGGCATGTGGGATCTGGTACCTTGACCAGGGATCAAATCCAGACACCTTGCATTGAGAACACAGAGTCTTAGCCACTGGACCAGCAAGGAAGTCCCTAAAGGACTGTTTTCAACGAATCCTTTCCTGCTATAACATCCTGACAACTTACGAGCATTCAGAGTCTTAATAACACTATGAGCTGTCAAAAGCCTTATCACAGGGCAAAAGTATTGTGTCAGGTTTCAGCTGGTCTCACATGTGTATTTCCCATTGTATGTGCAACTTCTAAAGGTATATTCACTAACAATAAAAAGATTGGAAATTATCGATTTACCATCCCCTTTCTAAAAGAAACAGTGAAAAGATAATACAGCTGTCTCCTTAGAGCCTAAATGAAGAATTCAGTCATAGTTATACTCATCAAGCAATTAAAAATTCTATATTTTAATGATATATTTTAAGACATTCCATTGTTTAAGATATCTACTCAGATTTTAGAAACAGAATTCCAAATTGTAGACTTATTCAGTTTATAAGTTCAGGACTCAACTAGTTACTGCTTACTCTCACTCATCAGAATACAGTCCCTATATCTAATTATATAGATTTCTAACTGAAACATCTAACTCGACCATTAAATAGTGCTGTATTCTTGCTCAAATGCTTTAGGGGCTTTGACCTGCTTTAAAGTTCAAAGCTTTCCTGGTAGCACAGCTGCTAAAGACTCCTCCTGCAAAGCAGGAAATCCCAGTTCAATTCCTGGGTCCAGAAGACCCCATGGGGTAGGGTATGGCAACCCACTCCAGTATTCTTGCCTGGAGAGTCCCCATGGACAGAGGAGCCTGGCAAGATACAGTCCAGGGGGGTGGAAAGATTCAGACATGACTGAGTAACTAAGCACGCACAATAAAGTTCAAAGCTTACTAGTTAAGACTCACAAAATCAGCATATATTTTTGAGTTGATTCAAATACTCAGTAAACACGTATTGTGTGCTACATCAGGCTCAGCTGCGCCACATTTTCCATGTGTCTGCCTCAGGAAGAACATAGGAAACACAAATTACTGTATCTAAAGCTAGAACATCCAGCAGAACTCTTGATGCCTACCAACCAGTAGTTAACTGGTCTCACAAGTTCCATGCTTCCCAGTGTCTGTGCAATTTCATTCTTCCAATGTGACCCTGCCACTCCTCTCTATCATTTTTTAAAAGCTTTACCAGAAAATTGGAAGTGATTATCCCTCATCCTGGTAATTAGTGCCCTGTACACTTATTCTGATGATTAATCAGGCACAGTCTCATTATATTTACTCACCGGACATGCACTGAATTCCTACCATGCTCAGGAAATTGTGCTAAGTTTTGCAGAAGCTGTGGAAATGTATGGAACAGTTGCTACTCTTAAAGGTATTTGTCTTCTTGGGGACACAAATAAGTAAGAAGGCAATAAGTAATGATGAAAGCCATCAACTAAATATTACAGGTGCCCAGATGAAGAAGGAAACATTTTCAGCAGGTTGTCAGTAGGTAGTGTTCAAACTGGGTGTACTAAGAGAATCAAGGTCATCCACTGAGGAAGCAACTAGGTTATACTGTTCAAAAAGACATAGTCAGGACTGGAGACATCATACAGACAGCCAAAAGTTTACATTGCATTAAAACGTAAAACAAGAGGAATAATCAATCAACTAATGAATGGCTAAAGAAGGTGGCAGATTGTTTTAAATGGATATATTTGTTACTTATTGCTGTGTAACAAATGATCCAAGAATGAAAATGATTTAAAGAAACAAACTTTCATTTATCATCTCATAGTTTTCTGTGGATTAGGAACCTGAGTGCAGTTTAATTCAACATCTCCAATTTGGAACATTTTATTAGACTGCAATCAAGCTGCTTGTTTTTGAAGTCTCATCTGAAACCTCTCACTCCCAAAATTATTCACATGGATATTATTTAGCCTTAGTCCATTGCTATATAGGTCTTTCCATAAGGATAACTTATGACAAGGCAGCTGGCATCTTCGGTGTGAAAAATCTCAGAGACTCAGTGAGACAAAGAAAGCAAGTTAATCCAAGGCAGAAAGTCAATATTTAAAACCTAATCTCAGAATTGACATCATATCAGTTCTGCCATATTCTATTCATTGCAATCAATTCATCTACTCCAGTTCACACTCCAGGTGAGGGAATCACACAAGGGTGTCAATGCAAGTATCATGTATTAGTTGCTTAGTCTGACCCTTTGTGATCCCATGGACTGTAGCCTGCCAGGCTCCTGGAATACTGAAGTGAGATGCCATTCCCTTCTCCCAAGGGTATGAATACCAGGAGGTATTCATGTTACTGGGGCCATGTCAGAGACTGCTTTCCACAGCAAAATGATAATGAAAGAGCATGGAGCAAAATGCGTCATGGGTACTTAGGAAATAGCAAGCAGTTCATGGAGGCTAGAGACATTTAATATGGAGAGCTCTGATACCACTGAAGAATCTGATTTATTAAGCTACTGAGGAACTCTTGAAAATATTTCTAAGAACACTACGATCAGTGATTTTTCAGGAAAACTTCAACTTATTGTATTAAAAAGTATACATTTGGGGGAGGAACCTCTGAATAAAGGACTACCAGTAAGATACTTACATAACAGCTCAAACATTAGATCCATTTGACACAAGAGGAGGAAAGAATGTACAAAAAAAAATTGGTTAGTTTTCTCAAAATAGCACAAAGTATTTGAGATGGAATGGAAAAGATATGCCTAGACATTAAAAACTGAAGTCTTTTTCACCAGTCAGAATGGCTGCAATCCAAAAATCTACAAGTAATAAATGCTGGAGAGGATGTGGAGAAAAGGGAACTCTCTTACACTGTTGGTGGGAATGCAAACTAGTACAGCCACTATGGAAAACAGTGTGGAGGTTCCTTAAAAAACTGCAAATAGACCTGCCATATGACCCAGCAATCCCACTGCTGGGCATATACACCGAGGAAACCAGAATTGAAAGAGACATGTGTACTCCAATGTTCATCGCCACAATGTTTACAATAGCCAGGACATGGAAGCAACCTAGATGCCTATCAACTGACGAGTGGATAAGAAAGCTGTGGTACATATACACAATGGAATATTACTCAGCATTAAAAAAAAAATTCATTTGAATCAGTTCTACTCAGGTGGATGGAACTGGAGACCATTATCCAGAGTGAAGTAAGCCAGAAGGAAAAACAACAATATAGTATACTAACGCATATATATGGAATTTAGAAAGAGGGTAACGAGAACCCTGCATGAGAGACAGCAAAAGGAACGCAGATGTATAGAACAGACTCGTGGACTCTGTGGATGAGGGCAAGGGTGGGATGATATGGAAGAATGGCATTGAAACATGTTAACTATCATATGTCTAATCAATCGCCAGCCCAGGATTGATGCTCGGGGCTGGTACATCGAGACTTCCCGGGGGGAGGGAGGAGGGAGGGAGGAGGGAGGGGGGTTCTGGAGGGGGAGCATATGTAAACCCATGGCGATATCATGTCATTGTATGGCAAAACTAATAAAAAAAAAAAAGTATCAGTGGGAAAATAATATAGAACCCAATCACAGTGAACAGATGCAGAAGAGGGAACTGGAGGAACCCAGGACAGACTTTGTTTTCAGGAAGTCTGGTGATGTTGGAGAAAATGAAAGTATGATAGTAACCAGGGGAAACTAGTTGAAGTAAGTGAAGACTTAAATACATTCTTTTGGCTGAAAGGAAGCAGGTAGAGGAAAGAAGAAGAATTTAAAGATGCATGAGGAAAGAATGACTTTATGGTGCTAAGTATCAGAACAGACAAAGGAATGAGGTATTAAACAAAAAGCATAGATGTGGCATTATTCATGGAAAGACAGGAGAAAATGTATTTATGTGGGAAAGGATTTTTAATTTATGTGGTTTCATAATAAAGTCTTTGCTATCAAAATTATTTTAAAGACCATGCTCTACTCTGGCCCATGTGTCACAAATAGAGATCATCTAAAAGTACAGTTAGCTATATGCAAGGCAATAGAAGCTGAATCCACAATAATCTCCTTTGTCTAATATTTTTGTTTATTTCATATACCTTCACCTGATGGGATCTCATGGAAAACCTATTCTATAAAATAAATAAAGTAGTCATAGAGTTCTATGTTAATATTAGATTACATGATTTAAAAATAATGTTCCTTTTCCCCTCAATCATCAAGAATTCTATTCAATGAATATCTGAGCTCCTGCAATATGCAATGCATCAAATTAGAAAAGGTAGGAGAGACAAAAACAAGAACAAAAACTCCTTGCCTTTGAAGAACTCACAATAGAGGGACAAGCACCTAAAGTCCTCTGTGACAGAGATGATGGCATAGGATTGTTAGTAACAAATTTATGGGAATTCAAAGGAAGTAAAGGTAGCCACCGGTTATGGTCATCAGGAAATCTTCATGAAAGAGGCTACAGTTTACATGAGGTTGACAGTTATAAAGACATTTAAAGGAATAAGGAAGAGAAAGAATGTTCTAGGGTCAAGTAACAACAGGGATAAAAACATGAAGGTGGGAGAATATAGAAATGTTCAGAGAAAATCAATTATATCAATTAGGCTTAAGGGTAGGGGCAGGAGAGGAGGAGCTAGAGATAAGCCTGAAGTATCTGGGGCCGTAATAAATTGTGTTTTAATCAGTGAGTCAGTAGATGCAGATCTATGTTTTAAGAACCTCAATCTAGTGATAATGTGCTTTGAACTCAGTAGAAAAAGATTTGAGCCTTTGCAGTACTGTAGACAAGTGATGGGAACATATATGGAAACAATGTGTCAACGGAAAGCACAGGTGGGATGTGTGAGGCACTAAAAGATAAAATCAAAAGAATAAAGCAAATGACTGCACCTGAGGGTGATTAAGGGAAAGCCAAGAACAACCTCAAAGGTCTCAGCTTTGTTGCCTGTTGCCAGGAATTCTTTAAGAATAGCAATTTAAGGACCCACGGAATGAAGCTTAGAAATCAATGCATACTTCACAAAATTCACTCTTTGAATCTAAGAGTTAGAAAATGGTCTAAGTGGGAGGGACAAGCTACAGGGTTTTAAAAATCCACAAAGGTAAAATTTTTACCATATTTACAATATGAACGCTATCAAAAGATGAGAAGCAAGGCTGGGAGAATATCACTCTAGCAGCATCTTACTACAGAGACCACAGCTAGCAGAATGCTAGCACTCAGTAAGAAAATTACTTAGTAGATACCAATGGCACTGGTATTAGTAGATACCAATGGTAAAGCATAGTCAGCTTCTGTGAAGAAAAAAGACATTTTGCCAGAACACTGTGCATGATCCATTCCTCTATCAAATACTAACTCTTCAGGATCAAGCATCTTTATGAGCAATGCTAAAATATCTTTAGCTTATTCCTAATCAGAGAGACCTGAGAATGGCATCGAACCATAAAGAAACTTGAAATTATAACAAGCACAAATCAGCCAATCATGGTAATGTATTTATCTCGCTGGTAATGGATACAGCAAATAGATGCTTTGTCCTGTCATTCTGCTCTCTGCAGTACAAAGACTCACCTCAAATTAGACCCTAAGTTCTTTCTTCTTTATTCTATTTTCTTCTTTTTCTTAAATCAGCAAATCTACTACACAGGCTTTTACTGATTTTAGAGACATGTCTCTTAAGCCACTGGTATATGAATTACAGCAGTAAATAGCTTTGAGAATGCCTCTAAAGCAAAATATGGAAATTCCTACTCCATTCTCCCAGGAGAACAGGATGAGCAGTCATTATGTTCGTGAATTCAGCATAGTATGTATATAATTGTTTGTCTCTTTCTCTCTTTGAAGTATTTTTTAATGTGAAAATTCAGACATATTCAAGGACAGTTTGCCAAGATGGTCAAGAACACTACTGTACCTACATATGAACCAAGTCATAAATCTTCTATACTTTGACTATGCATATATGACACAAGACCCCTATTTCTCCCTTGTGGTTGCTTGCTCAGAGACAATGAAGGTCTATGAAGGAACAGTGCTTGCCTTACAGGTAATATTTCACACATAACTTTTTGCATCTATTAACACATCAAGGTAACTGAGACAAATTTGGATTAAATAAGCAAGAAAATTCCCTTATGTATTTCTTAGTGTAATAAAGCTATCTACATGTTTCTAGACTTTATGTCTTCTAAGAACAAATGAACAATTCTCTAAATTCTTCAGGCATTTGGTTCAATTTGTGTGTCAGACATTAATTAATTAGTTCTACATCAATCTCTCTTGGCTGTCCTGTAGAAAGCTACCAAAAGTAAAAATTCAGCCAGGATGACAAAAACAAACAACAGCAACAAAATACTTGCCTCCACTCTGAGAGGAAAAGTCTGTCATTAAAAGAAAGTTTAAAATTCAGATCCAAAGCTCATTTCACTTTCTCATGGGAAAGCAGACAATTATTATGAAAATTAGCCACATTACCAGTAGAAATGAAAGGAAATGCTTATTTGGAATTTTTTCCCCTAATACTTTAAAAACAAATAGATATACATCCTTTGGGTTTCCCTGAATACACCAAAGAAAATGACATTTTTAATGGGCAAAGTAATCCATTAAAAAGGGAATTCCAAACTGAGAGTGTCATTCAAATTTTCTAAAAATAAGAAAAAGATAAAAAAAAAAAACTAATGCAGTGTTAACTACTTCTATATGTCCCCACTTTATGGAATTATAATGTCTACTCCAAAAGAAGCTCTAATTTCTCAGGTTTCCTATATAAAAAGTGTCTCTTTTTCTCTGGGATTTGTTGCATGTTGATTTTGTCAAGGTTCTTGCCTGCAAGTAACAGAAGTCAGCTTTGGCTGGAAGGATATTTGGAGGCTACTGAAATCGATGGGCCAACTGCAGAATTATCTGGGAAAGTATATAGGAACTACAGGACCTATAAGAGGTAGGGGATAGGCATTAGAGAATACCACCATGTCACACCCCAGGGGTAGTCTGAACTTGCCTTCACTCTACTCCAGCACCACAGTTAGTCCCCTAACAGGCCCAACATCTTTACATCATCATCCAGATTCAGAATCCCAGGTTGGAGCCTCCAGTTGATGGCACCTCAGACATGTAACCACACTTTCCGTCACTGAGAATGGGGAGAAACTGGAGTTCTCATGGAAGCTGGAGCTTCACATTTTGGGCAAACAGAAAACATGCATGCTACAAGGAAAATTAAGTGCTCTACACATCATCTAATTACATACCTATTTAGTAAGGATGCTGATTTTTTTTTTTAATTTGGAGAATGAGATAGTGGGAAATAGACTGAATACTCTCTCTTAGAAACTTCATTATCAAATAATATAAAGATTGATCAGTATTTTTATAACCTATAAAGCCTGGAAGGATAAATTATTTCTCTCCATCTTTTTTTAACCTTCTCTCTTTAAAAAAATATTACTATATTTTATTAATAAATGCCATTTTAATACTAAAACTAATGCAACATAAAGTTACTGGCTATGAATAAGTTACTTTTATGCAAAGCACTGTTCAAAGTGTTTTACATGTATTCACTCATTTATCTATATTAACTCATTTTATTTAGTGGAGTTTCTAAAGCTTTTCTGAAATCACTTTTAAGAAAATAACCATAGGACTGCTCAAAAGATGGCAGAACTACCCAAATATCCTATTTTAAAATTGGTTCTTAAATATCTATATAATTAACTGGAACATTGAATGAGGGTGATTCTTATTTCATAATGCATGTCTGTTACTCTAATTCAAACATAATTACAGCACAACCAAGATAACACAATAAAAGCATAAATGTGATTTTTCTAGACAAAGTATTCTTAGTGAGATTACAAATAGTAACTGGAGAAAATTCCAGGCTGGAGAGGGTTAGGGCAAGTTGATTCAATAGGCTAAAATTATTAACAGCTTTTCAAAATCACACCATTATGTCAAATAACTATTGACATTGAACTGTAGTTCACATAGTCCATCACAGAGATAATCCAAATCACATACAATCTAAAAGTAGAGGGCATTGGTTGCCTACACAATATGCACACTCTGATTCTCATCCACCAAGAGAACTCCAAAATCTACCCAGATAGAAGAAAACATTGCTCAACCTCACAACAAATTACATCAGCAATCATACGGTGTTGCTCTAGGAACATTGTTTATACAGGGTTAACTCTTTTTCAACTTCCCTTAGTCCTTATTTTTGGTCTTTTTGGCCCTACACCCCTCTCTTGCTCCCACTCTGCCTGGAACACAGATGTAAGGATTCGACCTCTAACAGACAAATGTAGGCTGTAAGGTGGGCTTCCCTGGTGGCTCTTCTGGTAAAAATTCTGCCTGCAATGCAGGAGCCCCCAGTTCAGTTCCTGGGTTGGGAAGATCCCCTGGAGAAGGGATAGGCTAACCACTCCAGTAATCTTGCCTGGAGCATCCCCATGGACAGAGGGGCCTGGTGGGCTACAGTCCATGGGGTTGCAATGAGTCAGACACGACTGAGCGACTAAGCACAGCACAAGGTGTACGGTGGGGCTTCCCGGTTGACTCAGTGTAAAGAATCCGCCTGCCAATGCAGGAGATGTAGGCTCTATCCTTGGGTTGCAAAGATCCCCCGGAGAAGAAAACAGCAACTCACTCCCTTATTCTTGCCTGGGAAATCCCAGGGACAGGTGAGTCTGGCGGGCTACTGTTGATGGGGTCACAAAGAGTCAGGCATGACTTAGCAACTAAACAACAACAACACAGGCTATAAGGTGACACTGAGGATTTAAGCCATGAGCTAAATAGGATGGCAGAGTAGAAAGACAGGAGATGAGATCCCTGCAGGTGGAACAGAGATGGTACGACTACATTGGGCTGCAACCCCAATGCTCTTCTTTTATAAAAATTCTTTCCTGAGTCAATCTAACTTAAGTTTCTGTTATGATGATAAACAGCCCTAAACTGGTACAACTCTCTTCCTTCTTGAGCCTGATGTTATAGACGGATATATCACACACAACATCCATAGAGAGTTCTAGTGATGGAGACTGGATACTTACCTAGCAGCTTACTATTAAAAATGTTTTCCATAGACAAAATCTTTTTTAAGGCAATTAAAGATAAGTGAGGCGAAATCATTTCAAAATTATGACACATAGAATGGAAGCACTAGTTACACCAGATTATCCAACATCTTTTCTCATCTTTCTATCACTGTCTTTCCTCTAATTAAAACTGCACTAATATGGGCTAACTTACTTTAATATTTGTTCTTGTATGTTGGGAAAAAAATTTGAATTTAGATATTCAGTTATTTACTACCGTACTACTGTTGGAAATTAGCTGCTGGAATTAGAAAAGATTCTTTAAACACTAAGTTTAGATCCAATGCAATGCCCTCTAATTTAACAGAAAATACTCACTAATTGTTAACCCTCAACTCACCCATATATCCAGCCCCCACCTCTGCAAACTACCAATCTGTTCTCTGTACCTATGAGTTTGCTAGGGTTTGGGGGAATTTTGTGGTTTGGTTTTGCTTTTTATATTTTACACATAAGACAGATCACACAATATCTGTCTTTCTCTTTGTCTGACTTATTTGATTTAGCATAATGACCTTGAGGTCCATTCAGGTCTCAAATGGCAAGGTTTTTTAATAGGTGAATAATATTCCATTGTGCATATAGACACACACAAACATACAAATATACACATACATGCCACATTTTCTTTACCTGTTCATCCATCAATAGATATTTAGATTGTTTTCATACCTTGGCTATTGAAACTCTAATAATCTGAGAAGTGGTAATGTCAGGTGAAATTATCCCCATTCTATGGATAGTAAAGCAATTTCAGATGTTTGCTTTCTAATTTGCTTGGAATTATAGAGCAAGCAACTAGAGTATCTTTGATATAGACACAGGTCTTCAAACTCAGATTCCATCTCCTTACACACTATATCATACTACTTTATCTGTGAGGGTTTTGTTTTTCCAGATAATATTACATTCCTTAAAATGGCCACATATTCCACCAGAACAATTAAATGCATTTACTTATTCTTCATATTAACAACTTTAAAAGATTTTTTTTTATTTTCTTTACATTATCATGTTGGTTTTGCCATACATTGACATGAATCTGCCATGGGTATACATGTGTTCCCCTTTCAGAACCCCCCTCCCACCTCCCTCCCGATTCCCTCTCTCTGGGTCATCCCGGTGCACCAGCCCTGAGCACCCTGTATCAAGCATCAGATCTGGGCTGGCGATTGATTACTGAAAGTCTCAAAGTCTTTGCCAGATTCACTTTATTTTGTTTTTTTAATTTTCTTCACTTTATTGTGTTTGTTTTGCCATACATTGACATGAATCTGCCATGGGTATACATATGTTCCCCCTCCAGAACCCCCCTCCCTCCCGATTCCCTCCTCCTGGGTCATCTTGGTGCACCAGCCCCGAGCATCAACCCTGGGTTGGCGATTGATTTCACACATGATAATTAACATGTTTCAATGCCATTCTCCCATATCATCCCACCCTTGCCCTCATCCACAGAGTCCATAAGACTGTTCTATACATCTGCGTTTCTTTTGCTGTCTCACATGCAGGGTTCTCGTTACCATCTTTCTAAATTCCATATATATGTGTTAGTATACTGTATTCTTGTTTTTCCTTCTGGCTTACTTCACTCTGGATAATAGGCTCCAGTTCCGTCCACCTGATTAGAACTGATTCAAATGAATTTTTTTTTTAATGCTGAGTAATATTCCATTGTGTATATGTACCACAGCTTTCTCATCCATTCGTCAGTTGATGGGCATCTAGGTTGCTTCCATGTCCTGGCTATTGTAAACATTGCGGCGATGAACATTGGAGTACACATGTCTCTTTCAATTCTGGTTTCCTCGGTGTATATGCCCAGCAGTGGGATTGCTGGGTCATATGGCAGGTCTATTTGCAGTTTTTTAAGGAATCTCCACACTGTTTTCCATAGTGGCTGTACTAGTTTGCATTCCCACCAACAGTGTAAGAGGGTTCCCTTTTCTC
>ML664199.1:20190000-20275444 GCA_007570785.1 Antilocapra americana
TCTATTTGCAGTTTTTTAAGGAATCTCCACACTGTTTTCCATAGTGGCTGTACTAGTTTGCATTCCCACCAACAGTGTAAGAGGGTTCCCTTTTCTCCACATCCTCTCCAGCATTTATTGCTTGTAGACTTTTGGATGGCAGCCATTCTGACTGGTGTAAAGTGGTACCTCACTGTGGTTTTGATTTGCATTTCTCTGATAATGAGTGATGTTGAGCATCTTTTCATGTGTTTGTTAGCCATTTTTCTGTCTTCTTTGGAGAAATGTCTGTTACGTTCTTTGGCCCACTTTTTGATTGAGTCATTTATTTTTCTAGAATGGAGCTGCAGGAGTTGCTTGTCTATTTTTGAGATTAATTGTTTGTCCGTTGCTTCATTGGCTATTATTTTCTCCCATTCTTAGGGCTGTCTTTTCACCTTGCTTATAGTTTCCTTTGTTGTGCAGAAGCTTTTAACTTTAATTAGGTCCCATTTGTTTATTCGTGCTTTTATTTCCAATATTCTGGGAGGTGGGTCATAGAGGATCCTGTTTTGGTTTATGTCGGAGAGTGTTTTGCCTATGTTATCCTCTAGGAGTTTTATAGTTTCTGGTCTTATGATTAGATCTTTGATCCATTTTGAGTTTATTTTTGTGTATGGTGTTAGAAAGTGTTCTAGTTTCATTCTTTTACAAGTGGCTGTCCAGTTTTCCCAGCACCACTTGTTAAAGAGATTGTCTTTTCTCCGTTGTATATTCTTGCCTCCTTTGTCAAAGATAAGGTGTCCATAGATGCGTGGATTTATCTCTGGGCTTTCTATTCTGTTCCATTGATCTATATTTCTGTCTTTGTGCCAGTACCATACTGTCTTAATGACTGTGGATTTGTAGTATAGCCTAAAGTCAGGTAGGTTGATTCCTCCAGTTCCATTCTTCTTTCTCAAGATTGCTTTGGCTATACGAGGTTTTTTGTATTTACATACAAATTGTGAAATTATTTGTTCTTATTCTCTGAAAAAGACCTCTGGTAGCTTGATAGGAATTGCATTGAATCTATAGATTGCTTTGGGTAGTATACTCATTTTCACTATATTGATTCTTCCAATCCACGAACACGGCACATTTCTCCATCTGTTTGTGTCCTCTTTGATTTCTTTCATCAGTGTTTTATAGTTTTCTATATATGTCTTTTTGTTTCTTTAGGTAGAAATACTCCTAAGTATTTTATTCTTTTTGTTTTGATGGTGAATGGAATTGTTTCCTTAATTTCTCTTTCTGTTTTCTCATTGTTAGTGTATAGGAATGCCAGGGATTTCTGTGTGTTGATTTTGTATCCTGAAACTTTACTATATTCACTGATTAGCTCTAGTAATTTTCTGGTAGAGTCTTTAGGGTTTTCTATGTAGAGGATCATGTCATCTGTGAACAGGGAGAGTTTTACTTCTTTTTTTCCAATCTGGATCCCTTTTATTTCTTTATCTGCTCTGATTGCTGTGGCCAAGACTTCCAAAACTATGTTGAATAGAAGTGGTGAGAGTGGGCACCCTTGTCTTATTCCTGACTTCAGGGGAAATGGGAACTAACAGTAGAATAACAGAGATAGAAGACAGGATAAGTGAGGTAGAAGACAGAATGATAGAAATAAATGAAACAGAGAGGAAAAATGAAAAAAGAATTAAAGGAAATGAGGACAATCTCAGAGACCTCTGGGACAATGTTAAACGCACCAACATTTGAATCATAGGAGTCCCAGAAGAAGAAGACAAAAAGAAAGACAATCGGAAAATTCTTGCGGAGATAATAGTTGAAAACTTCCCTAAATTGGGAAAGGAAATAATCACTCAAGTCCAAGAAACTCAGAGAGTCCCAAATAGGATGTACCCCAAGCGAAACACCCCAAGATACATATTAATCACATTAACAAATATCAAACTCAAAGAGCAAATATTGAAAGCAGCAAGGGAAAAACAACAAATAACTCACAAGGGGAATCCCATAAGGATAACAGCTGATCTCTCAATAGAAACGCTTCAGGCCAGAAGGGAATAGCAGAACATACTTAAACTCATGAAAGAAAATAATCTACAACCCCGACTACTGTACCCAGCAAGGATCTCATTCAAAGTTGAAGGAGAAATCAAAAGCTTTACAGATTCACTTTAGAAGACCACAGGAATACCATTTTAGGAAACCTCAGTTGTCTGATTTAGGGTCCCAAAATAAGTGAGTCGAAGCAATAAAAATTGGATAGAAGGAATTATTATTAAATGAGAAAGGAAAAGGGAAAGGCCTGTAGATCCATGACTTATCAGAAATGTAAAAGAGTTTAATCAGCTGAATATGAAATAATGGGATTTCAGTGTAAATCATTTATATAGCCACATAATCTAAGTTTACTACTTTTTGTTTTCATTTTTCTCTATGTAAAAACAAACAAACAAAATACTCTATCAGACTCATTGAAATGTGAACTGTGCAGTTTGGCAAGTATCAACTGATCACATGTCCACCCAACCACTGGTAGTAGGTAAAGAAATCAGCAGTGTCTGTTTTACATTGGGTGGGCCAAAAAGTTTGTTTAGATTTCCCCATAAGATGTTATGGAAAACCCTGAGCTAACTTTTTTGCCCACCCAATATAAAAGAAAGGCAAAGAATGAGCCCTAGTTTCAAACTAAATTGACAAAAACAGAACTATAGACTGAACTAGGGTAATCAAATTTTTTCTGCACAAGTAAAAATAAATTAATAAATTAAGAATCATATAAAAATGAGGTTTACCCACCAATCAAATATAGTAAACCAATAAGAAGTTGGCCTTTGATGTCAGGAAGACCTAGGATAGAGTACTGACTTTGGTACCAATTGGCTCTGTGGCCTTGAACAAATCATACAACCTTGAAGAAAGCCTTGCTTCTTTACATATCAAATGTGAATAATGAGAGTTCTTCAAAAAGTTGTTGTGAGAAGTCAAGGAGATAATGCCATTGGCATGGTGGCTAGTAAATGCAGTTAAATGCTCAAAAATGTATAATTTTTATATAGATCATATTTGAAATTTTTTCCAATGTCTCAAAGCTCTCTCATACATCTCTTAGGTCAAAAAAGAGAATAAGTTACAGAGAAATCTCTCCAAAGAGCATTGCCATTATCAATTGTTTTGTGTATGTACATATGGGAGTGCATGCACAAGTATGCCCAGCACACCTTGATTGAAACCTATCTTGAGGACTTCCCTGGTGGTACAATGGATAAGAACCTACCTGCCAATGCAGGGGACAGGAGTTCGATCCCAGGTCCGGGAAGATTCCACAGGCCGTGGAGCAACTAGGTCTGTGCACCACAGCTACTGAGCCCACAAGCCACAGCTAGTGGAGCCAGGACACTCCAAAGGCCTGCAGGCCACAACTAGCGAGCCTGAGCACCTATGGCCTGTTCTCTGCAGCAAGAGAAGCCACCATAATGAGAAACCGGCACACCGCTACAGCCCCCGCTGGCAGCAACTAGAGAAAGCCTGTGCACAGCACAACCAAAAATTAGTTAATTTTAAAAGAGCAGTCTGAGGTTTGTTTCTTTTTAATGTATCAGTTTAGATGAAATGATGGACCAAAGTAGACTACATTCTTCTTTATCTGAAATATACATATTATTGGAGGTGAGAGTAGTTAATACCACGATGGAATTTATTTATTGAAATCTATCTTGTTGAAACACCATCCCTTGGAGGACAGAAAGTGGTGATTTAGTACAATAAATAGCCTTAACGATAAATAAGAATGAGGTCAAATTGTGATTCCTAAGAAAAGATACTTCATCCCCTATGTATCTTGATTTCAATAGGGCTGGAAAACATCAGACCTCAGTAAGGAAAATGCAGTAAGTATTCTCCTATGCTTTGGCCCACCTCACTACTCAAATGTGTTGGTGTGTTTGTGCTGAGGACAGGGCACGTAAGGGTGAACTGTTGTTGTTTAGTCACTATAAGGCTGAATAATGGCATATAAAATGTCTTCTGACCCACAGCTGGATTTTTATTAAGGCTGTGGTGTTGCTTCTTGGAGTCATCCAGTCTCCTCAATTATCTGAATGATATACTATATATATATATATATCCTGTCAAACTACAGTCTCCTATTACACAAACTATTTCCTGCATCCCCTGTGAAGTCTACCACGGGAAGTCATCATTCCTTATAGCTGAGCTAAAGAGTACCTTTGCAGTAAAGAGCAATGTTCTACCTCCCAGAAGCACTGTAGCACAGATGACTCCATCTTGCTTAACATGTTTTAACCACTGGCTCTGAAGCAATGGTATTTAAATGAAAACTAAGTTGAAAATTAAAAACTCATTAATTCATAATACGCCCTTGCTTAGTATGAGGCAGTTTGGAGAAAACACAAGTCTACCTATGAGGAAAAAGTTGACTACAGGAATTGATATTGCAAACAGGCCAGGGGAAATATGTATTTAAAAGAATAATTTATATTCAAGCTTTCAAAAGGATAGGTTAATTACAAATATTTTGAAAATGTTCATTAAAATCCTTTCAAGAATTTTTAAAATTATATGACTATCCTAGTTTGGTATCATTCCACATTCTAAAAAATATTAAAACTGCTTGCTTTTTATAAAATCTTATGCAATGAAGACTTTTTCCTCAGGTTAATCTGAATTTTTACCACCTTTTTTAGAAAATAGGCAAAAATAATCTTTTATAATAAGTGGTCAAATTTCACATACTTAGAAATATTTATTGTACCCTTTGAAAATATACATATATAAATATATATGCACACACAACATATTCAGGTATGCATATATAGACTTAAGTACACATATACATATGCAGAGACACACACATATGCCTACACATGCTATTTATTCCATTCATTGGATGAAGTGAAAAACACATCAGGGTCACAGAATCACTTTAGGGACTGAATACAAATATCAAAGAATATTTTATTGGCAAAAAACAACCAGACAAAAGCTTCATCTAGAAAAAAACATACATCCGGGCCAACAAAATTTTGTAAAATTTTGGCAGGCATCTGTAAAATATATACAGGGAAAGTAAGTCTACTCATCTTTTCAGAAAAATACAGAGGAAGACCAAATACACAATATGAAAACAAAGTCCTGGAATCCAGAACTGGATTGGAGGAGGAGGAAAGGATCACAAATCCCAGAGATCCTTTTACATACATTTTGATGTTTTTCTTTTGTGTACAGTATTGGTGAGTGTGTCGTGTGCTCATTGAGAAACCAGCCCTCGGTAATTGTCGGGGATCTTCATTTTGAGTGCAGACTCCACTGGAAATTAATTGCTTCGGTGCAATCTGAACCACATCATAAATGTCATGTAGAAGTTGCAGGGAGTGAGGAGGCAGTGACAGCTCAATCCGCACCGTTTCATTTAAAGGTGGGTAAAACACACTGCGACAGAAGTGCTCTTCATCAATAATTTAGTCCACAGTGTAAAGCCAAGCCGTGCCAAAGATGCCAGGGGAGCCGCTGCCTCCCTGGTTTTAATGACACCAGCAGGGAGGGGTTGAGGGGCCAGCTCAAATCAACATTCACTGCACATCTGGGCATGTCGGCAGATGAAGATATCAAGGACTGAGCTGACAGGACAAAGGGTTGAAAAAAGAAGTGCAACCTAGAAAACCTTTACTCTGAATTCTTTGTATAAATTCAAGGGAGATGACAGTTCCTAAGGTCATCTTATATAATAAAACTTCAGTGATCTACATAAAGAGTTTTAACCCTTTCCATCATGTAATCAAACACAAGGCAAGTTTAGTGTCTAATGTTCACTTTAAGACTCTAAAACATTCCTATTTATTTCCCCCAAAAGACTTCCTCGATGAACCAAATGTTAACAGGAATTGCCTGATTTCATCTTCTGAACCCTGATTATACCTCATCAGAAGTCCCACTACATTTGGGGGCCTGTCCAATGTCCTCTTTAGCCTACGGGAGTTTAATACCATGACTATTTCACAAGGTTTGCAAGAAACTCAAAATCTAGTTTGGGAGCGTCTATTGCAATAATATGAAAGAAATATGTAAAATGGTACAACCATCCCCTTCGTACTGTGCTTTCTTTTTTAAAAAATGAAGGTAAATATGTGTTTTTACTACCTGAAAGGTGCTATTTCTGGTATTCTAATGCAAAAGTGGATAGGGCTTGAAAAAATGAGGATTATATGAATAATATGAGTGGAGACCTTGTCCTGAATCCTTTGAGGACACCATGCATTCCCAGGTTGAAGTATTCTTGGAACCCCAGGGGCCAAATTCAATTATCTTATCCGACATTTTGTGTATTTGGCGGACACCACAGTCTCACTAGGGGCCAACTGGATTCTCACACAAGAAGATTTGGTTCTCACTGAAGGAAATTTACTGAGTTCCCATTTTTCTCCCTAATGGCTTTTCACTCTAAAAACTGAAGTTAGTAACATTATTAATGCTAATCACAGTTAAGGGCTTGAGTTATTTCACTACAGAAATGAAGAATGAAAGACAACCATAATTTACAAAGAAAAACATAAGATGAGCATTAAATTAATTTAAAATTTAATATTCTGGTAATATTTAACCCTTTTGAGGTGATTAGTATTCAGACCATTATTATCCAAAACTAGAAGGTGTGAGAAAACAGCAGCCACACTAGCTTCAAAGTGTGAGCCAATAAATCCAAATGTCCATTAATTCCTAGACATGACTAGTGCATCTTAAAGCTAGACAGAAAATATCCAGGGTGGGACAGAAAACATGTAATGCAATTAAAACACATTTTGAAAATGCCTTTTATGAATCAGTACATCCATCAGTGGCTATAAAATCTGGGGAGCATGACACGTGAAACTTGAACCATTATTACAGATCACTTCACAGTTTACCCCTCTCTTTGAAACGTCTGTTAACTAGGAAAGGTTAGCGAGCTCACCATTAACCTGTCGATTTCTTCTGTAAACTCAAAAAGAAGACTGCCAACCATCTGAAAGATGGACTGGTAGGCAGGTAATTTTATAGGATTTTGATTTGACAGAATAAAACAATACAACACAACGCAGCCCAAGTCTAAGAGGGGTTTCCTCATTGATGAGATAGAGAAGGAAATGGCAACCCACTCCAGTAGTCTGGCCTGGGAAATTCCATGGACAGAGGAGCCTGGCAGGCTACAGTCCATGCGGTCACAAAGAGCCGGATACTCAAAGAGCAGTTATCACCCTTCATTGAAGAGAAACCCATGTGGCCTGTGAAAGGTCTTACTAGAAAGCAAAGTCATTTTGATTTAAAATCTACATGTAAAGTATGTAATAAAGGGTCTGTCATTATTTTAATAATTGTCAAAACTAAAACTTTGTGTGAGCACATGTCAAATTCCCCATTTTATGTGCTAATAAAACAGAGTTAATCAATAAAAGTCATATTTTCAGCTAAACAAATTATTCCTTCACATTTGGCTTTCTGCATTGCATTATTACAGTTAAAACAGAAAGTACTGCTTGATTCCATTTTTTAAAAACAGAGATATTCTCCTTCCTCAAGAGGGAGGAGGCTATTGTATTACAAAGCATTTAAGCTGAACCATAGAAATAACTGATGCTCAACAGTTTTTTTACTTATATAAATGCAGTTTCATAAGGCTCACACTAATAATACTTTACTTCTTACAAACTAAGAAAGAACTCTGATGGACATCTAAATATTTATTAAAATCATCCATTCAGTACTTAAAAAATTTTGAAGCTCTTCTATGTATCAAATATTGTCTTTAAAAAAGCAACTAGTAATAAGAACGCTTGCTTCTTAGGAACAAATTGAGAGTAATAGGGACATTGGGAAAGACCCTGATGCTGGGTAGTATTGAAGGCAGGAAGAGAAGGGGACAACAGAGGACGAGATGGTTGGATGGCATCACCAATTCAATGAACATGAGTTTGAGTGAACTCTGGGAGATAGTGAAAGGATAAGGAAGCTTGGCAAGCTGCAGTCCATGGGGTCGCAAAGAGTCAGACGTGAGTGAGTGACTGAGCAACAACAACAAAGGGACATAATATGAGTCTAATACTAAGATATCTGGAGTTATGTTAAATGACAATAGAAATGGGCAAACTGCATCTTTGTAATTATGTCAGTTTAGTGAAAACAAAAGGTAACAGTAATTTTTTACCTTTATATTTTTCATATCCATAAAAGCAGTATCATAGAGTCAACTCATAGGAAACTGCTACAACTTGCTGGTGGCAAGAAAGACCTTAGAAGAAGATATTCATGTAGGTTGTAGGAGCCAAAGATAGAATAGCATGGATCACAAATACCAAATCAGTGTGCACATGACAAACAGAAGATGCTCCTCTCTCTCTCCATATTCACATGAAGAAGTCCCTAGAACTCCAGATGGAAAAGAATGTTAGAATTATCCCCAGACCATTATAATCCTAAACGGGAATGGAAGATTATCATTCAGGAATGTCCCATCCAAAGGGTAGCTGCTTTTAGAAAAGCCCATTAAACAAAATATTATTCAATGTAAATGGCAGCGTTATCAGAAAGGCTTCGATAACGTAGCCTCCAATTGCGCTCTCTTGATTTGTAACTTTCTTTGAGGGCTTGGGGAACATGAGCTGTTTAAAGCACCTTTTAAGCCAGCTCCTAATTTCTTTCTGACTTTGAATATTCTCTTTTTACTACAGAGCGGAGGGAAACCTGTAGCTCTGATTAGAATGAACTTAGATTATACAGAAGGCCTGCCCTACAATTATACAAGTGCCAAGACAAAAACTCAGAGACGCCAGCAGTCCAGGGTACAAGGCCTAAGTGGCAGGTAATAGAATTTCCATTCAAAACTACAGAAAAAAAAAGCAGAATGAGTAAAACCTTTGTGAAGAATGGATAAACTGCCGCAGAAAAGCAGATTTCTTACAGATAACTTACTGCAGAGAAGTCACAACCATTCTAACATGACTAGTTACTTTAACAAACCTTGGGATTGGTATATGTATGTATATAGGTATAATCTCATAAATGTTTACCCAAAATATATGTCTGTACATTACTCTTGGAAATAATGCAAATATTTTAAATTAAATCTTTATTTAGAGGATAATCCCAAACACCATAAAAGGCACTTGTTTCTTACATTAATAATTAGGGTAAATGACTCTTTTTTGTCAACTATTTGGAGTTACTCATTAAACCTCAGCATGCTTTAAGCCTTGGGTGTTGGTATTTAATTGAGTAACTATGATCCATAACTTCTGTTGATACCTTAGAAGAAAGTCTACAACTCATTATATGACTAAAAAAAAATTTTAACTAAAATTTTATTTTATATTTATATCATGTAATGTTTTCATGAAATTACAAGTTAATTTTAACTTTATATTACTCACAAAAGCTCAAAAAGAGACCTAAACCTAGTCAGAGTATATAGCAATTATTATATAATGCATCACATAGCATATATAATACATATATTAACAGCTTCTAATTGCTGCTGTTGTTGGGATATGTGAGTGGTAGAACACTCAGAAGAGGAACTCCTAGTTTTAAAGGAGTAAACAACAGGAATAATAGGAGGAAGGAGTATTCTAAGCCAATAATTTTATGATTAAATATGAATATCTCAAAGGGATAAATCAAGATTATTAAAAGAAATCTTATCCAAAGTTTAGTCTTTTTTAGCTAGTTATTTGAACACTAAAATAATAACCATCTAGGAAATACTGGATGAAGCAAACAATGTCATTCTAAGAAATCAATGTTTCTTTCATTTCAATCCAATCTCCATGGAGAATCACAAGACTCAATCTAAAAGATGACTTGCTCACAGGCCTGCTGGCGATAAGAGCCAATACTGCTCTGGCCCCACTAACCAGGCATCTACCCAACATGCCAGTAGATTTAATTTGCCATAAAGTTAAATATCTGCTGCAAGAGGGAACCATTCACCTGGACACTTCTTTCTTTCCATCTTCCCATAGAGTGAGATGGCAATAACTATTCATTTCCATAAGGAGGTGGGAAAGAGTAGAGAAGAGGTCTTCTTAGGGAAGAAAAGAAACAGTGTAATTAAAATAAGGTTAAATCTAAAGTCTCAGTTACCTTGACCAGTGTAGTGAGGTCCAGGAGAAAAAAAGTGCTTTGGAGACCTTGCAAAAAAGGTCAGGGAAGGTTATGATATGGGTAAGTAGTAGAGGGTCCTGCAAGGAGTCAGGGAAGAAACATTCCAAATAGACTTTTTTAAAATTCACTTGGGATTGCACAATATGTTTCTTGAAAGAGTTTGAAGCCCAATATATAAAAAGCTGACTATTTATACATTTGATTCCTTAAAAGCAATTAGGAATACAAAGCAGATGGTCCAGCATTGTAGATTTCCCTTTTCATATTGCTTAAACACTAGAGATCAATAAGTCTAATATAAACAGATGATTTCCATAGCAGGGTTTATAATTAGCTGGCACTGAATGTGTCCAAACTCTAAAATAATTAGCAGAAGCATGTGGCACACCATTAAAACCTTGTGGCTTGTCTGCATTTACATTTATAATTATTAAAGTTAATTATGATGCTTGTGGTGTGGTTCCAAGCTCCTTTACAACTTAGATTAAATATTTTTTTTAATCCCATAACTTCCTTTCTAACCTTCCTTGGGCCTCTGGAAAACAGTGAAATCTGACCAAGTTAGGAATGTAGAGCTGCCATTTTTTTTCTCCAAAGAATAAATTCTAATTTTACCATCAAAGAGAGGCTCTTCTTAAAGAGCTGGCAGCTTTCTCAACTGATGACAATATTTTGATCTCGAATTTTAATTTGTCCATAATGGTGGGGATAGGCAGGATAACAATGCTTATGAGTCTTCAGATTGAAAGCTGTCATTTTTGAGAGCTAAGTGAATGGCAAGTTGGTGCCAATATAGTCTCCTCAATTTACTATATAGTCACGGAGAATTGTAATAACATACATTGTTCTTGATTCAAGGTCTAAAGGTAATCTCTATTCTCTTAGAGTGCAGGTAGCATTTCATAAAGTGGGAACAAGCAGCCCATCTTCATTTTTAAAGCTTGTATCACCTAAAAATGGCATGCACTAAACCCCCGCTTGTGTTGGGAGCACTGGGTACGCAAAGAAGTATAAAACAGACACTGCCTTCTCAGCCAGAACAGTGAAGAGTCTCAATCTCAGCACCAGTCTGCTAAAACCAGAAGAGCAGATTTCTTTAAAATTTGCATCAACAAAAATGTTGATGGTTTTGTAGATTTTATACTCTAGTGTCACCTGTTGTCACTGCAAAAACTGTCAGTGTCCTTAATACAAATACCATTAATCTTAAGGTTTATAATGTCTAGTCAAGAATATTTTGCCAGCATTTGTACTCTGTACCCTATGCAATGCCCCGGGCCAAAGTTAGAGGTGTAGTCCTTAACCTATTTACAAGTCAGTAAAGCAGAACAGGAATTATCAAATTCCTTCTTTTACTCATTTGCTCACAGATATTTCTGCTATATAGTCGAGTTATCTACACTCAATCAGTGTAATATATGAACTTCCTTTATAAAAGAACCCATTGACTTACACAGTTTAAAGCAAATTGTCTTCTCATGCTTTCCATTTGCTAAAATTCTACATAAAATCAATATACAGTTAGCATTCTATCAAAAAGACCCACTGTTTTCTATTTTACTCTTCAAATAATGTCTATTAGATTTTTACATTGGTTTAAATATAATACTCTTGTCCACCTATAAATTGTAAAACACATCTCTATAAAATATCTAACAACCAACTTCATTATCCCCCCAGGACAAAGAGAGATTTTTAATAGAAACAGTCAATTTTTCATCATGAAAAAAACCCTTTTGTTTCATCACTTCTCCTGATGCATCATTTAGAGGTAAAAATTAAAATATACTTTATTTAAACTACTAATACTCAGATATGCAGAAGACATCACACTTATGGCAGAAAGTGAAGAAGAACTAAAGAGCCTCTTGGTGAAAGTGAAAGAGGAGAGTGAAACAGTTGGCTTAAAACTCAACTTTAAGTTGGCTTAAAAACTCATAAAACTAGGATCATAGCATCTGGTCTCATCACTTCATGGCAAATAGATGTGGAAACAGTGAGAGACTTTATTTTGGGGGGCTCCAAAATCACTGCAGATGGTGACTGCAGCCATGAAATTATAAGAGGTTTGCTCCTTGGAAGAAAAGCTGCCCAACTGAGACAACAAATATTAAAAAGCAGAGACCTTACTTTACAACAAAGGTCCATCTAATCAAAGCTATGGTTTTTCCAGTAGTCATGTATGGATGTGAGAGTCGGACTATGAAGAAAGAGTGCTGAAGAAATGATGCTTTTGAACTGTGGTGTTGGAGAAGACTCTTGAGAGTCCCTTGGACTGCAAGGAGATCCAACCAGTCCATCCCAAAGGAAATCAGTCTGGGTATTCATTGGAAGGACTGATGCTGAAGCTGAAGCTCCAATATTTTGGCCATCTCATGTGAAGAGCCAGTTCATTAGAAAATATCCTGATGCTGGCAAAGGTTGAAGGTGGCAGGAGAAGGGGATGACAGAGGATGAGATGGTTGGATGGCATCACTGACTCTACGGACATGAGTTTGAGTAATCTCCGGGAGTTGGTGATGGACAGGGAAGCCTGGTGTGCTGCAGTCCATAGGGTTGCAAAGAGTCAGACATGACTGTGCGACTGAACTGAACTGAACTGAAACTATTAATATTGGAATGAAAGGAATTCATGTTAATGTGATTGCTAGTAAAATACGTAGATACAAAGACACTGCAATTTTAATGTAGGAGATAAAAAGGGAATGATGTAATATCAGAAGAGTGATTTTAAAAGTACAGATTATTTTAATAAACCTTAAATAATTACATTCAGTGAAATTTTATGGTTATTATTGGCTAAGAGAGAAATAGAAGGTGAAGAAAAGAAGGAAGATAGAATGAGATGGACCAATATAATAAAACCACAAGACTAGGAAGAAAACACACAGGAGAACACAGAAGTGGTCAAGGAGAAAATTAAGGTTGTGGAATCTACACATTAGAAATATCTGTTTCCTGGAAAACAAATCCTAAACTTTGCCCCTGCCCATCTTTATATCTCCAAGATCTACCCTGTTTTTCAAGATCCAAGATGAAGTAATTTCCCCCAGAGCAAGTCTTATTCACATGTTACCCCTGGTATACTACAATAGAAGCAATGAATTTAAGAACTCTTTGTTTTAATTATCGTGTGCTATGTTATAGTTATATGTGTGTGCATTTGACCTATATACAATCTGTGCTCCTCAAAACTTCCTCTGAGGACCGCTGAATCAAGCTGTTAGTCATGCATTATTATTTCTAGCAAAATCTAATTCACATAACAATTTTTATTTACTGAGATAACCCAGAAAGATAAAAAGCAAAATCTAAATAAGAGAAAGCATTTATATGAAGTTTTGTGATATTATTATATTGCATTCCTACAACAATTCAATGTCATCATTCACACAATTTAATTATAAAAACATGGATTATGCCATTCTTCATCAGCATTACCAATATGTTACACTTTCTGGCTAATATGCTCAGGGCGGTTTGTTAGATTCTGGAGTCACGAAGATTAACCTCAAGGGGTCCATAGCCCAACTGGGAACATACAAGAGGTCATGAGGCAACAACAATATAAGGCAAAATCTACTCTGTGAAAAAAGCATGGTACAAACCATACTTAATAGATATTAAGAAAAGAAAATGGTCACCTCCAAACTTCACTAAAATAATAAAACTTGAAATATGTTTTTATAGAAGGATAGAATATCTAAAAGCTCAGTCTAAGATACTGAGAGGGTATTCCAGTCCTTCCTCCCCTTAAAAAAGGCATGGGTTAGGCATAGACTATATTCAGAGAAGAAACAAGCCAACTTGGAGAAATATGTAAAGTCACCTTGCATGAGGTCTCAAAGGAGTTTATATTTCATTCATCAGGTGATAGAAAACTTTGGAAAAAATGTTTTCGTGCAGGGCCTGTTTGGGTTCTTTTTTGTCACTCTGTACAGTATCTTTAAAAAATCAGCACAATCTTCAACTCCATTTTGCCCATGTCAATATATCCTTGGCCTGCAGAGAATAAAACTGAGATCACATCCCCTCTACAGCCCAAGTGTTTTCATTTCTCAAATCGCCAATAAAAAAAAAATACATATTCCTCTCTTAGAAAACCCACATTTTTCTCCCAGACTATTTAAGTCTACTTCTTGTCCATCACACACTTTCTGGCCCACACTTAGGTTTCCTCTGGCTCAGGCCAGACCAGGGGATGTCTGGAATGTGACAAGGTAGTATGGCCTGCCAGGTCTATTCTGTTAGCAAATTTATTTTCTTCTCTTAGACGGATGATCAAAATGTCACGGTGTGATGCTTTAGCAGGCCTGGGAGCTCCCACCTACAGCTGTGGGGCTTGAGTGGGACCTGAAGCCAAGAATGCCATAAGGAGCACAGACAGTGCCTCTACCATCACTGCTTCTCCTGCATTGCTCATTCTCCTGCTAAATGATGCAATGGGACCCCCTCAGGGATTCTGAGTCTGATCATGTTTTTCTTGCTATTTTTTTACTTCCATCTTCCCTTCACTAAAGCAGCCCAAACTGCTGAATTTTTCATGAAACAGATAATATCATTGTACACAAGATAATGGCATTCAAATACATCCATCTGCTTGTTAGCTCTGACTACATTGATTGCAATTCTACTGAAAGAATATTTACCAAAAAAGTGATTTCTTTTCCGCTTTTGTGGTATTAAAATTCCACATTTTCATAAGGAAACTATAGAGGGACCCGTATAAGTACATAAGCTAAGAGGGGAAAATGAACTGAGAAATTAAGCGGCAGTCCCTGGGGCTCATCCAAGAACAACAGTTTACTTTTTCTCAAAGATGGATTTGAAATCCAGATGAGTTTTATGACTCAATGATTCTGTTCTTCCATCAGCCCAAGGATGGATGGTGGAAAACTGCTTTTCACTGCTATGACAGACAGGGCCCAGACAGTGCCTTCAGAGGCTAGCAAGCACAGAGTACTGCCACTCACCACAAGGGTATGGCAGCGACTGCATGGAGCACAGCGGAAGAGCAAGACTCCTTTCTCTGGCTTCTCCCAGCCTCGAGGGCTGTTGGAGCGATAGGAGAAAAAGAAGTAAAGATCAGACTCAAAGAGAGAAGGCAAAGGAAGTGTGTCCTTCCCATCTGTCCTTTCATAGCTAGAATGTAGTCTGGTCCCAGAAGAGGAATCACTAACTTTTTGCACATCTCATGTCAAAGGCAAAGTTCTTTCTATCTATATGAGGTAACGTTACTCAAGAAGTCCTTAACACTATCAGCTTCTGTTCTCTTATTCATAAATGATGCACTTGAGCATTTATTTACTAAGCTATTCTAATTGCCATTCTCATCTTCAGAAGTCAAATGAAAAACTAATTCGGTGTGTTGGTATATGTGTAACCACTATGTCATGCGGTGTTGTTTTCTCTGCACTTTTTCTTTGTCCTATTCAACCACAGTCATATCACATTAACTGGTTTGGATTCTTATTTGAATAATTGCTAAGACATTTTCTAACTGGCATGAGATTTTTAATTGAATGTTCAATTAATTCAATTACCCCTAGCTTTCCTAAATATAGATAATTACCCCTAGCATCTCTAAGTTCTGGACAAAGTTTTTTTTTTTTTTTTTAAATCCAGTATGCAAAGGAAACAGCAAGTTTATTTCAGTCCAAATTGTCTTCAGTCTTCTAAACCAAAAGGGAATTACACACTGCACTTAACCTAAATATTGTCCAACCAAAAGGCTCTACTAACTCTTTAACACTTACAAGATTTGTAGACAAAAACTTCCTTTGGACTTTCATAGAATGTTAAAGACTCAGCCATACGTTCTTTCATTAATAGGAGGTAATTTTAGTGAAGAACTTTAGAGGTTCCTCTACAGTAAACACACACATTTGTCTTTTGAACAACATCCAGATTGGGTGAGGGTAGGTACATAAGAGTGTTATGAGAACATTTTATGCAATGTTATTTTCAAGGACCAAGGGATAAATTCAGCTTCCTGGGGATGTAGGATGATTTCTTCTATGTGCTCCATACCATATTTAGAGCCTTGTGTGAACCCAACAAAACAATTAAGAATTAAGCAAAAATGTACAGTCTTCCTTTATTATTTTTGGTATTTATTTCAAGTCATTGCTGAATCAGATACTACTGGAATCATAAATTCCTCTTCTTCTTAAAACATGTTTTATCACTTGTGAAACAGGTATACAAATGGTGCCAATGCTTGATATCTTTGAAAATGATAAAGTTTTGTATATTCTTCTGTATTTCCAAGACAAGTTGAAATTCTATTTAGAAATTACTCATTAGTCTGAAGTGTCTCTTCTTTTTTTATTTTTTTAGCTGAATGAATGTAATGAAAAACATATGGCTCATGGATCTAAATCTCCCAACCCATGTGTGACACATAGTTCTCGTTTCATTAATGGGCACACTAAATATCATACCAAGAGGACAGAAGTTCCTGTGATACTGTTTCAAAACTTCTCAGTAATTAAGTCTGTCTCTTGATGTCAGATTTAGTTCAAATAACTACCACCTTTCCATACCAGTGCTTAGCTACTCTTTTCATAGTAAGTTATACTTATTTCTAACAACTAATTAAACTGTCACAATTTCTACACCAGAAAGCAAAGGCATTGAAAAAGCAATAAAATGATCTTATTTTAAATATTAATAAGAAGTAAAGTAGTAACAATAAACTGCACAGATACACCTTGCTCGAACATTCTTCTAAGGGTTAAATCACCAAACAACTAAATAACCAGAAAGGAAAGTGGGTGAGATGACTGTCTATCTTGGCTCCATCTTATGGGATGAAAGAAAAAACTGTATCTTTTGTATTTTTCTAATAAACTCCGAAGTACATTGTAAAGAATCAATAAGTAATATTAGCAACAACAGTTTCTTTATAAATCAATGGTTCTCCTTTATATACTATAGTATACAGATATTTTGCAATATTTCCACTTTCACCCAGATAATGAGAATTGTGCATTTTAGTCTGGATTAGAAATATAAATTTTAGATTTTCAATATAGATCTACCATCTCCCATAACTGTTTCTACAATTGCTTACAACCCAGGCAGGATAACTGATTCTTTATAGTCTACTAACTGTGTCTATTCTTGTAAATATGTCCCAACCACAGTGCTTTTCCCGAATTAACCATGACTACTTTTATGGAAATATAGAATCACTAGACCCAGGTCTTTTTACAACATGTGAGACAATTGTTCCTAAGTCCTGCAAGTTTCATAATACCAGAGAGAGAATAATTACTTAGTGTCTACTTCGAATGCAATTGTGTCAGTGATATGGTGAGAAAGAATATATAGTCACTACTCTGAGGGAGCTTATAATTTAAAATAATAAACAAGAATAACAGTATAATATAAATGAAACATACACCATAACACAATATACAATCATGTTCTAATGCCATGGTACTCAGAGAAAGAAGTTAATTTGGGCAGGATTGGTAAGAGAAGACTGTATTCAGTGACCATAACAGGAAACAACTTGATTTGATAGATAACAAAGAAAGAAAAGAGAATGAAGGGAGGCAGGGAGGGAGGAAGAAAGGGAGAAAGGAAGGAAGGAAGGGGGAGGAAAAGGAGAGAGAGAAGCAGAGGGAGAGAAAGCTTAGAAATCACACAGACCAACTCCCTCTTGCTACAGATGAGAACATCAAGAGTCAGAGCAGTGATGCCAGCTTACCTTAGAAAGCTGACCGAGAGAGAAGGGACAGAAATGCAAAGGGTATTCAAGCTCCAGCCACCAGAGTAGCATTTTCCCCTTCCGGATGAAACTAGCTTCTTCTCCAATTTCCAGAAACCAACCCCATGCAACAAAAGCAAATGGTGGGATTCTTAGTTTATTCACAAATGGGACCCACAGTATAGTCTTTGAGAGGCATTCACAAACTTATTCTGAGAAAGGTCAGTCAGTGCTCTCTTAGGCTTTGTGAACCACATCACCTCTATAATAGCTAGTCACTTCTGTCTTCATAGGGTCAAAGCAGCCAGGGACAAAACGTGTGTAAATAAACATAACTGAGTTCCAATAAAACTTTATGTGCAAACACAGGAGGAAATCTGGATTTGGTCCATGAGCCATAGTTGGCGAGCCCCTGTTTTATAAGAAACAAAAAATGAGAAATATATTAAAATTAAACCTAATGTCAATTACACAATTAGAAAAGACTGCATTTAAACCCAGCTCCGTCAAAGTATGGGCTCTTAACCATTCTTTTCCTTCTTTTAGAAATGAGGGCAATGTCTTACCAGATATCTCAAGATTTTTCTCTCATATTAGCTTTAAGAATTAAAGCGATGAATTAATTGCCATTCTACTGGAAAATGGAGGAAATTTTTGGCTCATAACCCAGATTATTCAGTAGGTAATACCTGGGTAAGCATCTAATTGGTATTCCAGAAATTTATTTATTATTGAAGGATAATTGCTTTATAGAATTTTGTTGTTTTCTTTCAAAACTCAACCTGAATCAGCCATAGGTATACATATATCCCATCCCTTTTGAAACTCCCTCCCCATCCCACCCCACTAGATTGATACGGTGCCCCTATTTGAGTTTCCTGAGCCATACAGCAAATTCCCGTTGGCTATCTATTTTACATACAGTAATGTAAGTTTCCATGTTACTCTTTCCATACATTTCACTCTCTCTTACTCTCTACCCATGCCCATAAGTCTATTCTCTATGTATGTCTCTCCTTGTTGTCCTGTAAATAAATTCTTCAGTACCATTTTTCTAGATTTGAGATTAATGCATAATGTATATATGCATTAAAATATATTTATCTTTCTGACTTACTTTACTCTGTACAATATGTTCTAGGTTCATCCACCTTATTAGAACCGATTCAAATGTGTTCTTTTCATGGCTAAGTAATATTCTATTATGTATATGGTACTCCAGAAATTAAGCTGATAAAAATCAAATTTGCAAAAGAGCTAAATTCTGAGCCTAATTTGTATGACTTACTAAAATATTTGTAGTATTTGTTTGTCTTTCACAGCCCTCCAATTCAGATCAATCTTACCTATTATTTTGGCCCTGCAAATTCCTTTCCAGTAGTCATGTACGGATGTGAGAGTTGGACCATAAAGAAGGCTGAGCACCAAAGAGTTGATGCTTTCAAATTGTGGTGCTGGAAAAGACTCAAGAATCCCTTGGACAGCAGGGTGATCAACTCAGTCAATTCTATAGGAAATCAACCCTTAAAATTCATTGGAAGGACTGATGCTGAAGCTCCAATACTATTTTCTACCTCGTGCAAAGAGCCGACTCATTGGAAAAGACCCTGATGCTGGGAAAGATTGAGGGCAGGAGGAGGAGACAACAAATCATGAGATGGTTGGATAGTGTCACTGACTCAAGGGACATGAATTTGAACAACTTCTGGGAGATAGTGAAGGACAGGGAAGCCTGGCATGCTGCAGTCCATGGGGTCACAGAGAGTCGGACACAACTTAGTGACTAAACAGCAACAGCAACAAACTCCTGAAACTTTTTGTGCCCATTTCCTAGGAAGCCAGAAACCTGCTCAGAGAAGCTTTCACTTCCTTTAGAGATGCACTGTTCTGCCTTCTGCTACCAGGGAGGTTGCTAAAAGTATCATATATTAATGATACTACATTGGTTTCAGAAATAGCTTTACATTATAGAAAACTTAGAGTATCACAAAGAAAAATATAACAGTATAATCTCCACTTGCAGATCTTATTAATAACTCTGTAACTTCTTCCTCCAATCTCTCTGATAAGTCAAGATTCTGCTTAAATAAATCTATTGCAAAATTTTTATATAAAATTCTATATTTAATCACAGATGTCTTCTATCACAAAAATAACTATAAATTTGAGTCTCCTATTCCCACAATCCTCTCTTCTGAAAGATTTACAAATATTTTGATAGGCTAGGAGATCCCAAATGTGTGGAGAAGTCCATCATGTCCAGTGTGTGCTGATTCACTATCATTTTTTTGGCTTCCTCATTCCCTCATTAGTTCTAAAGGCTGAACTCGTTTAAATTACTTTGAATAGAGGATTTATCAAGATTATTGTCCAAGTGGTTAAGAGTACAGAGTTCCAAGACCAACACTTACATGTGTGAATTCCAAGTTGCCAGAGAGTAATTTTTCTCCAAGTGTTTTAAATAGATCTGAGGGCCAGGTACAGAGAAACTAAGGAAAGCAGGAGATTCAGAACTGGGAGAGACAAAAACAAAAAAGGGTGGAACAAAGCCAGGGCATATGTCTCCAGCTGCTTTTAAGTGGTGAGTGGTGTAACAGGGCATCTGGGTATAGAGAGAATAGTGAACAGTTGTGAAGGGCATGCTCCATACACTACACAGAAAGTCTCTTTCTTCAAAAGAAATTAAATAACTTCTTAAGGTTCTCTGCAATCCATGCCATTTTGGAAAATAAATGTAGATACTTTTTTTTCCCCCTTGCACATTTCAGTATAAAATGCAGTCAGAATACAAAAATTTTATTATACATAATATTTTTATTTTTTTATTGAAGGATAATTTCTCTACAGAATTTTGTTGTTTTCTGTCAAACCTCAACATGAATCAGCCATAGGTATACATAAATCCCCTCTCTTTTGAATCTCCCCGCCGTCTCCTGCCCCATCCCACCCCTCTAGATGGACACAGAGCCCCTGGTTGAGTTTCCTGAGCCATAGAGCAAATTCCCATTGGCTATCTATTTTACATATGGTAATGTATTATTACACTTAGCAGTTTTAAAAAAATTAAAATCAAGAGAAAAACAAGTTGATGCTGTATATAATACCTAAAATATTCTGAAAAAATTATAAATCAGGATATTGAAATTCTAATATGTACTAGAATTACAGAAATCATAATATCCTACAGATCCAATGTACGAGCTTAGCACAGCAACTGTGTATGTGATAGTTCTTTCTGCCAAGGCAAAGCTGGGTATGCTGTCTGTGTTCTGTTCTATAGTAAAAGAAAAAATGTCTATGCTTTTCAAGAGAACATTGAAACAGAGTGTGCACTCATCTGGAAAATCCTCAGGCCTGCACGGAGGAATCCCCATTGCTATTTCAAACCCTCATGATAATCTAATCTATGGAGATATTTTTCTTAATGAATGAAAATAGCTTCAAATGACTATAAACCTATGTTAAATTAGCACCCTGTTAACTTAATACAAATAGCATCTTAAGCCAACTGAAATTAAATGATCACTAAAAAAGACTATTCTGAGACTTACCAGTCTTTTATCTAACTAAAAAGAATTTTTATTTCAAGTGATATATAAATATAATTAAAATTATCTGATGATCAAACTTCAAGCAATCTGACATACTGGAACACTAATTCAAATATAGAAATGAGTTTTTTTCAAAAATTCCCTGAATAGCAAAGTACCATCAAAAAAAAAAAAGAAGGAAAATCATTACCTTCGTGCTCTGCTCAGGTAACCTGAAGTACTCCACATAACTGAATATAAAATAAAGCCAGGGGCTAAAAGTTTGGGAGAGCAGTAGCTGGGGTACCATCAGAAGGAAAAGACAGAACAATGCACAGCAGGTAGACCTACACAAGCAAAATATTTTGAAATGATTTGTGTAGAAATAAAATGTCCTTTGCTGTAAATCAAAGTGTTTAACTCCTAGCATAAGAAGATGTATTACAGGAGATAAGAAAGATGGTACTTCTCAAATTCAGCATGTATCAGAATCACTTGGAGCAGTTCTAATAAAACAGACTGGGGCTCACCCAAATTTCTGATACAATAGTTCAGGGATGAAGTCTAAGAATTTGTATTTCTAACAAATTTTCATGTCAAGCTGATGCTGCTTTCCTGAGAACTGCTCTCTGAGAGCTGCTGATCTAGGGTATGAGATCTCATTATTAGTGAAAAATTAGAAAAACAGAGATAAGCAAAGTTCAGTTCAGTCGCTCAGTCGTGTCTGACTCTTTGCGACCCCATGAATCACAGCACGCCAGGCCTCCCTGTCCATCACCAACTCCCAAAGTTCATCCAAACCCATGCCCATTGAGTCGGTGATACCATCCAACCATCTCATCCTCTGTCGTTCCCTTCTCCTCCTGCCCTCAATCTTTCCCAGCATCAGGGTCTTTTCAAATGAGTCAGCTCTTCACATCAGGTGGCCAAAGTATTGGAGTTTCAGCTTCAACATCAGTCCTTCCAATGAATACCCAGGACTGATCTTCTTTAGGATGGACTGGTTGGATCTCCTTGCAGTCCAAGGGACTCTCAAGAGTCTTCTCCAACACCACAGTTCAAAAGCATCAATTCTTCGGCATTCAGCTTTTTTTATAATCCAACTCTCACATCCGTACATGACCACTGGAAAAACCATAGCCTTGACTAGATGGACCTTTGTTGGCAAAGTAATGTCTCTGCTTTTTAATATGCTGTATAGGTTGATCATAACTTTCCTTCCAAGGAAAGTTAAGCAAAGAAACTCACTCAAAATGAGGCAATGTAAGCCAAAGGTAGATCCCTAAATTGACTTACTTAGAGGTTCAACCTAGAGCACTCAGTGGTAAATTATTATTCTGTTATTTCAAACTTCATGTTTTTTTAGTATAACTAAATTATACATGTAAAAAAAACGATATCAATCACCAGCCCAGGTTTGATGCTTGATACAGGGTGCTCAGGGCTGGTGCACTGGGATGACCCAGAGAGATGGAATCAGGAGGGAGGTGGGAGGGGGGTTCTGGAAGGGGAACACATGTATACCCATGGCAGATTCATGTCAATGTACGGCAAAACCAACACAATAATGTAAAGAAAAATCAATAAATAAATAATTAAAAAATAAATAAATAAATTCCCCTGGAACATATTTTTCTAAGCATGTAGAACATTACTAAAATCAGAAATTCATTTGCTATCTTACAAGGCATTGGCATGATTATCTAACTTGTATAGGATGTGGCACCAACTGCTAAGTATGAAGTTTGCCTTATGAACTGGTTGATAGGCGGCAATTTCCTTAAAAGCTATTTACAAATCAGGTTCTTTGTTTGTTCGTGGGACTGTTCCCTTTGTGGGGGGGCTTCTTTTTCAGAGGGGTCTGTGTTGAGGTTAGTAAATTGAAATGCATTTAAAAATGTACAAAGGGACTTCTTTTTAAAGGAGTCTTCTAGAAAACCCTTGCTAATGAGAATGATTATTGCACACAAGTTTCTCTCTCTGATAAGCTGGTTTTTCAGGTACCTGTTTTGGTAAAAAACAAACCTGTCAACACACTGCTCCTAAAGATTTGGGATTTGGAAAATTGCTTTCACCTTTTTATTTCTCTCTTAAGGTAATTCTCCTTCCTCAAGTTAGCCTCATAAGCCAAATCTTCACATGTGTTACTTTTAATTTTTTTTCATCCTTGAGAAAATGAAAGCATCGAGAGATGCCTCCTTTAGAGTGAAGGGCTTATTTGAAACACCAATGCTCCAAGCAATGCCCTAAGTAGGTCAAATTTCCAAGCTGTAATTTCAGCGGACAAATGTGATTCCTCTGGACAATAAAGGAGGGTACTTGATGCAAGAGAGTTTCAACTGCCCAGTCTTGATCTACAAGGTCTCTAGTCTAACCCGATGCAACCCAGCCACCTGTGGCATGCTAACATTAGCTTTAGCCAGGAAATTCTTTCCGAAACTCCAAACCTATGCTCATATGCTTCTCCACTCTGGATGCCTTCCATGCCCCAGTTTACGTTCTATCTGTCCATCATCAGGTCCGACTCTGTAAGGGCTTCCCCAGCACTCCCCCTCCCAGTGCTCTCATTTCCACATTCCTCCTAAATTTCCTTTCCGTGCAACTCAGCATCGCACAGAGATCACATAAGATCATACCCTGTCTGGTGAAAGAATTTAACTGTTTCACTGTTTGCTTTTATCCTTTACTCTGCAAGCAGTTCTTAGACATTAAGCACACCTTACCCAGCACAGGTCTCCACAGTAGTTACTTGACATATAATTATTCAATATTCTATGAACAAGTATTATTCTGGCACCTTTAGAGTCTAGTTAACTCACAAATGAGCTTCACAGAGTGGTTCATCTGAGAAAAGTATGTTTCCTTGAGATTGCTTCATCCAAAAAGAAATATCTGGGCCATTTCTTTGCCAGAGCAGACGAGGAACAAAGCACTGACAGGTGGCAGCTCTGCTCCTGTGACTGTCTCGTCCTCTCTAAGAGGTCAAGGTCCATCCACGTGTCCACTGAAAACATTCTCTGCCCCAAGTAATTGAAAGTGTCTGTGGTGATACAACAATGCGCTCCAGAGTATTAAAGCAGGCACAATATCTCTTCATACACACAGACCAGTGCCAGTGTGATGTTTAATCTGACCCCCAATGGGGTGAGCGTAGGTTCCCCTGGTGGTTCAGTGGTAAAGAAGCCACCTGCCAATGCAGGAAACCTGGGTTCAATCCCTGGGTTGGGAAGATCACCTGAAGAAAGAAATGGAAACCGACTCTAGTATTCTTGCCTGGGAAATCCCATGGCTAGAGGAGCCGAGCGGGCTACAGTCCATGGGTTGCACAAGAGCCAGACACGACTTAGCGACTGAACAACGACCCCAGTGGGGAAAATTCCCCCAGTGCAGCTTTACCAAGCACAACAGTTAAGTCTGTACTTTAGAAACAGAGATCTGGGTTTAAAGAGTTACTGCCTTTTACTGGTGGTTTAATTTTGGGCTAGTTACAGTTCATCCTTAGATGCCAGGTTGCAAAATGGGGTCAGAGTGGCCTGTGCGTGGGCTGCTTTGAAGAATCAACTTGGATAATGTCAATGAAGATGTTAACAATATCTGATACAAAGTAGTGATTGTAACTGGCATTAATGAGATTTTAGCCAAGCAAACTTAGCTCACAAATATGGACCATTTAGAAAAAGATAAAAGGATGCAAGGCAACTAGCTAAATACAGACATTAGCCTGGACATGTCTGTCTGTTAATCACAAACCATTGAACTGCCCCATTTTACAGGCAACCAGAATTCCTGTTGTTGGGTGTTTGAAAGACAAAAAAGAAGCCCCATAAGAAAAAGGAAGAGGGTGTATTTTCCCACAGCCTGGGCTGCTGAGCAAATATGGCATCCATGAATGGCTGAAAGTATATCTCCTACCGGACTCATAGCGACAGCTTTCATTTTCTCTATTTTTCCTTTTAATTCTTTTCCTCGCCTGATTTGCTTTTTCCCCCTCTATCACTAGCCCTAATCAATGCAGCAGGTCAGGTTGAAAGAATGGACAGCCTCAGAGCCACATACATTTAAACCACTTTAATGCAAATATTGATCGTAAGAGCATAGACACAGGCTGGGCTGCATTTTTTTAATGGGCGTGCTTTTTTTTTTTTCTGGGGCTGTGATACCCATGATAAAACAGATCACCAGAGATCTGAATCCCACCATCTTCTCTGCACAGGAATGCATAGGGAAATCTAGAAGGTGGGCCACATTCAGTACTAAGCGTGTGCACCTCCTCAGCCCGTGCTTGAGTAGTTGGAGGGACCAGAGTTTCTTACCCACTTAAACACCCCGCCTCATACTTCCTAGATGAGCTATTCAGGGGCACAATATATCAGAATGAGTATGGAATGTTGTACTACAAGAATAATTGTGCAACAATACCCACTATAGTAAAATATTTAATTCCTGTGTACGCAAGATTCTCAAAGCATTGTATCCAAAAGCCAGTGTCCAAGGCATATTTAGCCACAGAATCCAAGTCTGAGCTGAAACCCAAACGGAGAGATCAAGGGCAGGAAGGAATTCTAAGGGCCACTTTGAAATTTGATACTAAAAAGATCTGATATTCTATCTGTAGGCATTTTTAGGTTGGACTGGAGCAGGGGAAAAAAAGGAATGAAAGAAAGAAAAAGAAAACCTGTTTGTACAAAGAAAGCCTGCTTGGCTTATTGCCAAGAAAGGAGGCGTCATAAACTAGGTAGAATTTGAAAGCAACACAAACCAAGCTAAAACCAAAGAAAGGAGGGGAAAACAACTCAACTTGAAAGCCCCAAAGGAACCCCAGTTGCTTCAAAGCAATGTTAGTTGCTTTCAGATGTTTTTTAATTCATTTTTCCATGGGCCTGTGGTTTCTGTTTTTGTTGCCTGCTATAACTGGAAAGGAAAATAAAAAGCAGCAACATCCTACCACCTTCAGGAGATGGCTGTGGAGACAGACAGAAGACCAACACAGTCTTTGTCACGGGATGAAGACGCCTGTTGGCCTCTTCTCCAGAGCTCATCCAGCTACCAGTTCGTTACGCAAAGGGGAAAACGGCATCGTAAAAAGGGACAAGCAAGATGTGTACACCCGGGGGACAGAATGTTCTCCGCGGGCTTATCAGCCTCCAAGGGGGAGATAACTGGGGGCCAAGGGACAGCCAGTGGTATGAAAAGTGGGAGGGAAGCAAGGGGGAAGGAAGCCTTTGACCTTGGAAGAGCGGAGTACTAGTGGAACAGAGGGAGGGTGGGCCAGGGAGCACCGAATGAGGAATTCCTTGCTGTAATATATTCGGGTAAAAATGGGGCTGTCATCTTGAGCTACAAGTTAGAAAGTTATTACTTTTAATATGCCACTACCTTAGGCCTATACTGTTATGTAAAAGAAAAATAACCTTGTGTGACAGTTTAACATTGATCGATGTGCCTGCCAAATGCAAAGAGATAAATAAGCAGGTGATGAATAAACAGCACTTCAAGTAAAGACATTACGCCGCATGCATAAAACGGCGCCAGGCACCTACGAGCTGTGGGTGGCCGAAGGTTGGCCATTTCATGCCCACTCAGTAAAGCAGACTTAATCGCTTCCAATATTTTCTGTTAAAAAGCACGCTTAATGAGCCAATTTCACAAGCCCAGAGAAACTGATTATTATCTCTGAGTTCCAACAGAGTTGGTTGTTTTCCAAGAGCCAGCTTTTTTTTTTTTTTTTCCTTGACGGGATAAAAACCTTTTTTAAAAAAGAGAGAGAGCAAAAGAGAAAGGGAGAGAGAGAGAGAAAGAGAGGGAACGGGGAGCCAGCCAGAGGGCACTGAAAGCCGGCTCACGGGGGCGAGACAGCCACTAGATGGCAGTGTTATCCCGTAGTCGGCGCCCGGGACGCAGCTCGGAACTGGACAGGAGGCTTCGGCTGAAAGATGGGACGGTAAATAAAGCTGAAAGCAGCTGCCTGAAGAGTTCATACCCTACCCTCCGCCCTCCGTGGACCCTTTGTCCACAATTATTCCATCCTCCAGCCCATACAAGGCGAAGAGACAAAAGGGGCAGTCCCCGAACGGCCTCCCTCCTGCTAACAGCCCAGGGCTCCGATTTCTCTTCCGTGCTGCCGCTTTGCACAAAGTCCCCGGTCCTTTACCCGGTTAGGGCTTAGTTCTTCCCGGTGTTTTTCACCCTGAGGGGTTTGTAATTCCTGTGCCCCATCACAAGGGGCTTAAATCCCAGGACGAGGTGGCAATTAGGCGTTTCACCATTTACTTTGGGGCAGATTCTGTTTTCTTGCCTCCTTCTCTTACACACTCTTTTTTGCCCTTTTAGCAAAAAGTGTGGAGGAAAGGAATTTGGCCTCAAAGGTACATAGGGCCTAGAGAAAAGACTGGGAGTAGAGAAGAGGAGAGAGCACCGCCCCCTTAGGAAGACAGTTGTCTTCCAAACAGCATAATTGTGTGTCTTCCTTCAGCTACACAACAAGGTAAAAGCCACAGAAGAAAGCATTATTTTCACCAACTGCAGTTATTCAATCATTACTAGAAGGGACGACCCAGCAACTAGACCTCAGCATATAATTAACTCAGATATTAAAAAAAAAAAAAAATGAAGTGAACTGTTGTTAGGTTCTAAATTGAGATGCAAGTTAATTATTTATGAATATTCATAGAAAACTTGAACAATTTCCAAACTTGGCCTTTAGTTTCTCATCAGTTAACCAAATAATTGATGCTTTTTTTTTCAGTAAGATAAATTTTTATAGATGTGCAATGCAGCTGTCAAATTCATTAAGATTTTTGGAATTCATTTTGTCTCCTAATGAATCAAAAGAGAATAGACTTGTTGACAGAGGAAAAATGATTTTCATCTTATTTTTCCGTCTAGTCACCTATAAGAGAAGAATGAAATCATAGTCAGCAAAGACTGGGCAATCATGGGAAAGAAGACTGGGATACTTGAGGTACTTTCAGAAGAAGCAGATTAAAATCCAACCTTCTGTGTGTGGACAGAGACAAAGAGCGGGAGCAGGAGGTGTTTAAACAGAGGGAGGAGGCCACAGAAGTGAAACTGGTAAAAGTAAGAAGGTACCCAACTCCCAAGAACTTATTATAGGTCATTGTTGTCACTATTCTCATTCAGTTACTTTGAACAACAAAAACAACAGTAAAAACCCTAGATGTACCCAAGTTTTACTTCAACATTCTAGTCTTTGCCTCTCCTCCCTCCCTGAGATACCCAGCCCCCTCTCCAAATTAAAACCTCTTCCATCCTACTGCCAGGGAGCCAGTTACCAACCAGAAAAACTCATCTCTGCTGACATATTAACTATCAGCCTCATAGGATATTTCCACAGACTTCAGATCTTGGTACCTGAGGTACAACCAGCTATTCATTAGGATCACTGAAAACAAAGGTAAAGGGACTTCCCTGCTAGATCAGTGTCTAGGACCCCATGCTCCCAATGCAGGGGGCCTGGATTTGATCCCCAGCCAGGGAATAGGTCCCACATGCCACAACTAAAACTCAGCACGGCCAAATAAATATTTTTTAAAAAGGTAAAAATGGCAAACATATCTGGATACTTTAATTAAATCTTTAATTGAAAACAAAATGCAGCAAACAAAATAAAGGATTAACAGGAATGTGTGAAAACCCATTTTAGAAATCTGTCATCTTGGTGATTTAATTCACCCATAAAAATCCTATCCTGTTTTGTGCCAGGCGTGGCACTGGGTGCTGGAGACAGAGGCTCACGTGTTCTTCTCAAGGAGCTCGCTGGCTGGTGGTTTCAACACGGTGACAGAATAGAAAGCCACACGGTGCCCAGAAGCGGGACCCACTCCTGAGGATGTCCTGGAGGCTACTCAATGGAGAGTGAATTGGCAGAGGGTAAATTAGTTTCCTAGGGCTTCCCTAACAAAGGACCATAAACTGGTTAGCTTAAAGTGACAGTTCTGGAGGCTAGGCAGTCTGAGATCAGTGTTGATAGGGCCAGTTCTTTCTGCAGGACAAAGGGAAAACCACCCCCTGCCTCTCTCTTAGCCTCTGGTGATATAACAATCTTTGGTGTTCCCTGCCTTATAGACGGGGCTTCCCAGATGGGAATCCGCCTGGCAGTGCAGGAAATATAGGAGAGGTGAGTTCAATCCCTGGGTCGGAAAGATCCGCTAGAGAAGGAAATGGCTCCCCATGCCAGTATTCTTGCCTGGGAAAACCCATGGAGAGAGGAGCCTGGAGGGCTACAGTCCATGAGGTCATGAAGAGTCAGACACGACTGAGCAATGGAGCACACGCTAGCACACATTAGAGACATCTCACTCCAGTCTCTGCCTCTGTCTTCACGAAGACTTCTCCTTCTAAGGGTATCAGTCATATTGGACTTAGGGGCCCATTCTAATCCAGTATGAATTCACTGTAACTAATGACATCTGCAAAGACCTTATTTCCTAATAACATAATGTTGTGCAGTTCCTGGAAAACATAAATAGTGGGGCGAGGGACACTATTCAACCCAGAACAGAGGACACTTTAGGCAAAGATGCCCAAGACAGCAGAACAGCCTGAGAATTATAAATGGTTCCTTGCAGTTGCAGAGTAAGAGGCAGCAGAAGTGTAGAGAAAGGTAGAGTTTAAAAGGGAGGCTGAAATGGATCTAAAGGATCTCATGCAAGCTATTAAAGAGTTTGAATACTGCACTGAAAGGTGGCTAAAAAAAACCCAGGTGGGTTTTAAGTAAGTAAATACTAAAAACTTACTCTGTCAGAAGCAGATATTTGGAGACAAGCACAAGAGCAGGCAGAGATACCAGCTAGGGTGGCGTCACAGTAATGCCAGATGAGACTATTATAACACAGGGCCGAAGAAGGGGAAAAGAGGAAATACAGTTTAAATTGTTTTAATTAATAAATAATCATTGACAGAATTGTAAGTGGGTCAGATTAACAGAATACATGTTGAAGAAGGAGGGTGTTGAAAGCTGAGAAGGGTCCCAAACTCAAGCCAGAAGTTTGGCATGAGAATGCAAGGTGATTAGCAAATCTTTAAGCAAAGTCAGAGATAGATTTTTAAAAAGAAACAGACTTGAACACATTGAAAATTGGTTCAATTCTGTGTATGTTGAAAATATACATATAAAAATATACACACACATATATATGTATGTATATAAGTTGGTATATGTATAAAAGAGGCTGGGATGGAAACACAGATCTGGGTGGAGAGCCCCCAGATTAGATGTGGGCAAGAGTTCCCTCAGAGGGTAGGGGGAAATGCACGAGACAGGAAAGTTGGAAGAAGGAAGGAATGGTTCTCAGCGCCAAATGCTGAAAAGAATTTACAATGGTACTTAGAAATTCAAAAAGAAAGGAATGGAAAAGAGAATATAGAGACAGTGACTCCCCCTTCCTGACACTTAGCTATAAAGGCGAAAGGAGAGACAAAGCAGATGGTAATGGGAATATTGGAAAATAAAGCTGGATGTCATTGAAGGGATGGGTTGATGATGTGTTTGCTTGCTTAGAGAGTGAGTTAAGCATTTTTATATATAGATATGAAAATCCTGTAGAAAGAAACAGAATAAAGAGACAAGTGTGAGAAGGAATAATCAAGAATGTGAGACAAATGGGCCCCTTTCTATGTTTCTAAAACAAGCCCACCCATCAGACCCGGGTTATCTTACCTCACAGAGTTGTTGGGAGGATAATATGAGATAATGATGTGGAATCACTGAAAAATCAACTTAGGATGGTGCAAATGCCCAGTTATTATTTAAATGATGGCATTTACAGTTTTGCAGTCCTAACTGTGTGATAGTTTTTGTTTTCATCAAGTTGGCATCATTTGCAGAAACTAGCACTGTCAGTGCAAACCTCCGCTGTCCCCTGTTCAAGCCAGAACGGGCAAACTCTGAGGCTCGCCTTGGTTTGCAGTCATCCCACCCAGAAGATTTCCCTGCAGTGAAAGAGAAAGCATTTGGAGATCTGGCATACTTCAATATTCTTCCTTTTTCTGACACAGAAACCATGGCACGTGATGCCAAAATTGTACTTTCCAGAACCCATCATAGATAGATGTTCCCTGGATGTATACCAATTAGATTAAAGCTTCACAAATCCATCAAGAAATTCAGCACAAGGCTTTCCCTCCTTGTGGCACATTAGAGGATTTTTACTCTCACACACTCATGGAGAACACCAATACAATATTTAATTGATAACTAAGGTGAGACTTTCACCCTTATCTGAGATCTCTAAATAATGAAGCTACAGCTACAGACAGCAACTTGACCCACTGAAGAGATTATGAAGAGGGAGGAAAAAGAGCAGTATTTCCACTCTACACAGAACACTTCATTAAAAACAATCCTCAATAAATATTGAAACAAAGGTACTTCTCTCTCATTTATAACCAACCCACTCACCTTTTACTCATTGATATGTTCAATGACCAGTGTGTTTGCAGTACTTACAAGCACTCACGTTCTGTCTTAAGTGGTCAGAAAGATGATCACAGGACAAGATTCTCAATTGCAATAAATAGAACACTACACACTTGATACATGCCAGCAAAATGGGTTGGGATAGTAAGTCAACTAAGACCAGAATTCAATTCAACAACAATAACAACAACAACAAAAAAAACACTGAAGCACCAAGCTAATCATTAGCTCTGATTTTTTTCCCTATTATGAAGTGCATATGCTGATAATTAATTTGACGTATGAGAACAGTTTCTATGGAAATACCAGAGGAAAGCCAGTGCAGTGAATGTGATTCTTATCAATCCTAACACAGCAGAAGCTCTTATCTGTCCATCAAAGTTCAGATCATTTTAAAAACATACTCTAAGTAGTTTAAATCAATTCTCTGCTTTCTGTGTAAATTGGGGGGGGAATGTCATTTCTGAAATCTAAAATTTAAGCTAAGAAACGAAAACGTGAAGGTTACAGAACTGCCAAAAGTGCAGATACACCAAAGGACAAACAGCTGCAGCTCTAATTATGTATTAATCTTCCAGATTCTATACATGAGTACAGAAAAGCTCAACTGCTGCAGTATTTAGAAAACTATAATAATGGACGTAATTAGAAAGAGAAAAGGAAAGTAACTTAAGAGTGGCCACAAAACATAATTTCCAGAAAATGCAAAAACACACAATAGATTAGCTACTTGAGTTTCTCAAATTGAGACTTCTACTGGAAATCTTGAGTTACAAAAGATGTAAATTTATCCATAATATTAAAGAACAATAACCCATGATTTTTTTTAATCTATAAAGTGAGCAGATGACATGCTCACATTATTTTTACAGAATTATTAGGACAGGAATAAGTAAATTGATTGGCCAAGAGATTACCCTTATATTGAGATAAAGACTATAATTAAAGAGAGATCTCTGTGAAGTGTTATAATAATCAAGATAATATCTTGGTTTAATATATTTTAGAAGCAAAACTAACAGCACTGCCAGTATGCTATTACACTCTCCTACATAAATACCATGATTCTGCCTGTGAAGCACATTGGCATGAAGTGCCAAGATTTCCATATTTAATGTATTCCAAAAACGTCCTGATTAAAATATATTAATATTGTATGGAATGTATACATATAATATATCCAAAATACATGTGTGCATGTGCTTGTAGCCCTCCTCTCCAGGGGTTGGGAGGAAAAGTTGTGGCCTTTTTTGTTCTGAATAGCTTACTTGAGCCTGTGTTTTCATTTCTTTCTTTTCTTTAATTCACAGATGAGTAAGCTCTAGTTCACTGAAAGTATGTAAAGGCCTAATGCATCAATAACTAATCTTGACTGAATTTAACATTGTATCTATATCCACATAAAATGCTTTAAAGTCTACCTTATTTGAAAATGCTAAAAGATGCATTCTGAAACTGCTTATAACGGTGACAGCCTGGCACACAGTAGGTGCTCAACAAAGGCTTACAGAGTGAGAAGCATGTGCCAACGGGGAGAAGTCACCACCCCTATGTTAGGCACTGCACCCTCCCTTGGACAGCCAATTAACCCTCTCATCAGTTGGAAGATCCACTCTTTAACTTTACTGCAAGTATCTTAATGGGTATCCCTTTCAAATGTGAAAACAAAAACACACAACCCTCCTGGAAAGGAGGTGTTAAATGGTGGCATCAAAGAATATGTGGCGTTATGTGGACTGTAGTTCACCAGGCTCCACTGTCCATGGGGATTCTCCAGGCAAGAATACTGGAGTGGACTGCCACACCCTCCCCTCCAAGGGGTCTTCCTGACCCAGGGATTGAACTTGTGTCTCTTACGTCTGCTGCATTGGCAGGCAGTTTCTTTACCACTTGCACCACCTGGGAAGCCTCTGGAAACTGGATAACAAGTATCAAAAGAATAGATTGATGATTTGGGATTTTTTTACCCTTCATAACATGGAATACGAAAATGCTATTACATTTTTGACTCAGAAAATACGCATCCTCCCCAAAGGGTCAGATATCCACACCACAGCAGCAGGTCTACTGGAAACTTGATTTCCAAACTCTGACGTTACAAACTTTAAGTCTCTTTTTCCTCCCCTAAAATACAGGCACATAAGTAAATCTCAAAAGTTTGTACTGAGGATTGCAAGAATAATGTCTGTAGCTTAATCTAGGTATCTTATATATGTCAAACTCCCTCTCCTTGACCTTTTCTCATTAAAAATAATAATAAAAAACCACTACACTTCACTGTTTTCTTAGACAAGATATAAATAACAAAACTAATTTTCCTTGACGTCTCTCAGTCAAGTGATACAAATACATTATTTTATAATGTAACCATATAATAGCGTTCTGTTTACATTCTAAAAAACTTCCTCATGTAGGATATACAAAATTTCTGCTTTCATCATTTATGGAGAATAGTTTCTCTAAAGTATATTCATTTTCCTTCATTTTTAATAAAATTATAGACCTAATAACCAAAATTATGCATATTACTTAAAATACATAAAAAAGCACATAGAAAATTAAAACACCCATAATCCTCTTACTTGGAGACGGTTACTGCTAATTTGGAGGTTTTATTTCTATTCTAAAAATGTGAAACAGATAATTCTCTGCATGCTGCTTTGTAACCTTTTTACATTTTTAAATATTTTATGAACATTTGGAAGGCTGGATTATTATTAAATATTCTATATAACATATAATATAAAGATCATTTTATGGCTCCCTATTATTGTATTTCCTGTATATATCATAAATTATTTAATTGAAGTCATATTATTAAACATTTAGAGCTGTTGTCATTTTTTTAAGCAAGAGTGATATATTGAACCACCATGTACTCAAGACCCAGCTTCAACAATTATCAACTCATGGGTCAGTCTTATTTCATTTATATCTTTATCCATTCCCCACTTTAAAAGATAAGAACATTTTAATAAACATAACTATAATACCATTGTATTACTCACTTCAAAAAATTAGCAATTATTCTTTCATATCATCAAATACCCAAGCAATGTTTAAAAATTGCTGATATCTGCCTTTCTTCCCTCCCTTTCCCCTACCTCCTCTCTTAATTGCTCAAATCAACATCCAGATAAGGTCCACACACTGCAAATAATCAATAAATATATTTAATCATTAGATTTCTTTCCATCTTTCTTTCTGAATTCCCTTCCAACTTATTCATTGGGGGGAAAAGAAGTAAATATTGGCCAATGAATCTAAAGTATTTCCTGTGTCTTGAATTTTGCTGATAGCATCATCATTGGTGTTATTTAACATGTTCCCCTATCAACTATATTTCCTAGAAATAGGAACTTATTTTATTTTTTTTTTTATTATTGTTTTTGCCATACATTGTCATGATATCACCATGGGTTTACATATGCTTCCCCTCCGGGTCCCCCCTCCCTCCTCCCTCCCCCCCGGGAAATCTCGCTGCACCAGTCCCGAGCATCAATCCTGGGCTGGCCATTGATTAGACACATGACAATTAACATGCTTCAATGCCCTTCTCCCATCTCATCCCACCCTTACCCTCATCCACAAAGTCCGCAAGTCTATTCTATACATCTGCGTTCCTTTTGTTGTCTCCCATGTTGGGTTCTCATTACTGTCTTTCTAAATTCCATATATATGTGTTAATATACTGTATTGTTGTTTTTGCTTCTGGCTTACTTCACTCTGGATAATAGAAATAGGAACTTAGATTTAGAAATTTTCTCAGATTCAGGTTCCATGCTTTGGCAATACTATTTCCTAAGTGGCATGGTTTGGTGGTGTGGTGAGCTGCCGTCAGTTGGTACATAATATTGGATTGCCTATCTTCTGTTGTAGCCATCATAATCAATACCTCTATCTACTAATCAGTATTATAGAATAGTTATACTCTAATTGAAATAGTTTTCCTAATATAAATAATATACAATAGCTAAAAATCTTAGAACTACTTGTTCACATCTATGTGCTCATTTACATTTAAGAAAAATTCCTAAAAATTAAATATCTGAATCAAAAAAGATTTTCATTTGAAAATTTATGTTACCATACATATTTTGCCCAACTTACAGAAAAGTTATAACTAACACGAATCCCAGTATTGTGTTACTGTTGTTTTAAACATTTCTGTTACTCTATTAAAACTATGAAACTCATTGTGGTTTACTTCGCAATATTTTGCTTATCAATAGGACTAAGCATGTTTTCTTAAATTTAAATTTGTATTTCTTACTTCGTGATTTGCTAGCTCTTGCTCTTTGACAAAATATTTTGTTGAGTGCCTATATATTTCTTTTTACTTTTTTTCCACTGGTTTCTCAAATATATTAACTTTTATGTAAACATGATCTCTGATGAGTAGCAGTACTCTAATATATAAAGACTCTGTGTACCTGTAACATCAATTATTCTCCAGCCTAACACTTTATTCAAGATCTAGTCAAAAATCACAAAGCAGACATCTGGAAAATATGCTGAACTTGATTTATAATTCCAGGAATAGCATTTCAATCCATTACAATGAAGGACCACTGTCCAAAGTCTACCATTGTGCTCAGCAAATAATTTTCATTCCAAGTCTGTTTTTCTCTTTCAATTTAAACATTACACCAATATACTTTAAAGAACACAGAACATTATATACACCAGAACATGCCCTAAAAAACCTCTATACCACATTAAATTTATAGATTAATTTATCTCTTCACTTTGCAAATATTCTTTTCCCCCACAAAGAATAAGCAATAAGCATTGTTATTATGATGCACTTAAAAGGTAAAAGGAGGATATCTCAGTTGAATCACTATAGACATAGAGGTTTACTATTATCATTTAAGAGTCCTTTACCTAAACATGCCACATGCCTTAGAACTGGCTCTAATGCTGGAATAAATACCCACAGAAGCAGTCATGCATGCTCAGTCCAATTTTCCATATACATGTTTTCTGAAAAGAGGGTGGGGGGGTGGTTAAAGGTAATTGAAAGTCTAGGACTGACATATTACTTTATGGCATACAAGCCCAAATCTAAAACTAGAAACAGTAATAATATTAATATTTAGTAGGAGAAGTAGAATGTTAAACCCACAGTGGTGGGGAAAGTGCTTAAAACTGAATGAAATAGTTAAAAACTACAATTAAGTCCTGGACATATCAGCATTCACATTTGTGCCTTAAGAACATGCAAATAAAACTAATTAGTGCTCAAGTCATTTAGTTACAGTTTCCCAATTTCAAGCAAACATAATGTATAACGTAGACAATATAGTCTCTTATAAAGAACAGAAAAGGAAAGAAAGGAAGAAAAGAGAATAAAAGGAAAGGAGGAAAATTTGCTGAGAAAATATTTTTAATTTCAGAGAAAACCATCTTTCAGTTATAATTAATCACATGCTCATTTGACCATAATCATCCTCATAACTGTCCACCTTTGAAATTTTAAGATGATCCTCATGTAATGTTTAAATAAACCCGAAGGTTTCACAGTAGTTTCCTTAATACACTACAGACTGACACAATTGAAAATGCAGTCAAAATTCTAAATGATTTCAAAAGTGAAAATAAATTCTCATCTCTTTGGAAATGAAAAATCTTCCTCTAGGACAGTTATTTTAAATCATGTCCCATCAAATCAGGTGAGAAAAGCCTAACTGTGTGACCCTGGACATTGTCTAAGCTTGCTAAACTCTGTATGAGAAGTAGGAGATAACAGCGGGTCTCCCTTGTAGAGCTACTTTCAAGATTAAATAAAATAATACAAGTAGATACCTTCATACAGCAACTGACATAGATGTGCCCAGTGAACATTACTTATTGGTGTTATCAGAGTGGTGATTATCACCATTATATCATCCAAAGTGTCTGGAAAGTTTTACATCAAAAGAGTTTGCCATAAAGATACTTGACCTATAGAAAAATTCTGTTCATATGCTAAGAGTTCCTATTATACAGTAGATCTGTTTTAAAGTAAGTGTTTTAATGATGGCCATAAACTGAAATCAGTAGTTCTTAAGGAGAGGGGAGGATTCCCCCCCCCCCCACCAAGGGGACATTTGTCCATGTCGGAAGACATTTTTGTTTGCTAAAAAGCAGCTCAGGAGAGTTTGCTACTGGTGTTTATCTAGTGGGCAGAGGTCAGAAACCTACGGAGCACAGCCCCCAACTACAGAGACGATGGTGCCCAAATGTTAGCAGTGCTGAGGGTGAGAAACCATGCAGTGAACTCAACACATCTAAAAGAAATAGTCAGGCCTTCCCCAAGACAAGTAACTTCTGAAAAACCCAATGCACTTTCTTAATTTATATTAAACTGCAATTGGATTCAGACACAACTTACACAAGTTCGCTTGAAGAAATAGAGCTGACAAGATGTACTATTTCACAAAGCTTAGTTTTATAATCAGAGTTAAACAACTTCCTATTTAAATATACATACATTTATTATTCTTTTCTTAAATAATCTAGCAGCTTATTTATACCTTTTGGTGAAATTCTTAGAAATGTAAGAAAGTAGTAATTTCTTACATTTGATGTTTAATATTTAAAATGTATATTTTTGTCTCAGTGATTTCAGTAGGAGAAAAAGTACACTGTGAATACATGTTAGCCATATGGAAAAGACAATGAGGTTTAGTAATTAAAACTGAAAAGGTAAAGAACTATGCAGTAATTAGAACACTGATTAATCAGCTGATAATTTTATCTTGATTAATGCTGCCAGTTTCTCTTCTTATTGACCTAGGAAAGGTAGGTTTAGACCAATTAAATATAAATTATTCTCCTTTTTTAACATTCTGGGAAGCTTCCAGTATTCTAAGTTACACTACATTTAAGAAGTACTATTGAAATGCTTTTACTAAATTGGGCAGCTGAACAAAAGATAGAATTAGGCTCACATTCCAAACATCTTGATGCTTTTATCTAAGGCTAAATTATACAGAACTAGTTTATTTCAATATTATCCAGGGAATATTAAAAGTAGAATAAATTGCTATTTTTAAAAATCCTCTGATAACATTCAAACAGTTAATAAACAACTAGATACCTTATTCACCTTACCATGTCTAACATGAGAAATTAAAAGAACTAAAGTCAAAGAATATAAGCCGTTATTATATTTCATGGAACCCCTGAGCTATGCTGGCTAACACACACACACACAACTGTTCTAATATTAAGGAGATACATTCGGCTATTCTTAGCCAATCAGTTTTCTTTTTTTCTTTTGCATGTTACAGGCTTTCCTGAGATATAATTGGCATATAAAATGTGTAAGTTTAAAGTATACAATGTGATGACTTACGTGTATAATGCAAAATGACTACCACAACAAGGATACCACATCTACTGCCTCCCAGAGTCACCTCACATAGTTTTTGCCCTTATGGTAAGAACTTTTAAGATCTACTCACTGAGCAACTTTCAAGTACATAATATTGTTAACTATAGCCATCTTACTGGATGTGAGATCCCCAGAACAAATACCATGTATTATATACTTAACATATGCCATGCTTTAAGTAGACTGGGTCACAATTCTCACTACTCTGTGGAGTCAGCACCAGCATTTCTATGCACTATTGAAGAAACTAGACCTGGGGTAACCAATTTGCCTCCTGGAAAAGGGAGCAGCAACCTATTCCAGTATTTTTGCCTGGAAAATTCCATGAACAGAGGGGCCGGGTAGGCCACAGTCCATGGGGTCGCAGAGAGGCAGACACCGCTAAGTGACTAATACACACACACACACACACACACAACCAGTGTACCTACAGGTACACAGCTGGAATGGGGTAATTTTCAACTTCTCTGGGACACAGGAAAGTGAATAAGACAAACCATGGACTCAGTGACTACATATCTTATAGGGGAAGGCAGGTAACACAACAACAGCATGTTTAACTACAGGTAACTATATTTACTTATTGTATCTAGTCAGAACTAGATATTAAATTTACCATTTGAGATGAGCATTTTAGTAATTGCTTTTCTGTTATAGATTATTTTAATATATGAAAGGCATATATTCTTAAAAGAATACAAAAATTGACTACATTTAACCAAAGTAAAATCAATTGCCAGTCCAGGTTTGATGCTTGATACAGGGTGCTCAGGGCTGGTGCACCGGGATGACCCAGAGAGATAGAATCGGGAGGGAGGTGGGAAGGGGGTTCTGGAAGGGGAACACATGTATACCCATGGCAAATTCATGTCAATGTATGGCAAAACCAACAAGATAATGTAAAGAAAAATAAATAAATAAATAAATTTTTTTTTTTAAAAAAGTAGATACAACCTAGGACAGAATCGAGAGATTAAAGAACCATGATAATTCCTTTAATCTCATCCACTAGAGCATTACTATGTCCTATAACATAAAATATATGACAAATATGCTGCCCTGAACTTGGGTACCTTATCATTTCACTGGGAAATAGTTACAAAGTCTCTGAACTAATCATGGAGCAATACTAAATGAAATACAGTGAAACACCAGATTGAATATTATTGCAATCTCTGATTTCTTGTTCTCACCTTCTAATGTGGAATCCAATCTCATCTGTCTAGCAGTCCTTGATAGATCAGTTTGTGAAAACCAATTTCCTTCATCCTTTCCTGCTCCCATATTCTGATCCCTCAGTCTCTAGCCTGTGCCGAAGCTTTGAAGATGATCAACTTGTCTAGCTTTCTGTGCTGTGCTTAGTCACTCAGTCATGTCCAACTCTTTGAGACTCCATGGACTGTAGCCTGCCAGGCTCCTCTGTCCATGGGATCTTCCGGGCAAGAATACTGGAGTGGGTTGCCATTCCCTTCTCCAGGGGATCTTCCCAACCCAGGTCTCCTGCATTGCAGTCAGATTCTTTACCATCTGAGCCACGAGAAAAGCCTCTAGTCTTCCACAGATGATTGTCTTTATAGGCTACAGACTGAGGAAGATGTCAAAGCAGGGCTCTCAGTACTACACAGTCTCAGAAAATTGCCATATATATGTATGGAGTGCTTCCTTGAGGCCTCAGAAGGAACATGAAGATGATGTTATAATAAAAACAGCAACCCCCAAAAACAGCTTTGCCTAAAATTATCTGAGCATTTTCTATGAGCGAGGCACTTTAATAAAGGTTAATATTTATTCCATGACTAACCCTCAAGCAGTTCAATGAGTTAGGGTTTTTTTAGCCCCATTTCATAGATGAGGAGACAAATGAGGTGAAATCGGATACAAGGTATGTTGGAACTGAACTCAGAAAAGTTAACCCCACTGTATATGTTGAAAGTACCTAAAACATGAAGTCAGTGAGGAGGGATCATATACTGAAGGATTGACGGGCACTATACAGTGGATATATACTTAATTTCATTGGCTAAAGGCACCATTAAAAGATTAAATCAAGAGAAGTGAATTTTTATAATATGAATAATATTGTAGCAAATTAACACCATCAGCAGTATGAACATAGAAGCTGAAAGCCCTACAACTTGATAAACTGCTTTCAGCCTCATGATGGGTGTGTCTATATGTGAAAACTAATAATAATTCAGTATGGAAATGCTGGGCTGGAGGAAGCACAAGCTGGAATCAAGATTTCCAGGAGTAATACCAATAACCTCAGATATGCAGATGACACCACCCTTATGGCAGAAAGTGAAGAAGAACTAAAGAACCTCTTGATGAAAGTAAAAGAGGAGAGTGAAAAAGTTGACTTAAAACTCAACATTTAGAAAACTAAGATCATGGCATCTGATCCCATCACTTCATGGCAAATAGATGGGAAAACAATGGAAACAGTGACAGACTTTATTTTGAGGGGTTCCAAAATCACCGCAGATGGTGACTGCAGCCATGAAATTAAAAGACACTTGCTCCTTGGAAGGAAAGTTATGACCAACCTAGACAGTATATTAAAAAGCAGAGACATTACCTTGCCAACAAAGGTCCATCTAGTCAAAGCTGTGGTCTTTCCAGTAGTCATGTATGGATGTGAGAGTTGGACTATAAAGAAGGCTGAGCACAAAGAACTGATGGTTTGAAACTGTGGTGTTGGAGAAGACTCTTGAGAGTCCCTTGGATTGCAAGAAGATCAAACCAGTCAGTCCTAAAGGAAATCAGTCCTGAACATTCATTGGAAGGACTGATGCTGAAGTGGAAACTCCAATACTTTGGCCACCTGATGCGAAGAACTGACTCTCTGGAAAAGAGCCTGATGCTGGGAAAGATTGAAGGCAGGAGGAGAAGGGGATGACAGAGGATAAGATGGTTGAATGGCATCAACAAATCAATGGACATGAGTTTGAGTAAGTTCTGGGAGCTGGTGATGGACAGTGAAGCCTGGCATGCTGCAGTCTATGGAGTCGCAAAGAGTCAGACACAACTAAGCAACTCAACTGAACTGATGGGAAGAGGTGAGTATGAGTATTAAGAGACACAGATTACTATGTGTAAAATCAATAAGCAACAAGGATATATGGTAGAGCACAGGGAAATACAGCCATATTTTGTAATAACTTATTTAAAAATTCCCTGGAGAAGGAAATGGCAACCCATTCCAGTATTCTTGTCTGGAAAATCCCATGGACAGAGAAGTCTGGCAGGTTACAGTTCATGGAGATGTAAAGAGTTGGACACGACTGAATGACTGAGCACAGTTAAAAAATATTTATTTGTCTGTACTGAGTCTTAGTTGCCGCATGTGGGGTCTTTAGTTGTGGGTCCCATGCATTGGAAGCATGGGGTCTTAGCCACTAGACCACCGGAAAAGTCCTTACAATAACTTTAAATTGAGTAAAATCTATAAATATACTGAATTGTGATATTGTATATCTGAAACTAATATAATATTGTAAATCAACTGTACTGCAATTTTTTTAAGTCAGTATGGCTGGAGGGGAGAGCAACTGGAAGGCAAATGTAGAAAAAGGAGATTAGCTCAAGACACTGAAGAACCTTGATTGCTAATAATATGCCTTTATTTTGTTGGCAGCCTTAATAGCACTTATGATCAAATATTACTTGCTCAATTACATTTCCCTTAGTCTACTAGCATTGGTTCACTGGACTGAACATGTGGTAGACAAACAGTAAATGATTTTTATTACTCTATCAATAAATGTTACTTACTTAAATGTTAATTTATTATTTTACCTGTAGAGGACTTACTCTAATCAAAACCAACAGAAATATGAATTTCTATAAAAACACAATATATTCATGTCTAGAAAAAAGTAAATTTCATGTTATATAAAATCAGACAGTAAAAATTACAGATTTTAAGACCCTAAGTCATGAAACTTATAACAAGAGAACATCAATTAAAAAGTCCTAATTCTTAAAATATTTGCACAGATTAAAAGAAAATAAATAACTAATAAGCAAATACTATGATAAATATGGGCCTTTATTTTTAAATAATAATGGGTAATGGTAATAATGGAAGAAAGCATAAGGAAAGGTTCAGGCTACTGAATTATGCGAAAACAAACAAAATGTACACAGGAAAATTGTTCAGTTAGGTCAGCCAAGACAGAGCACATGGTCAAGTGAGCCAAAGGGCACCATGGAGAGTGCTCCTCTCCGCCACCACTGACATACTAGGCTATGTTAGTGTACTTCGAGCCTAAATATTGCTACTTGCTCATGCAAAATATTAGTTGCTCAGGAGCCCACACAATTTCCATTATAAGCAGATATTATTCCCTTATTTACAAATTGTGTAAGAGTTAATTAATGTTACAGAAGTATATATATACACCACTATAGACCATAACCGGAGGTATTGAATATTCAAATACTAAGTAGAGAATCTCTTCTAAACAAAAGCAAACACTGAAGAATATTTATAACATGTGAATACATATGAATGAAAAACCTATACAACAGGCAGCCACACAGTCACCATCCTGCTTAAAAATAACATTATTGGAATTGTTGATGCCACCTTCCTGATCACATCTCCATCAATGGCCGACACTCAAGAGGTAACCATCATCCTGAGCTGAGTCCATACCATTCCTTTACCTGATTATAAATATTATATTTTCTGGTTTTGCATGTTATTACATTTTGTTTGATAAATGAAATTATATTGGACATAATTATGCCTTGGTTTTTCCATTTGATATTATGCCTTTTAGAATTAATTGCGATGATGCATGTAGTTGTACCATATTCATGTGCACTGCTGTATCATCTTGCATTTCATAAAAATACAAAAATTCATTTGTCCATTCTACTGTCAATGGATATCTGCGACATTTTCCACTTTTTTGCTACTATAAACAAGGTATTCATGCATATTCTTCTACCTGTCTCCAGGTGCTTCAGTGCTTCAGTAGATACTACCCCACTGCAGGGAATTTGTGTTGCACTTTACCATATAATACAGACTGACTTATAAAGTGGTTTTAACTATTTTCATTCCCAAATACATTGTATGAGAATTTCCATTGCTCCACATACCATATTGTATGGTATTTTTTTTAAACTTTTATCAATCTAGCAACTGTAAATGCTATCTCATTGTCATTTCAGTTTGTATTTTCACACATCTTTTATTTACTTGTAAGTCGAGCATTCCTTAATGAGAAATGACCATTCATCTATCCATCTTTTCTTTGGCATTATTTGGCTTTTAACTATAAATCTGTGACAATATCTTTATATGTTATGGAGTCTAATCCTTTGCCTCTGCATGTATATGTTGTTAGTACATTTTTTCCAGTTTTGGTCCATTTTCACTTTTGTAACATCTATTAATAAATATATATTTATAATTTTTGTGAAACAAAATTAATTTTTTACTAAAAAAATCTTTTCCTAAGACAAGAACATAAATATATTCTTTATTTTCTTCCAAAAGATTAGAAATTGCCTTTCACATTTGATATTTTTAATGCAGGGGAGATCTCTGTACATGACGTGAGAGGTAAGGAAAAAAATTTTTCCCATCCTGACAAGAGCTGGCTCCATACTACTCACACAGCCAATACTTTCTATCCAACTGATCTGCAATGGCAGTGCTGTCAAAGTGGGGGTCTATTTCATCTATTTCTGGAGTCCCCCATTTCACAGCCTTATTTGTCTAACCCTGTTAAATAATAAATATCTTAATCAATCTAACTTTATAAGAAGAGTTCATATCTGGCAATGTATGTTCTCTAGGCTTACTCCTCCTCTACAGGAATATGTTGGCTCTTCTTGCCCTTGGTTTTCATAAACATTTTAAAATCACATTATCTAGGTTCACATCCCCACCAAACACATGATGATAAACCTTTCACTAGTTCACCATTTTTCAACATGTGCTCTTTTTTGTCAGAAACTCTATCTGGTTAAGAAAGTTTCTTTTTCACCTTGTTTGCTAAGAAATTTTATCACTGTTTATTATTTAATTTCATCAAGTAAGTTTTTGGATATATATGATAATCCCATTATTTTCCAACGCTATGCCAACCGTTCATTCCTATTACATACAATTTTGCTTATCATATAACATTTATACATACATTGCTTGATTCATAATGCTAATACTTTAAGTGTTTAAATCTAACATCTTGGTGAAATCAGTCTATAATTTTCCTTTTTATAAAAACATATCTTTTGGATCAAAAATAAAGTTGAGTAGTAGTCTCCTTTTTTCTCTCCTCTGAATTTTTTAATGAGATTGGAATTCTCTGTTGCTTAAAGCCTTAGTAAAATATTTCAATAAAATGGTGGAGCAATGGTGACTTTTGAGAAGATTAACTAGTGATACAATTTTTTAATGGATATAGAGCATTTGCACATTCTTTCTTTCTTCTGTTTCAGTAATTTATGCTAGGAATTTGCCATTTTCATGTTGTCTCAAGTTTGTCAGCAAAGAGGTGTTAATAACATCCTATTATTATCTTTTTAAAAAAAACTGATGAATTTTCATTCTCTAATTATGTCTTTGAAATTAGTTTAATCCATTTTAATGTTTAACTGAAAAGTTTAGTTCATCCATATTGTGATTACAAACACATCCTTCTAGTTGGTGCTTTTATTTATCTTTTTTTATCTGCTTTTTACCTATTAGATTCTTATGCTGATTTTTGGTATTAATTGATATTTTCCAAGTTATAATCTTCCATATAATAATTTGGGAGCTATACATATATTTTATCTTTCAATGATTGTCTTATTAAAGACACACATTTAATTTAAAACCTGAAGATAAGCAATCTTTTTAAATTCCTCACAAACTTTATAAGAACCTTGGGGCAACTTACACTCTCATCACCTCCTCCAGACAAATACTACTTTGATAATATTTTGGTTACTTATTCCTTCATGGACTTCCCTGTAGCTCAAATGGTAAAGAATCTTGGAGGCCTGGGTTGGGAAGATCCTCTGAAAAACGGGATGGCTGCCCACTCCAGTATTCTCGCCTGAGAAATCCTATGGACAGAGGAATGTGGCAGACTACAGTCCGCGGGATCCCACAGAGCTGGATATGACAGAGCAACTAACAGTACATGACTAACCATTCCTCCAAATAAGTATTTATTTTCTTGGGCTACAAAATCACCACAGAGGGTGAGTGTGCAACCATGGAATTAAAAGATGCTTGCTTCTTGGAAGAAAAGTTATGACCAACCTAGACAGCATATTAAAAAGCAGAGACATTACTTTGTCGACAAATGTCCATCTAGTCAAAGCTATGGTTTTTCCAGCAGTCATGTATGGATGTGAGAGTTGGACTATAAAGAAAGCTCAGCACCGAAGAATTGATGCTTTTGAACTGTGGTGTTGGAGAAGACTCTTGAGAGTCCCTTGGACAGCAAGGAGATCAAACCAGTCAGTCCTAAAGGAAATCAGTCCTGAACATTCATTGGAAGGACTGATGCTGAAGCTGAAAGTCCAATACTTCGGCCACCCGATGCAAAGAGCTGACTCATTGGAAAAGATCCTGATGCTGGGAAGATTGAAGGCAGGAGGAGAAGGGGACGACAGGATGAGATGGTTGGATGGCACCATCAACTTGATGGACATGAGTCTGAGCAAGCTCCAAGAGTTAGTGATGGAGAGGGAAGCCTGGTGTGCTGCAGTCCATAGGATCACAAAGATTGGCCACAACTGAGCGACTGAACTGAACAGATTTCCTCAAATTGAACTTATGTTAAATACTCATTGTTCATTTAGATTCTTCCACAATTGTTCCAAATTCTTCTCAAGTTCCAGAATGTCTCTCTCTCTCTCACCCTCTCTTTCTTCTCTAATCTCAGACCTCAGATGGAATTGACATCCTTCCTGAAGAACCTATTTTAGAGTACCCTTTGGGAAGGGACTAATGATGATAAACTCTTTCAGTTCTTATTTTTCGGAAACTTTCCTCACATTGCTTTTTTCTGGAAAAGCTTTATGGATGCATAATTGTAGACAGACAGTTATTTTTGTACTCATTTTAAAGACACAATTCCATACTTTCTTTCACCCTCCATTACTGATTGCAATGTCAACTCAATCTAATCACCTTTTCTTTGTATGTACTCTGCTTTCACCTGCTGAGTAGCTTTTTATTTATTTTCTGTGTCAGTAATTTGCAGGTTTGGAATAAACTTTATCCTCTGAGAATTTCTAATCTGACAATTCAGTTTTTTCCATCATTTCTGAAAACTCTTGATCATTATTTCTCTAAGTCATACTTCTTCCCAGTCAGTTTTTCATTTCTGGGAAACCAGTTACACGTATGTGACATTTTCCCTTATTATACATCTTCTTCCATATTTTTTACCCTATTATCTTTCTATGCTGTATTCTGGGTATTTTTTCAGATATTCTAGTTTCTCATATTTTTAACCTTTTTATGCTTTGCTATTTTTTTAGATTATTTTTAATCATATATTGTTAATGTCAGATGTTTCAAATCTGATCAATTTTATAGTTTTTGTTTGTATTTTCCTACTTATATTTTAATTTTAAACATCTGTATTTCATTTTTATATTTGCATAAATTAATTATCTGAAATCTTCTCACATTTAATACTGTTACCTCTTGTTTCTGTTGGCTCTTGTTCATGGCAATTTATTTCCTTGTGTGTATATGTAAGTCTTAATTTCTGATTATGCACTGGTTCAAAATTGGGAAAGAAGTATGCCAAGGTTGTATATTGTCACCCTGCTTATTTAACTTCATGCAGAGTACATTATACAAAATGCTGGGCTAGATGAAACACAAGCTGGAATCAAGATGTCAGGGAGAAATATCAATAACCTCAGATATGCAAATGATACCACTCTAATGGCAGAAAGTGAAGAGGAACTAAAGGGCCTCTTGATGAAGGTGAAAGAGGAGAGTGAAAATGCTACATGAAAACTCAATATTCAAAAACTGAAGATCATGACATCTGGTTCCATCACTTCATGGCAAATAGATGTGGTGAAAGTGGAGATAGGATCTTTGTAAACAAAGGTCAGCAGAGTCAAAACTATGGTTTTTTTCAGTTGTCATGGATGGATGTGAGAGTTGGACCATAAAGAAGGCTGAGCACCAAAGAACTGATGCTTTCAAATTGTGGTATTGAAGAAGACTTGAGAGTCCCTTGGAGAGCAAGGAGATGACACCAGTCAATCCTAAAGGAAATCAATCTTGAATATGCACTGGAAAGACTGATGCTGAAACTGAAGTGGCAGTACTTTGACCACCTGATGCAAAGAGCCAGCTCACTGGAAAAGACCGTGATGCTGGGAAAGATTGAGGGCAAGTGAATAAGGGAGTGGCAGAAGATGAGATGGTTGGATGGCATCACTAACTCAATGGACGAGTTTGAACAAACTCGAGGAGACAGTGAACAGGGAAGCCTGACATGCTGCAGTTCATGGGGTCGCAAAGAGTTGGTCTTGACTTGGAGACTGACAATGCACTTTCCACCCTTGTATCTTAATCTTTTTGAATTCTTCAAGGTTTAATTTGAAACTAATTTCCTTTAAAGTTTATTTCTGTTTACTTCCATAAAGTCCCAGACCTTTAAATGAGGTCCTCAGTTCAGTTCAGTTCAGTCACTCAGTCGTGTCTGACTCTTTGCGACCCCATGAACCACAGCCTCCCTGTCCATCACCAACTCCCAGAGTCCACCCAAACCCATGTCCATTGAGTCAGTGATGCCATCCAACCATCTCATCCTCTGTCATCCCCTTCTCCTCCTGCCTTCAATCTTTCCCAGCATCAGGGTCTTTTCCAATGAGTCAGCTCTTGGTATCAGGTGATAAAAGTATTGGACTTTCTGCTTCAGCATCAGCCCTTCCAATGAACACCCAGGACTGATCTCCTTCAGGATAGACTGGCTTGATCTCCTTGCAGTCCAAGAAACTCTTAAGAGTCTTCTCCAACACCACAGTTCAGAAGCATCAATTCTTCAGTGTTCAGCTTTCTTTATAGTCCAAGTCTCACATCCACACCTGACCACTGGAGAAACCATAGCCTTGACTAGACGGACCCTTGTTGGCAAAGTAATGTCTCTGCTGTTTAATATGCTGTCTAGGTTGGTCAAAACTTTCCTTTCAAGGAGTAAGGGTCTTTTAATTTCATGGCTGCAATCACCATCTGCAGTGATTTTGGAGCCCCCAAAAATAAAGTCAGCCAACAGTTCCACTGTTTCCCCATCTATTTGCCATGAAGTGATAAGACCGGATGCCATTAATCTTAGTTTTCTAAATGTTGAGCCTTAAGCCAACTTTTTCACTCTCCTCTTTCACTTTCATCAAGAGGCTCTTTAGTTCTTCTTCACTTTCTGCCAGAAGGGTGGTGTCATCTGCCTACCTGAGATTATTGATATTTCTCCTGGCAATCTTGATTCTAGTCTGAGCTTCCTCCAGCCCAGCATTTCTCATGATGTACTCTGCATATTACTTCTTTTCCTATTTGGAAACAGTCTGTTGTTCCATGTCCAGTTCTAACTGTTGCTTCCTGACCTGCATACAGATTTCTCAAGAGGCAGGTCAGGTGGTCTGGTATTCCCATCTCTTTCAGAATTTTCTACAGTTTATTGTGGTCCACACAGTCAAAGGCTTTGGCATAGTCAATAAAGCAGAAATAGATGTTTTTCTGGAACTCTCTTGCTTTTTTGATGATCCAGCGGATGTTGGCAATTGACCTCTGGTTCCTCTGCCTTTTCTAAAACCAGCTTGAACATCTGGAAGTTCACAGTTCACATATTGCTGAAGCCTGGCTTGGATAATTTTAAGCATTACTTTACTAGCGTGTGAGATGAGTGCAATTGTATGATAGTTTTGAGCATTCTTTGGCATTGCCTTTCTTTGGGATTGGAATGAAACCTGACCTTTTCCAGTTCTGTGGCCGTTGCTGAGTTTTCCAAATTTGCTAGTATATTGAATGCAGCACTTTCACAGCATCATCTTTTAGAATTGAAATAGCTCAACTGGAATTCCATCACCTCCACTAATTTTGTTTGTAGCTTCCATAGGCTCACTTGATTTCACATTCCAGGATGTCTGGCTCTAAGTGAGTGATCACACCATTGTGATTATCCAGGTCATGAAGATCTTTTTTGTACAGTTCTTCATGTATTATTGCCACCTCTTAATAGCTTCTGCTTCTGCTAGGTCCCTACCAATTCTCTCCTTTATTGAGCCCATCTTTGCATGAAATGTTTCCTTGGTATCTAATTTTCTTGAAGAGATCTCTAAACATTATCAAGAGGTGTGGATCAAGGCATTTCATCATCATATTAGCAGAAAGGCAGTCAAGAGTCTCCCCTCCTTCCACTGGTTTATATAATAAATTCCCCCCCACCACCTAATCACTGCTGGATGAATATTGGTTGAAAAGGTAAAGGAGTGGATGACACAATAATGGCTGCTCTACACCATCCTCCACCAGGGCTGGGTATTTTTCTGTAAAGAGTCAGATTGCAAACATTTTAGGCTTTACAGTCTATGTGGTCTCTATCTCAAATATTAAACTCTGCTTTTTTAGTGCAAAAGAAGCCACAGATAATATCTAAAAGAATGAGCATCACTGTGTTCCAATTAAAAAAGAGTGAAAGAAAGGAAGAAAGAAATGTGTGTATTACCTAAGTAAGTAGTGTTGAACGCTCACTGGCACAGGAAAAACTCAGTTTATCTAAGCATAGGAGTAATGCCTTGAGAAATAAAGTATTATGAACATTTCTCTGAAGAAGGCAGACACGGCAAATCTCCACTCTACACACCAGCTTCCTGGGAAACCAAGGAACTAAGGCACATCTCCAGCTGTCCTCTGAGAGCCCACATTCTAAAACCCTACCCAGTAATCTCTCATCAGTAGTAATATTTGCACTGGGAGTCATATATCATCAGCAATATTGTGTCAAACTTTTTCAAAGAACAGAAAATACACTCTAATATTAGAGAAAAGGTGGAATTATATTAATTGGGGTTGGTTATAGTGTATGCCCTTGACCCGGACAACACGTAAGTGATTTTCAGATGGCAAAATTGAAATTAAAAAGGTTTCTCACTTGTATATGATCCTTTTGGTGTTTCACAAAAGAGAATCTTATAAATTTATAAAGTCTCTTTGCAGGAGGCAAGGCATCCCATGGAGTCATGCTTTAACAGTTTGATCATTAACCTAGTCTGGACCTTTCACAAATTTTAGTTATAAATTGTAAAACATAAGGAAAGGTTCAAAGTTTATAAAATAGTGTTTTCCTTTAACATCAATGATCATAAGTAATAGCAACAATGTTTTTCATGGACAGCTAAAAAAATCAAACATGACAAAAATATCCAGAGGGATTATGTTACCTTGGCAGCTAGTATACAAGGAGAATAAATGTTCAAAGTATTGGTTAGACACATCTGTTCTTTTTAGTCATGTTGGTCAACTGTTTTCTGGAGTCCATATGATATTTTCCAGTTCAAAGAAAGAAAAATATTAACCACTATCCTAATGCTGCTGCTGCTGCTGCTAAGTCGCTTCAGTTGTGTCCAACTCTGTGCAACCCCATAGACGGAAGCCCACCAGGCTCCCCAGTCCCTGGGATTCTCCAGGCAAGAACATTGGAGTGGGTTGCCATTTCCTTTCCCAATGCACAAAGGTGAAAAGTGAAAGTGAAGTCGCTCAGTCGTGCCCAACTCTCAGTGACCCCATGGACTGCAGCCTACCAGGCTCCTCTGTCCATGGAATGTTCCAGGTAAGAGTACTGGAGTGGAGTGCCATTGCCTTCTCTGTGCTTCCCTCTAGATCTAGATAACTCATACTTATTATATATCATTGGAAAAGACCCTGATGCTGGGAAAGATTGAAGACAGGAGGAAAAGGGGACAACAGAGGATGAGATGGTTGGATGGCATCACCGACTCAATGGACATGAGTTTGAGCAAGCTCTGGGAGTTGTGATGGACAGGGAAGCCTCATGTGCTGCAATCCATGGAGTTGCAGAGAGTTTGACACAACTGAGCGACTGAACTGATCATGTATCAATATTTCATAAACTTCAGTTCTTGAAGGGTCCTACATTTCATAACATTTAATACCTTAAATTTTCACCAAAAAAGAGCACATTTTTTAAAAAACTGTAACTATAGATATAGGGATAAAAGTGATATATTCTTAGGCAATGGTGTTATATCATTATGGTGTGATTTATAATAGGCTTTTTAAAAACCTTTCTATCATTTCCACATTTTCTACATGAAACACAACTTTCAGTCATAATCAAGGGAAAAATACAAACCCATACACATACAATGAATGAGGTCAGTGTGGAAGGTCCAAGTTTGCCTTCAGTTTACCCCATGCGGCTTGGCAGTGGCTCTCACTGCCTTGGGCTTTTTCAATCTGTTGGAGAACTCATTCCCCCCACCCAATTCTGACTCCCAGCATCCTTCTGCTTATCCTTTGTTTTTCAACATAAATCTCTGACCTGACTTGCCAGGTTCTTCTCAAAGTGTTTTGTGTTACCAACTCTCAACAAAAGTTATGTGCTAACTGTATACTTTTCTCTTTCTCAGAAAAGAAGTTAGAAAAAGTGGTTCTTAAAGATGTAGTCCTGTTTCTTGCCAAATTAGTTCAGGGGACGGGGATCAGTAGGAATAAAAGAAGTAAAGAGTGCCTGGTTTCACATGGTTGATAGTGGCTCAGTATTTCTACTTATTAATGATGGTTATCATTTTATTAATATTGGATGCTGGGAATTTACATCCATATAAGGCTCGAGAAGCACTTGTGCATATCATATGTATCTTTGCAAAGTTAAAAGGAAAAAAGAAAAAGCCCTTATTACTAGAGAAAGGGACTCATTGGTTCAAAATTGAGAAAGGAGCACATCAAGGCTGTATACTGTCACCCTGCCTATTTAACTTTTATGCAGAGTACATCATGTAAAATGCCAGGCTGGATGAAGCAGAAACTGGAATCAAGATTGCTGGGAGAAACATCAATAACCTCAGATACGCAGATGGCATCACTCTTATGGCAGAAAATGAAGAGGAATTAAAGAACTTCTTGATGCTGGGAAGGATTGGGGGCAGGAGGAGAAGGGGATGACAGAGGATGAGATGGCTGGATGGCATCACCGACTTGATGGACATGGGTTTGGGTAGACTCTGGGAATTGGTGATGGACAGGGAGGCCTGGCATGCTGTGATTCATGGGTTGCAAAGAGTCAGACACGACTGAATGACTGAACTGAACTGATGAAGGTGAAAAAGGAGAGTGTAAAAACTGGGTCAAAACTCAACATTCAAAACATGAAGATTATGGTATCTGGTCCCATCACTTCATGGAAAATAGATGGAGAAAAAATGAAAATAATGACAGACTTTATTTTCTTGGGCTCCAAAATCACTGTGGACAATGACTGAAGTCATGAAATGAAAAGAAAAGCTATGACAAGCCTACATAGAGTATTAAAAAGCAGAGACATCACTTTGCCAATAAAGATCTACAGAGTCAAAGCAATGGTTTTTCCAGTAGTCAGGTATGGATGTGAGAGCTGGATCTTAAAGAAGGCTGAGTGCCAAAGAATTGATGCTTTTGAATTGTGATTGCTGGAGAAGACTCAAGAATCCCTTGGACTGCAAGGAGATTAAACCAGTCAATCCTAAAGACAATCAGTCCTGAAAAATCACTGGAAGGACTGATGCTGACGCTGAAGCTCCAACACTTCGACTACCTGATGCAAAGTACTGACTCACTGGAAAAGACCCTGATACCAGGAAAGATTGAGTGCAAGAGGAGAAGGAGGAAACAAGACGAGATGATTGGATGGCATCATCCACTCAATGGACATGAGTTTGAGCAAACTCTGGGAGCTAGTGAAGGACAGGGACACCCGCTGTGCTGTAGTCCATGGAGTTGCAAAGAGTCAGACATGACTGAGTGACTGAACAACTGGAGGAGGGGAATGAGAACAAACAGCACTGCAGCTGTCCCAGCTGTGTCTCCTGGAACCAGCTCATAACCTCATGTACAACGTATCATGATCTTCTAAAGTCCAGACAGTGGACTTCACTTGATCGTCACAAAGCGTTTAACCATTTCACTGTATTGTAATTTAACTATTTCATGACTTTTTACCTCTTACTGTATTTATGGAGAACTAGAGGAATAACTATAAGATTTCTCAAACTTTGCTACTCAAGGAGGCTGAACAACCGTACAGATTTCACCTTAGGACTTGATAAAAATGTAGACACTCAGTCCCCAGACAAAACCTACTGAATCAAAAGCTGCACTTTTGAAAAGAATCCAGGTGATTGAAATGTACTGTTTTCAGTGCCAGAGCATTGATACCAACACCATTTCAGACACCAAAACAGAGGAGACAACATTATGCTAATAATATAGAGTGGGGACAGTTATGTCATTTAGAAAAAGCCAATTCAGACATCCTGCTACACCTTCTCCCCAGCCTATTACTATAATGTTACATTCATTGTAAGTCCCCTGGTAACAGAAGAAATCTTCTGTATACTGTGATTTGTAATAAATGCTTATTTGGTCTTCATGCTATTTCTGGGACAGAGCTCCTAAAACTCTCAGAATGTCTCCAGTGGGAAGAGTGATAAAGGTGTCTTTTGTTATATTAATGGGGTGACCTCTGGAATGCTGATGGATCACCTAAAAATGAGGGCTGATACCTAGAGGAACCAACAATGTGATTAAAAGCTTGAAGCTTTCAGTCTCATCCCCTTGACCTCCCAAGGAGGCACAATCTGGATATCGAATCAATGGTCAAAAGTCAATGATTCAATCAGCTATGGCCATACAATGCCATGCTGTGCTAAGTCCTTTCAGTCATGTCTAACTCTGCAAACCTATGGACTGTAGCCCACCAGGCTCCTCTGTCCATGGGGTTCTCCAGGCAAGGATCTTGAAGTGGGTTGGTGTGTCCTCCTCCAGGGGATCTTCCCAATCCAGGGATCCAACCCACATCTTTTAAGTTTCATGCATTGGCAGGCAGGTTCTTTACCACTAGCACCACCTGGGAAGCCCATATAATAAAGCCTCTACAAAATCTCAAAAGCTGGCATTTGAAGAGATTCTGAGTTGAGATTTGGGGAAAATGGCAGCCTAGAGAGGGCAGGAAGCTCCATTCACTTTCCCATCCTTTGCCCTAGGCTTCTTTTCCATTGAGCTATTCTTGGGTTGTATTTTTCTATAACAAACCAATGATCTAATAAGTAAGACTTGGATTACTGTGATATTGAATGGTTTGCCTTAGAAACAAACAGATTATTCTGTCATTTTTAAGACTGCACCCAAGTACTGTATGTTGGACTCTTTGGTTGACTATGAGGGCTACTCTATTTCTTCTAAGGGATTCTTGTCCACAGTAGTAGATATAACAGTCATCTGAATTAAATTCACTCATTCCAGTTCATTTTAGTTCACTGATTTCTAAAATGTTGATGTTCACTATTGCCATCTCCTGTTTGACCACTTTCAATTTACCTTGATTCATGGACCTAACATTCTAGGTTCCTATGCAATATTGTTCTTTATAGCATTGGAATTTACTTCCATCACCAGTCACATCCACAACTGGGAGTTGTTTTCACTTTGGTTCCTCTCTTGATTCTTTCTGGAGTTATTTCTCTACTCTTCTCCAGTAGCATATTGGGCACCTACCAACCTGGGAGTTCATCTTTCAGTGTCATATCTTTTTGCCTTCTCATACTTTTGTTGTGTTTCATACACAAAAAACTATGGAAAATTCTTCAAGACATGGGAATATCAGATCACCTTACCTGCCTCTTGAGAAATCTGTACGCAGGTCAAGAAGAAGCAAATGCTAGAATCAGACATGGAAAAACAGACTGGTTCCCAATAGAGAAAAGAGTACGTCAAGGCTGTATATTGTCACCTTGCTTATTTAACTTATATGCAGAGTACATCATGTGAAATGCAAGGCTGGATGAAGCACAAGCTGGAATCAAGGTTGCAAGGAGACATAGCAATAACCTCAGATGTGCACCCTTATGGCAGAAAGGGAAGAGGAACTGAAGAGTCTCTTGATGAAAGTGAAAGAGGATACGAAATAAGTTGGCTTAAAACTCAACATTCAGAAAACTAAGATCATGGCATCCAGTCCCATCACTTCATGGCAAATAGATGGGGAAACAATGGAAACAGTGAGAGACTTTATCTTCTTGGGCTCCAAAATCACTGCAGATGGTGACTACTGCCATGAAAATTAAGACACTTGTTGCTCCTTGTAAGAAAAGCTATGACCAAACTAGAGAGCATATTAAAATCAGAGACATTACTTTGTCAACAAAGGTCTGGCTAGTCAAATCTATGGTTTTTCCAGTAGTCCTATATGGATGTGAGAGTTGGACCATAAAGGAAGCTGAGCACCAATGAATTGACGCTTTTGAACTGTGGTGTTGGAAAAGATTCTTGAGAGTCCCTTGGACTATAAGGAGTTCTAACCAGTCAATCCTAAAGGAAATCAGTTCTGAATATTTATTGGAGGGACCAACGCTGAAGCTGAAGCCTCAACACTTTGGCCACCTGATAACAGACTCATTGGAAAAGACCCTGATGCTGAGAAAGATTAAAGGCAAGAGAAGAGGATGACAGAGGATAAGATGGCTAGATGGCATCACCGATTGGATGGACATGAGTTTGAGCAAGTTCCAGGTGTTGGTGATTGACAGGGAAGCCTAGTGTGCAGTCAATGGGGTCACAAAGAGTCAGACACAACTGAGCAACTGAACTGAACTGAGTAAGATGTTTCTCTGAGATATGTGAACCACTTGGCCAAATTAATTGAACCCAAGGAGGAGATTTTTGGGGAACCTGGAGTTTATAGCCAGTGGGTCAAAGTATAGGTAACAACGTGGACTTGTGATTGACATCCTGATTTGAGGGAATCAATAGAATCTCCAATTTACAGCCATAGGATCAGAAGCACAGGCAACAGCATGGGCTTGCCAAGGGCATCTGAATGGCAAAGGAGCAAAGTCTTGCAAAACTGAGCCCTCAAACTGTAAAATCTAATTCTATATCTGGGTAGAGAAAGTGAAAGTGTTACTCTCTCAGTCACGTCTGACTCTTTGTGACCTCATGGACTGGAGTCCACCAGTTTCTCTATCGATGGGATTTCCCAGGCAAGAAACTGGACTGGGTTGCCATTCTTTTCTCCAGGGGATCTTTCTGAGCCAGGGATTGAACCTGGGTCTCCAGCATTGCAGTTTCTTTACTGTCTGAGCCACCAGGCAAGCCCATCTGGGTAGAGGATTAGAATTAATTTGAATTCTTAGGCGCCACATTGGCATCTGCAAACTCTTAGGTATTGTGTGAGGAATCCCCCTCTTGTGTGGGGAAACACCCCCGCAAGTCCAGCACACACACTGCAACTGAGTCCAGAAACCCATGTAAGGGTGGGATGATATGGGAGAATGGCATTGAAACATGTTAATTATCATATATCTAATCAATCGCCAGCCCAGGATTGATGCTCCGGGCTGGTGCATCGAGATTTCCCAGGGGGAGGGAGGAGGGTTCTGGAGGGGGAGCATATGTAAACCCATGGTGATATCATGACATTGTATGGCAAAAACAATAAAAAAAAAGACCTTTCAGTTCACAACAGTTATCATATGCCTTCAGTTTACTTACTTACTAACCACTGCACAGCTCTTCTTTCTCCCTTCAGCTCCTGAGAATTTCTCAATCAATGTAGATTTGCTCCTCTAAAATTAAAGCTGCAGCTTCTAGATTAATTTGACCTTCTAAATTTAAACGTTCAGAGACAAAATTTTCTCCCCAAACAAAAACTCAGTTGAGTTGCTAAGAGAGTATATTGATACGCAAAGCCAGAATAATTCAATCTCTGTATACAAAAACATTAACATTAAAAGTAATTACACCTAACTTCCATAAAATCTGAACACAGTTCAGTCCTTCAATGAGCCCAATTTTTAGTGCTAAGGAGAAAGTCACTATCACTGGAAAGTCACAATCACAATGCAATCCTTTCACAGAATTCATTTTAATTAAAAACCAAGTGATACTGAGTTTTTCTCTAAACTAAAACATTCCATTGATGATACCTCCCATAATGAAAGATTCAACTATAAACCTGGAGGAAAATGGAATGGATGAATCAAAATATTCTCTCATTTTTGTTAACATGGAATATAACACTGGTATCTGGTAGGAGTGTTCATAATCATGACACCAAAAATAGAAACCATATTAGAAAAACTTGGCTGGTTAAACAATTTTTTAATTTATATATACTAAATATCCTACATAATCCAAAGGCATGTTTATCCTAAATACAAATATAACTTTAAAAAAATCAATACTGAGAGGATCAACATGTCAATAGAAAATGAGCAGATTAGAAAATTCACAAAAGAGTGGCTATAAAATAGAAAAAAGATTCAACACTTGAGTAATCAAAAAGTGTAAAATTAAAGAATAATATTGCCTATCTTTTGAAAAATATTTATTTCCCTGCACCATTTGCAGTATGTGGATCTAGTTCCCTGACCAGGGATGGAAGCTGGGTCCCCTGCATTGGAAGCATGGAGTTTTAACCACTGGACCACTAGGGAAGTCTTTGACAATCTTTTTAACTACATGTTAACTATATTACCCAGTGCTTGCAATAATTTGAGAATAATTACTACTGATGCATTGCTGGTGGAAAGGAAAAAGTTAAAAGTCTCTGAGGAAGAGTCTGGCAACAAGCAACAAAAGCCTAAAATATTTGCTTGCATACAACAAATTCAATCTTTCAAATTCTGCCCTTAAAAAAATATCTGATCCATGCAATAACATTCAACAGGTCACTGTTAGAAAACTATTAATGATGTAAATGCCCTGTAAGAAGGTTTACTTCAATAAGCCATGGTACATTGACACATGGTAATATTATGCAAAGTTCTAAAATATTGTAGAAGAATATATAATGACATGGGAACAAATTTAAAATATATTAAATGAAAAACATTAAAATCAATATTGTGTAATGGTCCCTTCTAGAAAAAAAATATAATCACCATATATCACATTTATGTATAAGTGAAAGTGAAGTTGCTTAGTTGTGTCCAACTCTTTGGGACCGCATGGACTGCCTGCCAAGCTCTTCCATCCATGGGATTTTCCAGGCAAGAATACTGGGAAACAGGGTTGCTGTTTCCTTCTGCAGGGGATGTTCTTGACCCAGGCATCGAACATGGGTCTCCCGCACTGCAGGTAGACTCTTTATCATCTGAGCTACCAGGAAAGCCCCATGTATAAGTGAATGGAGGGCTAAATGTAAAGAGAGTTAGATATAAAGGTAAGAAAATGGATGAATAAATGAATAGATCAGTTACTGAATACAGGGAGGTATAACAGCTCACAAAGTTTGCCAAAATATTCACCAAGTAGTCACCAAAATCCTAACAAATTTGATTAATTCTCAGTGGTGGGTTTATGGGTATGTAGCTTTGGCTTCAAATTAAGCTGAACTTTTTTTAATATGTTAAAAAATCTTTTGTGGCTCATCTAAAACCTATACTTGGTCCATATTTTTGAAGCATTTTATATATTGACTTCTATGAGCTCTTTGACCATAAAGATAAAAAATTTTCAAAATAATTGCTGATATTAGTTTTTTCAGATTTTTGTTGTTGTTGTCATTCAGAAATTATTAATTTTATATAATCTATAGGTATTCCTTTTATGATTTTTTCCATTATTTTATATGCTTAAACTATTCATCACTACTCAAACAGTCAACTCTATTTTTTACAGTATCCAGAGATATCATTTTTTATTTACATTTCTTTTTACTTCATCTAGAATTTATATTGGTATATGATATGAGGTGAGACTAGATACTGATTTTTCTCCAAACATATTAAATAATTGTCCCTAGACTACACCTTTAATAGTCCATCCCATCCTTCCACTGATTTATGATACCAACTCAGTAAAGTCTTATTTATTGAATTTGTCTCTTCTTTTTCTCCAATATTTTTGTCAAAATGACATTACCTTGAGTATTGTAGCTTTATAACTTAAAAGACAATTGCACTGGCTATTTGTCCCCATTCATTCTGAGAAATGAACACTAGGTTTACTGTGTCAAATTTAAAAAAAAAAAACAAAAACCTGTGGTTATTGGTGAGATAATACCAATTCTATGAATTAATACAGGAAAAATAAATATCTTTTAATATATTTCATCTTCATTTAATAAAATTATCTCTTAGGTCTCAGCAAATGTTCACCATTTTCACTATATAGTTCTCACAGGTTCTTTTTTTTTTTTCCCTTGCTAATGCTATATCAAGATACTATGTATTTTCATTATAACTTAAATGGGACTTTTTCCTATAAATTTTTCTAACTTCTGAAAAAGCATGAAAGTAGTTAGCTAAAAGAAATTATTCTAAAATGCATTTTAAAATCAATTCTGACACATATAATTTAGAAGCAATAAATAGGCTATAAACTTTTCATAAAGACAATGATGAAGTAATCCAATGTAGAACATGGCTAAAAAGCAAAGTATCTGCTTATCTATATTCAGTAAAAGAGGTAAATTAAGATTCTCTCATTGATTTCCTTTCCTTAAAATAAAAGATAATCTCAAAATAAAGTTCAAAAGTCATCAGAGGGAGCATATATTAAAATTCCCACAGAAAGATTTACATTTAAAATTGGATGATACCCTAATGGTCTAGTTTATAAGAATCACATTTAAAAAGCACTGTGTATTAAAATAGTTAATCAATTTTCTGGATCACACACTATTAATAAGAGCTCTTCAGGCCAGGCAATGGGGTTGGGGCTAGGGAGTAGGCAAGAATGCCCTCCCTCTGTGTAGCATGAATGAGAGCAACAGCTCCTAAGGGGAGAGCTTAATTCCCTTGGATTCAACCCTACTTTACAACAGATGTGGGGGTTCCTGTGATGCAAATTGCCAGGGAGGATTTAGGCTGGAATAAGAAGATACGTATTATAGAAGAGTAAGATACAAGAATTCTTTGGGGATTTGAGTGCACTTAGATACTCAGAATTACTCCCTAGTTGCTAAGATTTTGATACCAGAAAAAGCCACAGTTCATGCTCCTTAGAAAACATAGTCCACTTTCTGGAAAACTAAAAATAAATCTAGTTAAAGATACACACAATTGGTCATCTGTTAGATATGCTAGGCTAGGCAATGCAAATAATCTATCAACCCCAAACCAAAGTACATATGAGCTAAATGAATAAATGCATCTTCAGTTTGGTTTAAGTCAGTCTTTAAGACAACCAATCTCCCCTCAAAATCCAGATGCTTGTAGAATTCCGGATGTTATGAAACAACCAATGAATTTTCAGATTAACACTAAAAAAAGTCTTTGTAAAGTGTGTCGCTTTACCTTTGATCTTAATAATTGCAGAATACCAGACATAATTCTATTGTTACTAGAAGTAAAAGTAACTTTGAATTGTTTCTGATATTAGTTTATTATACCATTCAACTTTCTTCTTCTAAATATCAAAAATATTCTAGCCTCTATACTTTGACACTGAAGAGTCTGGTGGGCTACCACAGTCCATGGGGTCACACATAACTGAGTACCCACACATACTCTGACAGTATTTCTTAGGTAAAATTTGACAGCATTTCCAAAATATTATCACAAATAACCTCAAAGTTTTTGTACACTAAAATAATACCAAATTGAAAATCAAAGGTGTCAAATACATGTTTTTATGAGAAGACATGACACAAAAAAATAACCCCAATTCAACAGTAAATCCTTCCGTGAACTAAAAGTGAATTTCCCAAGAAGTTAGATTAATTCATGACTTCAAAGTCAACTATATTCCACTTTGTAGTATCATACTGCTTATCTATGACCTGACAAAATTAGAAGTTTGTATAGAAATCTCCAAGCACATAATTCAACAAAATAACTCATGAGAAAATGAATACACATTAACCAAAGTTTAAAGCACGTGTTATAATCATTTTCTGAAATAAGGGTTGACTTATAAGGTATGGTTCTTTGTTAAAAGAGAATGCTATGCAACTCATTAGCATTCAGTTTTGACTGTTATATAAACTCTTTGGTGAAAAAAATTTTACTCAGCCAAGTAATTATTCTGAAGTAGTAACTGAGCCTTAGTGAGAAAAATTAGAGACCCAGCATATATTGAAATGAAACACTCTTAGATAGAAAAGAATAGGGCAATAGAGATGATGACAATTCTCATTTACACTGGATTTTTAAAGAAGGACTTTAACAAAGTGACAACGTGTCTTTTTAACATCCAGGGAACAAAGCCAGAGATCTGAGAACAGTTAGTGATACAAAAAAAAGGTTGAAAAATCACCAATTCTGACAAATGTAAGTAGGTACTGGGTTAAATAAAAGTGGCTTTTTAAAATGGACAATGGTATGCTGTTCTCTAAGCTATCTAATGAGGCCAAGAATAAAAACAGAGCCATTTTAGGAAATGACACGTCTGATTTTTATTGTGATCCTTCAGTTGTTGAAGGTGTGTGAAAATTTATTTAAAAATCTAGTTGCTAAAAATTAGGTTGCCATTATTTTTGAACTAAGCAATTCTATTAGTAATTTCTACAACTGTAAATGGATATTAATAAAACTAAGTCAGATGTAACCTTTTTCAAATATTATATTTCTAGTTCTTAGGAAATAAAGGCAAAATCTACTGTTAATATGCTCACTCAAGACTCTGATCTACCTATACAGTCATACTTGAATTTTAGTTTCCTTACTTTGAAAAGTGAAAGTCCCTCAGTAGTGTCTGACTCTTTGCGACCCCATGGACTACACAGTCCATGGAATTCTCCAGGTCAGAATACTGCAGTGGGTTGCCAGTCCCTTCTCCAGGGGATTTTCCCAACCCAGGGATAGAAACCCAGGTCTCCAGCATTGCAGGCAGATTCTTTACCAGCTGAGCCACCAGTGAAGCCCTTCCTTACTTTATCAAGCACTAAAGACAGTAAGAAATGGAAACATGTTAACTGCATTCAAAAGAACAAGGTAACAAAGAACATGATATATGAAAAATTAAAAGGACAATACAATTCTGTAGATGTAATAATAATAAACTTGATAAAACTGATTATTACAATAAAAAATGTTGAAAATAAACATATACTCACTTGTTCACTACAATGACTAAAACTCAAGACTAACAACCCCAAGTGTTGGTGAGGATGACACCCAGTTGAAACTCTCATATATTGCTGAAAGGAATGTAAAATACCATAGCCACTCTGGAAAACAGTCTGATGGGTTTTTGGAAACCTGAACATATGTGTACCATGTAATTAGGCAATCCTACTAGATATATATCCAAGAGAAATTAAAATTCAGGTTCACACAAAAAAACCTACATGCAACTATTCTCAGCAACTTTGTTTATAAACACAGAACTAGAAAGAACAAAAGAGAGCATCAAGAGGTAAATGCATAAACAAAATTATGGTATATCTATACAGTGGAATACTACTCAGCAATATATGAAAAATCTAATGATTCACACAACAACATGAGTGAAATTTATAAACACTGTGCTAACTGAAAGAAGACAGACACAAAAGAACACACACTGTATGAGCTCACTGATACACAATTCTAAAAAAAGGAAAAATTCTAGTGAGAGAAAGATCAGTGGCTGCTGGGAGCCAGGGCCAGAGGATGAATGCAGAAAACTGACTTCAAAATGGTAGGAGAGACATTCTGGGGGTGATGAATATGCTCAATATCATGAATGTGCTGGTGGTTACATAGATATATATATGTATCTATCTATCTATCTATATAGATACATATATTCATCAAAACTCACTGAATTGTGTATTCAAAATTAGTGAGCTTCATTTTATGTAAATTAAACCTCAATTATAGATGATTTTCCCAACCCAGGGATCGAACCTGGGTCTCCTGCATCATTGGCAGACGCTTTACCGTCTGAGCGACCAGGAAAATCTTATAGATGATTTTAAAGTAACACAAAAGGAACTAAATATTTAAATTTTATGTATACAATTTTCATCTGTATTTGCCTTAAAAAGAGGATAATTAATAAAAGAGAAAAGAAAAAGCAACAATGTGAGGTCATAATAAATTTTGTATCTATATAATAAGTAAAATCAATAAACTGATATGATATTTATCCATTTAGTAGATAAATGGCTAAACAACAAGGATCTGGCTCTATAATAGAGATATTATTAAGAGCTGCAAAAAACAGAGTCATGTTGCTGTGTCATGGATAAAGATGTTTTCGACTTGGATCCCACTCAAGAAGTTACTTATTATTTACCTACCATAGGAAGCAAATTATAAACTTTGTCATGGTAGGATGGAAGAGAACACTGACAGTGGCAGAGAAGTTGATAAGTTAGAGAACAATACACAGGCAACAAAGAAATATCATTCTTTGGGTTAAGAGCCTACATTTTGTGGAACTTCCTGAAACAGCACATATGAATGGAAATCCACTAAAAAGAAAAGTTATCTGAAATTAATTTTAATTTAATAAAATGAGCAAAAATAAAAAGTATGTGAACATCATAATAAAGATTCTAAAAATAAGAAGCAACTTCTAAGCATGAACCAGGAAGAACATGAGTGATGTGGAACATAGAGCCAAACTGATTAAACTTTCCCAGAAATTCCTTACTGTGTAAGATATTATCAGTTTTCAATATTTATCCCTTTTCTTTGAATATGCCTATACAATGATACAATAAAATGCACATAGTGCTCACTTATTCTCAAGCAATTCTTTTGTCACAAAAATGCAGATCACTGGACTGTATAAACTATGTGAAGATGAAGAGATTTCATAAAGGAAGATTCTCTTTAAAAATTCTAAGCTTACAAAAACAGTAATATGGATTAGATGAGTATTACAGAAGTTGAGGAATGAGAAAAAGTAGGAACTGATCAGGCAGATTTATAATAAAAAATAACAAGTATATATACACACACACACGGCATGAACTCCCATGCACTGGTGTGTGTGCCATGTGTGTGTACTGTACTTGCTCCTTTAGTTTGTGAACTTTTTAACAAAGTTATAAAAATGCTATGTCCGAAAACAGTCAATTATCCTGAGCCACTAATTTTATATAGTACTTTCCATGTTGCTTAGTTTTTAATATATTTTAACTTAAAAAACAATTTGTCATAATAGATAGATTTTTTTAGAACATTAGACTTGAAAACTGCAAGAACTTTGTTCTCAATGAATGATATCAACAGCATATATGAAGTTTACAACAAAATTTGGTAAAACAGTAACACTGTAAAATAAATGATTAGCTAATAGAATGGAAAAGACAAATGAACTCAAAGGAATACAATAGAAGAAGCTAACAATAAAAAGCTGGAATAGAAAATGCATCTATACAATACAAAGGAAAATACTTGGCAAATTTCTATTCCTTACAAAATTAGGAATGTTGAACTACTGAAGAGAAATTCTTAAAAACAATTATTTATAAGAAAACAGCCCAAGATCACCTTTTCTATGAAGGAATGTGAAATGTTTTCATCATTCAAAAAGTGTACAAGGCACATCTTACTCTTAAATAGGTAAAGAACACATTTAAATTATTTATTAGAGTAAAACTCAGTTCTATATAGATTAAAGGCAATAACTCAATTTTAATGATACATATTTAACATACAGCTTTTCTGTGAACTTAAAAGAATTGTAGATGTTTGTCAAAATGAATGAAATACTGAACAAAACACCTCAATCCTGGGTAGATATACAGTCCAAATACCACTGAAAAGCAGATGTATATTTTATAGAATTTGCATTCTACCCAAAGGGGGAAAAATGGTGGTGGAGATATAAGTAAATAAATAGGTTCAAGTCCTGACAAATAGCCAGAATCAAGAAACCCTTACTTAATTTTCAAGAGAAAGATCAAAGCAGAAGGCAATGTTCTACTTCCAAAGGAAAAAACTGATGGCAAGCTCATTAAAGTGGCTTCCTAACCCACATCAACTCTCAGAGGAGAATCACAGACAACAGTAGAACATGTCTTACTTCATCAACTCTGCATGCAAGTTCACGAAGTTCCTCCAGGCTGGGGATTACATCAAAAATCATGTGTACCCAAAGCAAAGTGTTTCTCATCCAATCCATTTTGAGTTTGTTAACTCATGACTCCTTCCACATTTTCCTCTACTTTTTTCACTGCCAAATCTAGGGTTCTTCCAATCAAAGTGTTTCCCAAACCACGATCTACAACTATAAGATAACCATCTGTGTTCTTTCCTTTTCCAACACCAGAAACACTCATTCCCTTCTTTCACAAAGGAGATGCTCTCCATACAAAGCACCATATGTCTCTACAGTAGAGTTCACAGAGTCAATGCTATTGTTTCATATTGTTTCATCTACCTTTCTCTCTAGCTCTTATAGAAATTGAGGGCGGGGGGTAAAACAAAGGAAGAAATCAGAAAATGCTTTGCTCCTGGTAAGCTGCAAATTTAATTCCTACACCTATGCACACCCAGCTACTTCTACTCACCATACATTTGTTCTACCTCTACACTCATCAATCTTGCAAATGCAACAGTGGGCACACATGGCCTTCTTCTAAAAGCAACAAGGAGATTGTCCTTTTTCAAAATTATTCTGTACTGTCCTGTGGCCACAGTAGCACTTTTCACAGTTGGGATTATTCTCCACATTGTTGCATCCAGTCAAAGCCACTCAAGAATTCCTATGGTCCCAGCAGCACTAAAAATACATAACAGCCTCCTTACAATAATGGCTGTGAATCACAGCATTCCTCCGCTGACATAAGTAGTTAAAATAGTCGAGGGGGAAAAAAAAAAGTTAAATAAAACTTTTTTAAAAGTTCAAGTAAAAAAAAAAAATGAAAAGGGGGTTGAAAAGGACTCCCCTACCGTCTAACAATATTAAAGTCTGTCTCAAATTTACAAACGTCCTCAGCAACATCAAATGCCGCAGCTTCAAACACACGCGCCAGCTTCAAGCCCGACAGCTTCAAATGCCGCAGCTTCAAACACGCGCGGCTGCTTCAAACGCGCCAGCTTCAAACAGCCTTGGGGCAGCCATCTTGCACACGCTCCAAGGAGCACAACCTCAGGGCCCTTAGGTGGCCACCCCATCCCAGAGGCCACACAGAGGCTTTGTTGGGGGAAAAATGGGAAGAAGAGTGGGGGAAAAAAGAAGAAGACAAAATATAATTTGCAGACGTTAAATTAGCCCGTAGAGGGAGCTCACAGAGCCCCGTAATTTCACAGTAATTGGAATCTCCTGTAATTTAAAACGTAGCCTCATCATTTGTTAGAGAGAGCTTCCAGGGGTCAAAGAGAGCGTGTCTTACTTCATACCGATCTCTGCAGGCCTATAAAATGCAATTCCATTTAGACCCCCCTTGACCGTGTGTTTTGTTATCGCAACAAAAAGATGGTGATTCTTGGCTACATGTTCTCCAAAACCAGCCCAGAAATTAAAGTGACTCGTCTGTGTGTGCTGTGAGGGTGAATCCAACTGAATAAAGACCATAATAAGAATAAAGTTCCAACAATTAGAATTGTCATGGCAATAACCTAAATGTCCCCCATTCAGGGCGTTCAGTTTAGAAAGCTCCGTGCTCTCTTTCAACCTTGACTAGAGATCCTCTCGTGGCTATCCATTTCTCTCGCTGTCTAGAGTCCTTAAACCAGGCATGCTGCAACGTGCCTTCAGACAAAAGGATAAAGTCGGAAAACGAAATGAGATAATGGCAGAGAGCCTTTTCAATAAAACATGAGAGGAACAAAATTCCAAAATTCTGTGGAAAGAAATACTGAAGAGAAGGTACACTCAAAAATAAAAGCAAACACCTAACTGTGCAGTTGAAAGTGGGAATCTATTATCTGCTCCAATGGAACAAATTTTGAAAGGAAACAGTGGTTTACATTTGTGTAATTTCTAAATATTTAGAGACTTTAAATCTATTTAGAACTGAAATGGCTTCTGAAAACATTTAACCTTTGAAGTACAGTTATTTCTATCTTAGAATACATACAAACCAAGAATGTGAAGAAAGCTCAAAATGTAGAGTTTAATCAAGAATTTAACATATGTGGATTTTATTGTATTAGGTGTTATGAAAACATATCTATTTCATTTAAATTATTACCTGGAATGATGTATGCCTTATTATTGTTTCTCTGCAGTATACCTGCTTGTTTGGGGAGTTATGCTTCCATAATCTGCACTGTTTTCCTACATGCTACAGTTTAAAAATATATCATAAAATATGAGGATTTAAGTAATGTTTTAATATTATAGATACTTATGTCTACAAATTAAAGGCAAACCATTTATATGTGGGGAAGGTGTGGGGTAGAGCTCAATATCAAATCCATAATAATCACATCTAGCCGAGCTTCCACATCAGGAATAAAAAGCATCTGAATTTTATCTGAATTTGCCTCCCTACTCAACAGTCTCTTCACTGTTCCATGTATTTCCTGTCTTAGAAATGTCTCTCTTTTCTGATGTGGCTGACAGACAGGTCCCTGATTTCCTTCTCTCATTTTAGACACAACCAAAACAAAATCAAAAACCTTGTGAATGTGATTCATCAAAAACAATATCATATAAGCTGAGATTTCCTGGACATTTAGAGCAGGATAAATGGGGATGCTCACTAACTAGGTTGGGCATGCCCATCTGGGCTACCAGGAAACTCACACTGAATGTGATGGGTAAGCAGAGACTCAAAAGGAGAAAGCTTACAGGTTAAGATGTCAAAGCCATGTGTGGTATTACAAACTGAAATCACTCACTAGTAATGGCATATACTTCCCATGGAACTACAAAGACTTGTTGACTACACATCTGCTAAGTTCATGAAAAACTAGGGAATAACTTCACCAAATATAAGCATCTATATTAAATATTTAAGGCTATGAATCACAGAAGTCAATAACTGGTGAATTATCTTTAAGTTACCCACGATCATGAGTAAAGAAAGTAATGTTGTTCACTGCTACAAGAAATAGATACAGGGCAATTTGTTACTTGGCAGTGAGAAAGTTAACAATCGAGGGTCTTCTTCCAATGAAAAAACAAAGAAAAAGTGAGTGTAGCCTCTTCAGTTCTAACTTCTTGATTTAGAAGAAATGTCAAGGGTTATATTATGACACAATTACTTTATTGTAAGTCTGAATATCACCTGACACATATTCCAACCCTAAACAATGAATATGAGAAACAGAATAAATAACCTTATTAAAAGATGGTAGTCCCCTTCTCATCCACCCTAATGATAAAGGATATAATCAAAGTACAGAAATTTAAAAAGGTAATACAGTGGTTTCATTTTGAATTCTGATTACACTTAGTATCAGATGATAGAAGATACCTATACTAAAGATGGATATTGACTTTCACTCCAACAGAATAAATATGATATTATTTCTGATATTTTATTATAATAATAGAAAATTTAAAAACTACAATTATCTGGAATGATTTCAGACTTGGATGATTTACGTTTTTAAAACCTAACTTAAAGTTAATCAGTAACTTTTTGAAGGCTCAGATTCCCTGCTTAAAATATTTTTAAAAACATGACTGTTACTATTATTAGTTTCCTAAGATCATAAATATGATTATAAGTACACAAGAGTACTCCACATATAGATGAATAGAAGACTAGGCTGAATGTATCTGGCTCCATAAAACCTAATTTTTTCATGAATCTTTGTGCTTCTTGTTACTTTTTTAATCTCAAATTCAAAAGTATTCATGATATTTGAGAGTTCTCAGTTGGTCAAATGTATATAAGACATACACTCTGAGAAAGACTGTAAGAACTTTGTGATATACCTCCTACGTGCCATCTGGTTTGATGTCTAATCAGCTTTCTAATCATCCAATTTCCAGAACAGAGAAACTAAAGGTCAAAAATGTTAATATAAAAGAGAAAATAAAGCCCAAAATAGACTTAGTTATCTGCAAATCTGACCTAAGGATAGCATACCTTTCTCTAAAGTAGGAAATCAATGACTGATGATACATGAAAAATTAGTACAAAGATCATTGGCTTGTTACTGTAAAACTTTTGACAGCATTCCACAGGAAAAACATCCTCACATAAATACATTTATTTGGCATATTATAATACTTTCTGAAAGTTGTTTATATTTACAGACATTTATAGGCAAATAACAGTGAAAGAATAATGGGAACTGTTGCAGGATAAACCATTAAAATGCATTAACATAAAGAGCTTTCCTTACTCTATCATAGGAAAATCCTGAGACAAATTTGTGTAGGATTCATCAATTCAATTATAAAAGATAGTAATTTTTTAATATAACTTCCAAGATAAAATACTCTGAACATACTTCTAACCAAAATATAAATGATGTATTTTAAACCAAAGAATAGTGAGAAAATGTTTGATAACAGATGGAATGCCCTACTTGGGGGGGAGTATACAGTACCTATGTAATATTAGACCAATTTTCTTCCTTCCAAATTTTTGAACCTTTGCCTTTTTGTAGAGTAGCCATATAATTTATCATTCAAAGTTGTATTTTTTAAATCATAAGGGGACACTAGTAGTAATACCTCTGGCCTGGACAAAGCAGGTTACATGGTTGCCACATTCTGTTATTTAAGAAAAGATATGGCTAACACTGACCATATCTTCAAAAATTAGGTATTTGGGGATTTCTCTGAAAAATAAAGCCTGGAGCCAATTTAATAAGTATAAGCATCTGACTCGATGGACATGAGTTTGAGCAAGTTCCGGAAGTTGATGATGGACAGGGAAGCCTGGTGTGGTACAGTCCATAGGGTTGCAAAGAGTCAGACATGACTGAGCAACTGAACTGAACTGGTAACAGATTTTTAAGGTAATAGATTGAGGACTTGAACTTCAGATCTACAGTAGCTGCTAGGCTTCATGTGTATCTAAACATCTTTAATCACCTATCAGCAGCACTGTAATAAATTATTAAAGGTAAATGAAAAATCAAACATTCAAACTTAGCATTTGACTTTATAACTTCTCACTCATAAAGCATGAAATTACTGCACTGGTCTAAAACATTGCTTTGGTGTGTGTGTGTCAGTGTTACCAATAACACACAACTACATATATATATACACATATATTTTTTAACCAACTGATGGGATGTATTTTGTTATAAGTTTCTCATGAGTTGAAACATTTTTTTGCTTAACCATTTCAGAACATCTGTGAAATGTAAGTAAAAATGGAAATTGCTTAACAAACTATGCAGTAAGATAGCTACAATTTTGCTTTCCCTTTGTCAAGGGAAAAGAAAATAAATTTTCCATCAGTCACAATGAAAGCTAGAGGGAATGATTATTCAAAATACAGTAGCACCTACATTTCTCCAAATATTCCCCAAGACATAGCATTTGTGCTGAGTATTCAATAATTTCCTCAAGCTGTACACCTGAAAAATATATGTCTCAAGTCTGGTGTTCATAATCTGGTAGACAACCACATGTGTTCACAGCTCATATCTCTGAAACAATTATTCTCTTGGGTATGCAAATGTACTGGGCTTGCAACATGTTTATTCAAAAGAGTGGGAAGAATGTTTCTTATGTGAGCATCTGCAGGTTTCCACCGGAAATCTGCATACAACAATACATTTCCTCATGAAATTATTTTTTTTAAATGACAGCTATATATCTTTTTAAAGTTTTACCCACAGCAAAACTCAATTTGGTAACAATTTTTTATCAAGGTAAACACATGAAAGAAACAAAATTAAAGTATACTGTGTCCTAATATACTAGGACATAGTACCTAGCTTACTGCTTAAATTTTTGCATGACCTAAATACACAAAAAAACAAATATCCTGGTGTTCTTAACCTACCACTTTTTTCATTATACCCTAGCAACATGCTATGCCACTGCTGATTCTGTCTTCAGACTCACAACTATTCATCTATTTTCTCTTTTCATTATCAACCTGCTCACCTATTCCTGGGCAGAGATAAATTAAAAATGTTAAAATTTTTTTTAAATACTCAAAAGATTAATCACCATAATAAATATGTTAACATACATGTATTGGAAATGTTTACATAAAGAACACAACAAAGAAGAAATAAATGTATATATGCAATATTCAAGAGACAATAGTATTAAATGCTATAAACATACAAAAGCTAATGTTTTTGATTTAGTGTAATGGATACATAAATAACTAAAATGATATACATAAAAAAATTCAATACATTTCCAACAGTACATTTCAAAAGGGCATATTTTCTTTTCCCAGTACATTAAAAGCAAAAAAGATAGGCAACTTTTATTTCCAATAATGATGAATAATTTTATTTAGACCAAAATGTCCAATGATAAAAATTAAAATGCTAAATAAAAATATTCAAAATCCCTTTAAAAGCCATTTAAAAGATGATGCATTGATCAGAAACTGCAAGCACAAACCTAAGGGTCAGTAAGAAGGAAACAGATATAAATTGCATACATGAACAACAAGCTGCTTTTACCTTGAAGACATGTGCCAAATTTGCCAACACATAGTATGTGCAAAACAGAGAAGAGAGTCAAAACCTAGGACCTGCCCACAGCAGGGAATCAGAGAAAAGACTCTCCCCCACATTAATCTGGGACACAGTGGGTTGAGCACATGATGTAAAGTGACTCATAAGCAATGCCTTGTAGGTCCTAGAAGTAAAATTGTGAGAAAAGAAAGAAAAGGTGAAAAATACTCTTTGAATAAGTGTTGTCCCTGGCCAGTCTCCCAGTAGATTTGCTCTCTAGAGGTTTTTAAGAACTTCACATTTTATGCAGGATTAAGTGTCTTCCACTGATCACAGTCACATGTGTCAGAATCAAATGTAAATGTTCTGGGGTAGAATGCACCTTAACGCAATGTGCATGTCAACGTAACCAACAAGGCACACAAAGAAATGGAGGTACACTGAGCCAGCATCAACACAAGGAGCAGACAGTAGAAATAGGAGCACATCAGATACAGAAATTATCAGACACAATTTATGAAGCAACTATACTTACTATGTTTAAAGAAATAAAACATACTTGAAAATATCTATAGGGAACAGAAAACTAAAAAATGCAGAGCACAAATTAGAGTTCATCCACTAATAGCATATGGCTTTCAAACCAATTATCTCACTGAAAACAACTACAGAATTTGGACATACATATTTTTTAAATATTTATTTGAAGTCACTGGAGAGATTCAAAGGTTCTAAGGAGAAAAGGAAAGTTAATCAAGGTGAGTCCTGTATCTGGAACTGCTTACATCAAAGCAATGGCAGATTACATGGAGTATAAGAGATATATTAACAGACTTACAAGTTTGAAAAGACAAAATTTAGAGTTCAAGAGGATTTTCCCTAGTATGAATCCAGGCTTTCAGTATGAATTTCAAAGGTTATTACATTCTAAAAGTTAAGTAAAAACTGGAAATAAAGCAGTCCTCATATGAACTGAAGCCCAGATCCACTTTAATTTCCTATTAAAGTTAAGATTCTATATTGCTAACTTCTCTACCCTAAGTGTATCTGAAGGATGAAAACACCACCTAGAAACTCTAGATATGATAATACAGTCATATACAATATTTGACAATTAAAAACCAGGCGTGGAAAAAAATTAAGATATAAATTAAAACTTAATAAAAAAAAGCCTATAGAAAGGATCTATAGAAAATCTAGGGAGTGGGCCTAATAGACACAGAATTTATAATAGTTGTAATTAATATGTCCTTTGTATTAAATTACAATATTGAGAATGTGGGTAGAAAACTGGTAAACTTCTATAAAAAAGAACCAACAGAAATTCTAGAACTAAAAGATACAATAGCTTGCAAATAAGAATTCAATAGACTCAACAAAAGTTTAGATAAAGCTGAAAGAGAGGACTGCAAACTGGGAAATAAGTTAGAAGAAAATATTAAGATTAAATCTTGAAAGAAAGAAGATAGAAAATTCAAACGGAGCACAAAAGTCAAATGAGACATGTTAAAAATCTCAGACTTTCAGAAAGAGTAGAGAGTGGATTAAAGAGATAATGGCTGAAATTTTTTAAGAATTTATAAAACATTGCAAGGAATGGATACAAGTTGAACTGTAAATTCTAATAAGAATTAATATGGATAAAACAGAATCTTAACATATTAATATAATGTGATATAGTAATATATAATATGAAATCCAAAATTAAAAATTTAGTCTAAAAGCAACTGCAGGAAAAGGCATGTTATGTTCAAGAGAAAAAGACAGTTATTTTTTCAATAAAAATTATGTAAGCCAGAAAAAGTAAAAGAGAACAGTGTCTTGAGAATGCTGACAGAAAAAAAAAAGAAAATAACTCACCAATGCAGAATTCCATATCCAGTGAAAATATAAGCAAATGAACATATAAGCAAAATTTTCAGAAAAACAGGAACAATTCATTAATAGTAAACTCATACTTAAATTTTAGACAGTTCTATGATCAGAAGATAAAATAAAAGATGTTAGATGTGACTCAGAGAAGCAAAAAGGTGTTTGGAGCAATCAATAGTGCAAATAGTTGGACAAATCCAGTAGAGCATTGTCTAGATGAGTAACAAGGCTATTTGGACAGGCTAAAACTATTTACACAATTAAATACATTATATAGTGGATGTCAGAAGAAAAACTATATGTTGTACTTAAGTGCAATCAATAAAAGACATGGCTAACAAATTAATGGACTTCCCTGGTGGCTCAGATGGTAAAGAGTCTGCCTGCAATGCAGGAAACTGGGATTTGATCCCTGGGTCAGGAATATCCCCTGGAGAAGGGAATGGCAATCCACTCCAGTATTCTTGTCTGGAGAATTCCATGGACAGAGGAGGCTGGTGGGCTACAGTCCATGCAGTCACAAAGAGTCAGACATGACTCAGTGACTAAAACTTTCACTTTCAACAAAAAAAAATTAATTTTTTTAATGATAAAAAAACAAATAAAAAAGAAGGCAAAGAGATAGTAAGAAGAAATATGGAAGTAGAAAAATAAAAAAGAAAGCAGAAAACTGGTAAATATAACTCAAATATATCCAATATTATATTGAATAAAAACTGATACCCTGTCATACTAAATAGGAAAAGTAAAACCCAAAATATTTTTCTATTATGAATAATACTATGTATAGGATATAAAATCTAAAAACAAAAGAATGGGAAAGAGGGCCCATGTAAACAAACACTAAAGAAACCTAGTGTAACTATATCAATAACAATCAAAGTAAAGTTTAAGATCAATATTTCTATCACATCATAGAAATATTATGATGTTATTAAGAAGTTATCAATTCTTTTTTGTGGTGGGAACATTTAAGATCAAGTCTTAGCAACTTTGAAGTATATAATACAGTGCTGTTAATTCAATACAATCCTTACCAAAATTCAAATAACATTTTTCACAGAAATAGAGAAAACAATCAGAAAATGTGTATGGAACCACAAAGCATCCCAAATAGTTGGAGCAATCCTAAGAAAGAAGAACAAAGCTAGAGTTCTCACACCTCCTGATTTTAAACTATATTACAAAGCTATAATAATCAAAAAGTAAGGTACTGGCAAAAAACAATAGACACATAGACCAATGGAACAGAATAAAGAGGCTTTGTCAAGTATCAGTTGACTATATGTGGATTTATTTCAGTAATAAAAACAAGAAATCCAATTTAAAAATTGAGAAACTGAGTAGACATTTTTCCAAAGAAGACATACAAGTGAACAACAGTAATACGAAAAGGTACTAAATATCTCTAATCATCAGGGAAATACAAATCAAAACTACAGTGAGACATCATCTTACCCCTGTTAGGATGGCTATCTTCAAAATGATAAGGGATAAAAAGCATTACCAAAAATGGAAAGAAAAGAGTACACCTGTGTACTGTTGGCGGCAATGTGAACTAGTATAGACACTATGGAAAATGGTATGAAAGTTCTTTGTAAAACTAAAAACAGAATTATCATACAATTAAGGAATCTTCATCTGATTATCAAAGATAACTGTATTTGCACATTCATTGCAGTATTATTCACAACAGCCAAGATATAAAAACAGCCGAATGGTCTGTCAGTGGACAAATGCATCAATAACTGAATTTTTAAAATTCTGAACACCGTTTTCCAGTCACTGAGACAATAATCTCAGAAAGTCAAAGATGCAAGTAGTAAAGAAAAGAGAAAATGGCAAATATAAGAATAAACCTAAATAAAAATTATGAACACTGAGCTTATTTTTTTAAAAAAAGAGAGATAATAACTATTGTATTATTATGTGTATGCATGTGTATTTTTTAGGTTACAAGACAACAATAATAAATCATTTGGGAAGCAGGCACATGAAACTGAAGTATTTTAAAAGCCATGAATTTGAAGACAGAAAGGTAAAATATTAATATTATACTTTAATATAAAGGAATACGTGCTATAATGGTAGGATAATTATAAAAATTACTGTTTAAAGTTTCATATCTTCTAAAACAATAGAGGGAAAAATAGAACAGCAAGAAAACATCTGTCAGTCAAATAAAAGACGAAAGAAATAAATCCATACAGACAAGTGAAAATCACATAATTTAAACAAAAACATAGTTATTCAATAGATATTAATATACTGCATAATTCATTTAAAAGACAAAAAAATCAAACTGGATTGACAGTCAAATACATAGATTAGTACTAATTTATTACATTAAATACATATAAAAATACAGAAACATTATAAAAGGATATGAAAAATATAGTATGGAAAAAACCCTTGGTAGCTATTGTATAAAATAAAATCATTAATGTAAACTGTATTTCTATAGAACAAGGTTACATCATAAATAAAAAGCAGATTCAATTAAAAATGAAAGTCTAAATATGTATTTAAAGAAAGAAAGTCATGTCACTTAGTCATGTCTGACTCTTTGCAATCCCATGGACTGTAGCCCACCAGGCTCCTCCATCCATGGCATTTTCCAGGCAAGAGTACTAGAGTGGGTTGCCATTTCCTTCTCCAGGGGCTCTTCCAGACCTAGGGATCAAACCTGGGTCTCCCACATTGCAGGCAGACATTTTACCATCTGAGCCACCAGGGAAGTCCACTATGTATTTAACATTGCTTCAAACTACATTAAAAAAAAAAAAAAAAACTGATGGAAGATGCAGGTGAACAACAATTATAGTGGGGGATTTTAAAAACACCTCTCTCACTATACAAGAGAACTAACAGGCACCAAATATTAAGGATATAAGAAGATTTAAAGAGACACAATTAGCAAATCTGATCCTTTGGACATATACAGAGGAACTAGAAAATACATCTGCTGTTTGAAGATTCAGATTTATAAAAATTGACTATGTACTAAGTATGTTCTAGCAACTCACAAAAAGTTTCAAATATTTGAAACCAGAGAGTATATATATTTTCTAAATAAAACATAACTGTACTGGAAATCAACAACAAAATAACCAGAACATCACACGAATTTGTAAATTAAGAAATATAGTTCTAAATAATTTATGGTTCAAATAATCAAACACAAAGAAGACTATAAAACATTTTAAACTGAATAAAACATGACATAGAAAAAGCTGAGGGATATAGCCAAAGCAATATCTAGAGGAATATTTATAATCTTGAATGCTTGTATTGTGCTAAGTCATTTCAGTTGTGTCCAACTCTTTATGATGCAAGGCTCTGTAGCCCATCAGGTTCCTCTGTCTATGAGGTTCTCCAGGCAAGAATACTGGAGTGGGTTGTCATGCCCTTTTCCAGGGGGATCTTCCAGATCCAGAGATCAAACCAGGGCTCAAACCTGTGTCTCTTAGGTCTCCTGCATTGGCAAGAGGGTTCTTTACCACTAGCACCACCTATTAGTAAAATTAAAATGCTGAAAATTATTAAGATTAGATCAATGCCAAGAAGATAAGCAAAACCAACAAATTCAAAGAAAGCTGAAGGAAAAAAAATAGCAAAAATAAGAGTAAATATTGAGAAAATCTACAAAAGCAAATGTGTTTATTTGAAAAGAATAAGAATTGGATAATCCTCTGGTACAAATGATCAAAGAAAAATAGATAAAGGATAATAAACTGATATCAGGAATGAAGAGAGGAATTTAACAAACGATACAAAAGACATTAAAAAGATAACAAGTTTTGCCATAGGCAATTATGAGTTTAATTAAAAGAAAAAAGTTTCAGATACTAGAAGAAAAGAACACATGATTTAATCCTTGAGTGGAAAGATGGACCCAATTAAGCCCCATATTTACCCTCGTTGTCTTCCTGGCATAATTTCTAATCTGCCACTTATCAAAGTGAACTGCAACCAGTCACACAGGGCAGAGGAAACAGAACTACTAAACTGGTTGAAATTTTGAAAGTAGGGAACTAGAGAGAAGAAAGCACTAAAACAGGAGTTAAAAAAAAAAAGTTGGGCTTTTGGCAGATCTGAGGCTTCACATTCATAGGGCAAGGTTCTAAAAATTCTAGCAGAGAACTGTTACGGAGGGTCTGAGATATGAACAGAGATTTGATTTCAGATATTGCACAAATGAGACAGATGCTGGTATTCCACCCCAGCCAAAGAGAGAAACTCTAGGTGAATATCCAGGAGATTTTTGGAGATGCCAAAAACACAATGCACTAGAAGTAAGACCTGTAGTGTAGGATTAAGAAATAGACACACTATTACTATTAAGTAATAGACAATAACATACTAGACACACTCTATTAAAGCTTAAAATCAAATGTCCACATGCTCTATATTGCCAGTCAGAAATGTAATTGCTTCTCAGAACAAAACTCAGTTCCTACCAGTGGGAGATAAAATTATTAAGATTCTGTAATATCATTCATGATGCCAAAAATACAATTAAAAATTGCTACATGAGCAAGGAAGCATGAGAAAATGGTTGACAATCAAAAAATTTTAATTATTATTAGAAGCTTATCCAGAGATGAGTCACATACCAAAGTTAATAGACTGGTACTTTAAAATGATTGTGACAAGTATGATAAATAAATTGAGAAAAGAGTATTTAAAAATAGATGAAAACAAGACTTCCATTTCAGACCAGTGGTTAAGATGCCTCACTTCTACCATAAGGGGCATGGGTTAAATACCTGGTCAAGGAACTAAAATCCCACATGACATGCAGAACAGTAAATTAAAATAATAATAATAATTTTTTAAAAAATTAGGTGAAAATATGATATATTTTAACAGAGAAATACAATCTATAAAAAAGAACTGTGAACCCTAGAAATACAAAATAAAATATGAAAGTTTAAGAACTCACTGAATGAGTTTAACAGCAGATTATATACAGCTGAAGACAATGCAAGTGAGCTAGAAGGCTGCCCAAATGAAAACCTCTAAAATGAATATATAAAGAAGAAAAGAAACCAGAATAGGAATGTAAGAGGAATTTGGGACACAATAAACATACACATCCTTTGACGATCCCAGATGAACAGGAGAGGACAAGAAGGGAAATATTTGAAGAGATAATGGTCAAAAATCAGAATTTCCTGATATGATGAAAGACATCAACCCACATATTCAAGAAGCTCGATGAACCATAGTAGGATAAGTAAAAGGAAAATCATATCTTGGCATATTATAGCAAAGTTGTCAAAAGCCAAAAACAGAAAGAATCTCAAAAGCAGTCAGAGTGTGAGGACTGGGCATGGGAGTGGAGTGGTATTGTTTTGCATAGAATAACAATAAAAATTAGAGCCTACTTCTCAACATTGGCTATAAAAAAACAGAAGACAATAAAATGGCATTGTTACAGTTTCCAAAAGTAAAATGCTAACCTAAAATTCTATACTTGGCAAAATTTCTTCCAAAACAAATGAAATGAAAATAGACATTCTCAGAGAAACGTATTATCAGTGCACACATACTACAAGAAAAATAAAAGGAATTTCTTCAGACTTAAGAAAAATGATCCCAGATGGAAAAAGGGATGTAGAAGATTTGAAAAACAAGATTAAAGAAACTGTTATAATATGCAAAGATAGAAAATTACATCTAATACTACAGAATATACAATTTTTTTTAAGTGCACAAGAATTAACACACAGAACATATTCTGGACCTTAAAGCAAGTCTCAGCACACTTCCGAGATTAAAATTACAAATCATATAATCCCTGATAACCTTAGAATTAAGTTAGAATCTAATATCTAAATATTTAAATGTTAAGCAACATTACTGTACATAACCCATAACTTTAGGTCCTATAGATCCACATCTAATAGATTTATGTCTAAAAAACTTATCAAAGAAAAACTTTACTAAGAAGAGAAAACTTTAGAAGTCACATGACTCTTAAAGAAATTAAATCCATGATTAAATAACTATCCATCGAAAAATTCTAAGTCCAGATATTTTTACCTCAGAGTTTAACTAACCATTTATACAGAATAACATTAAGACAACACAAATTATTTCAAGAAAAGGGGGAAAATGGCCAAGATTTTCACAAAGGAATTTTTAAATTATATGACATTTATGAGACAAAGCACGGATTCTTTTAAATTAAAAAAAAACTGAAGATAATGATATAGCTGCAAGATAAGAAATAAAAAGAAATGTTTGTGAATACTAATTAAAATAAAGCTGGTATAGCTATAATATCTAAATAGATTTTAAGATATAAAGCATTTATATAGATAAAAGATATTTTACAATAAAAGTCAATCCACAATGAATTTTTTAAATAATTCTAAATGTGTATCTGGAAAATAACATAGCTCCCAAATACAGTAAGGAAGCCAAAAGTTCACAGGACTCAAATAAGAAATAGAAAAACCTATTGTTATGCTGGAGACTTTAAACATACTTCCTGCAGTAACTGACAGAACTATTAGGAAAAGAATCAGTAGGAATATGGAATCATTTTTATGATGAACCATTATATGATTCCAAATCAGTAGGAATTTGGAATCATTACCAAATGATGATTACCCTGACTGAGGAATGGGTTGTCACAGAAATGGACATTCACAGAAAAATGTACCAAAACTACAAGCATCAACATCACTACAGATGGTGACTGCAGCCATGAAATTAAAGGATGCTTACTCCTTGGAAGGAAAGTTATGACCAACCTAGACAACACATTGAAAAGCAGACACATTACTTTGTCAACAAAGGTCCTTCTAGTCAAGGCTATGGTTTTTTCAGTGGTCATGTATGGATGTGAGAGTTGGACTATAAAGAAAGCTGAGCACTGAAGAATTGATGCTCTTGAACTGTGGTGTTGGAGAAGACTCTTGAGAGTCCCTTGGACTGCAAGGAGATCCAACAAGTCCATCCTAAAGGAAATTAGTCCTGAGTATTCATTGGAAGGACTGATGCTGAAGTTGAAATTCCAATACTTTGGCCACAAACATTCGTAAACTACCCACATATACACAGTAACTTGATTTATAAAACAGGTAATAATATACAACCATGCAGTTGAAAAGAATGAACTTTTCAATTATTGGTGCTAAGTCAAAGTGAAAATATTAAAATATTAAGCCTGATTCATATACCTATTGTGAAAAATAAAACAATAAATCCTCTATAACTTAACATAGGATACCATATTGCTCAGCTTTTCTCCATAGGAAACAAAACACCCAAATGTAAAGTAAAAGATGAATAAATTGGGCTGTGTTAAAAATAACAAGTTCATTGTATGTAAAGCCACCATTAAGAGAACAAAAATATAAGCCATATGACAGAAGAATATATCTGAAATACACATATCTAACATATATCCTGAATTCAGTTCATTAAAGAAATCCCTGTATTCATTAAAAAAAAAAAGATGAAAACAGAAAAATGGGCAAGTAGCTTGAAATGGACACTTCACAAATGGAAACATCAAGATGACCAATAATAATCCTGAAAATACTTCACTATTCATCTGAGAAAATAAATTAATACCACAGTGAAATTCCACTGTATATCCTTCAGAATGGCTACAATTAGAAATCACTGATAATTCAAAGTAATAATGAGCTTTGTAAAACTGGAACTCTCACACTCTGCTGATGGCATCTGCCCACGGTACAACTACTTTGGAAAACTAACTGGTGCTGTCTAGCTGAATACTCACACCACATGGCCCTGGAGGCTCATCTTCAGGTATATCAGAAATGCATGTACGTGGACACCAAAAGGCAGATACTAGAGTAACCAGATATACAGATACTCAAATATACAAGAGAATAATAAGCAGCTTTGATAATGAATAAAATATTACTATATACAACCACATTGCTGAATTTCATAAGCATAATGCTGAGCAAAATTTCCTAGACATAAAAATACCCGATAGATGACTCTTTTATACAAAATTCAAATATAGGCAGGTTTTGAGGTTTAGGGGCTTCACTTGTGGCTCAGCTGGTAAAGAATCCACCATCAATGTGGGAGACTGAGTTCAATTATTGGGTTGGGGAGATCCCATGGAGAAAGGAAAGGCTACCCACTCCAGTATTCTGGCCTGGAGAATTCCATGGACTGTATAGTCAGTCCATGGAGTCACAAAGAGTTGGACATGACTGAGTGACTTTCACATTCACTTTGGAGGTTTAGAAATATGCAATTAAAATCTAGAATGCAGTGGCTACATTTGGGGTTGGGGGCAATGATATGGTGGGGTATGTAGGAGGCTTCCGGCCACTGCTATTACTGTATTTCTTGACTGTGTTGTGCTCATATGAATGTTTCCTTTTGTAAGAATTGAGTTGAAAGAATTCATTGAGCCATTAATGATTTGTCAGTGTGTATGTTCTACTGAAAAAAGCATTTACCTTAATTGAAAGAAAAATAATATGCCTTTATGATATCTAATTTGGAAAACGTTAATTCTCATGATGTGCACTATCTTGAATTTAGTATTCCATTTATTCATTTGATGCATATTTATACCACACCTGAAAATCATAGACTTTTCGCCTTGTTACTAAATTTTCTCTGAAATGTATTTTTAATGACTGAAAAAATATATCAAAGTATATATGACTTTATAGAATATTTACTCTTTTTTCAAGCTACTGAGCATCTGCATCATTTACAATTTTACAGTTATAAATAACATTAAGATGAGTATCTTTGTATGTTAATTTCTGATAACCACAAAAATATACATTTGCTGGGCCTCAGGGGCATGAGCATTTTTTCCCGTATTGTTGTACAGAAAATATGTACTGCTTTCCAGTCCCACAGACTTTCAATAGTTTTTCCATGGAGGTTACAAAACAGTGACATTTATGGAGTGGAATGCATTTTCTAAATACCTTTATATAGGGATCCTAGGAAAAGGTAGCCATTATTCTTCATTGTGTGATATTAAAATTAGCCCAGATTCCCAATTCGCATCCATGGGCAGAAAAGCATTTTAATTTATATAGTTTGCATCAAGGAACAGTCATAGTATAAGTGACTTATTCTGTAGAAAAGCACATGAACTGTAAGGAAAGCCAGGGCCATTTTAAGCCCAGCCTAGCCACTTTCTATCCATTTGAGTTGGTAAGTGATTTCAGCTATCTGAGCCTTAATTTCTACCTCTGTAAAAAATGATGATCATAAATACTACACAGGATTGCTATGAACACTAGGCGATATATTCAAAAAGCCCAGCATTGTGTCTGGAACAATTATTCAATAAGTGTTTTTTTTTCCTCTTCTCAATTATGGCATGCTTTCACTTATCCATAATAATGGGTCAAACGGCATAGATAATTCTAAAACTTTATATCATACCAGACTTTTTACGACTGATTATAAAATATAAAGGAGCTGATTTATTTCAGCTTCTCCACCTATTTCTGCCCTCCTAGCCAAAGTAAGGAAACTGGATAACACAAATGGCAGAATCAATCTATAAATAATTAAGAGCTGGTCTTGGGTCTTATTTTATGATCAAAAATCTGAATCATTATGAAATTAAAAGCCCCTTTGCAAGTTGTGTTTTCATTTGGCCTTTAATAAGTAACTTTCAAATGTCTTGCTTTTTGTAAAAAAAAGAAAATCATATCATCGGTTAGAAAAGGGTTCTACTGAGCAATATTTTTTTTCCATGTGAGCACTATCATTAAGAAAATTATCACTGATCACCTTTTAATGATATTTCAAAACCACTTGAAAAATTTTTAAAAGGGTCACATAAAGCTACATAACTTATAAAGCTGAACAGCACAAATGGGACTTTTGCATTTGTTCAGACATGTACCAGGTTTTAGTTCCTACAGGCTCACAGACGGTTTTCTCCTTAGCAGTTTGCCAAATGTATTTTAGAATGTCCAAAATTTAAAATGTTGATGTATGTGAACCAACTACATAATGAAAGAATCCATGCACCATTAAAATGATAATGTGAATCACTCCTCAGTTCCCTCAAATATGCTAAGTGCAAATATCTAGACCCCACGGAGAGGATCAGAAAGGTAAACAGGTATTATTTTGAGTGAAAAAGATAGGCAGACTTACTCAGTCATCCTGAACTTGTTGTTTTTTTTAAAAGAGGATTCTTCTTTTCCTTTTTGTTGCAAATATCAAATTATGACCATGGAATATGTATAACAAGCTACAATGCAACTCCTGATTATTCAGAGCCTAATCACAGTTTGTGTTTTATCCCAGCCATTTGCTTCTACTCTTCCTGCCTGCTGCTTGCCTTTTGCCATTTCACTGCTTGTTAGTCTTTGGCCAGAGTATCCCAGAAAAAAAAAGGCAAATTAAGAAAAAAAAAAAAAGAGGTGGGGGAAGGCAGTCCAAACCATTTGAACTTCTTCCAGTTTTGTCTAAAGTTTCTGGAAGAAGAGGGATTATGCAGGTTCATAAAAGACTCTTAGATTATCTTCAACTCTTATATTTTCCCAACCATACACACACACACCGTTTAATTAATACTGTAGAGATATTAACTTTATGGATTTTTCTGCCCTTCAGAAAGGAAGACAGCTATTTGTTCTGAGAAGAAGAAGAGGAGTCTATCTATTTTGACTTTGTGTACAAAAAGCCAGAATATTTTGTGTTGAGAACTGGTGTTCTGGTAACCAATTCGTGTGTGTGTGTGTGTGTGTGTGTGTGTGTGTGTG
>ML664199.1:20275454-20463025 GCA_007570785.1 Antilocapra americana
TCTCCACACCAACAAGCAATACTCCTCTGGGGATCTGAGAATTCATTTCTGACACTACTTTCCGAGAGCTTCCTTGTGCTCTCCAGGCTTGTCATTGTCCCCAAATCTCCCAAGTGTTCACCAACCTAGAAGCTCTTCAAAATCTGTCCTTTGGGGTTTTTGCAGAGGCTTCATTACATTGGCACAACTGCCTAAGTCACTGGCCACTGACATTAATCCAGCCCCTCTCCCCTTTCCAAAGGTCAGGAGACATGAGACTAAAATCACAAAATTGGGGACCTCCCTGGAAGTTCAGTGGCTAAGACTTCAAGCTCCCAATGCAGGGGGCCTGAATCCCTGGTCAGGGAACTATATCCCACATGCCACAACTAAGACCCAGAGAGCCAAATAAATAAAATAACTAAAAACAAATCACAGAATGGGTTCCTTTGGTGACCAGTCCCCATTCTTAGGTGATCTAGGCACATTCCAAAAACTGCCTCAGTAATGTGACAAAACACACATTTATCTCTCTCATTACTTAAGGAATTTCAAGAGTTTTAGAAGCTCCCTGCCAGAAAGTGGATGAAGACCAAATGCAGATTTCATATTATAAGCTGCAACATCACATGCCCTGGAAGCAAATGGTCACTGTTAATTCTGCAGTCACTGAAATGCACTGCATGTTTCCTGACTACTTTAGGATTCATCTTCCGCATATGGAAAAACAATTACTATTCATTATCCTATCTACCTCTCAGGATTCATTCATAATGATTGGTTAAGTTAATGGAAGTAAATTTGCTTTGAAAAACTAACTTAAAGACTAACATAAAGGAAAAAGGAAAGTGAAGTCACTCAGTCATGTCCAACTCTTTGCGAACCCATGGACTGTAGCCTACCAGACTCCTCCGTCCAGGGATTTTCCAGGCAAGATGCTGGAGTGGGGTGCCACTTCCTTCTCCAGGGAAAGAGTATGGAACTGTCACATACTACAGGAGACTAAGATCTTGCAGGGGTTTTCCCAGTGGCTCAGTGGGAGAGAATGCCTGCCTGCCAGGAGATAGAGGAGACAGGGGTTCGATTCCTGGGTGAGGAAAATCCCCTGCAGAAGGAAATTGCAATTCTACTCCAATATTCTTGCCTAGAACAATCTCCTGGACAGAGGAGCCTGGCAGGCTACAGACCAAGGGATGGCAAAGAGTCAGACCCGAGTGATTAAGCATGACACTGAGTGATTGAGCACATGCAAAAGACATTACACTACCTGTGCTGTGGGATCCTGAATTGGATCCTTGAAATAACAAATGAAAAATAATTATAATTAAAACAAAATAATGAAATGTGAATAGTCTGTGGTTTACTCAATAGGATTACACCAATGTTAATCTCTTAGCTTTCATGAGACATTAACATTTGGGATAGCTGGCTTTTCTGTAAGTCTAAGCTTACCTCAAACTAAAAAATTAAAAAATTACTTTGAGTACTCAGGAAGCATATCATCCTGTCAATCAAGAAGGGCTGAACATCATTTCCAACTGTTGACCAATTATTTTACTTATATGACACACACTAGGGAGAAATGAATTTTAAAGGATAATGTTGTCTCATTCTTGTACTACCTGAGACTAATGACCTTTGGCAATCTTAGCAAATTTCTAGTGAATGCTAGGCTTCCCTGGTAGCTAAATGGTTAAGAATCTGCCTGCCAATGCAGGAGATGTGGATTCTATCCTTGGTCAGGGAAGATACCTGGAAGGAGGAGAGAGCAACCCACTCTAGTTTTCTCGCCTGGAAAACCCCATGGACAAAGGAGCCTGGCAGGCTACAGTTCAGGGGGTCACAAAGGGTCAGACATGACTTAGCAACTGAAAAACAACAACAGCAAATGCTAAGATTTCACTCTGACACTTACAAAAATGTCCTAATGCTACTTGGCCATGGGAACAGTATTAATTTAGTCTAGCTGCCCTTCTGGATATGAAAGACAGGAATGAATTACAGCTCTGAAATCAAACCCAATAATATGTTCACTTACTTTGATTTTAAATGAAGAAAATATCAACTATTTAAAGATTAAAAAAAGTATTTATCCAGATGAATGGATATTCTCAGCAATAAATTTGTTTATAAAAGTCAGTGCTACTAACATTTCTTGAATATAAGACCAGCTGCAATTTTTTTTAATCAATACATTCTCAACACTCAGTCATTGCAGAGTTTATCTCTTTGCCAAGACATGGGGAACAATACAGTTGCTATGTTTTGTCAACTCAGTTCTTTCCCATACTTGATCTTTTAAGTAAGATTTTTTTTTTAAAGATAACAGTTGTGGGCTCTGTAAAATAGAACACTGAAGAAGACACACAAAAGACATGTGACCTCAACAGCTCCATTTATTATTTGTAAGTATATATTTTTCACAAAAGTTTTAAGAGCAAGACATTTTTCTTTATTTTTTAACCAAGTTTCTTACTTGCATCATAAGTGTATTTCCCCCCTTGGCTCAAACTCCACATGAAATTTAATTTGATGGTCCCTGTAAAACATGCAGCTTTATGACTATTTTACCAATTTCTGTCTTCTCACTAAATAAAAACCAAGGAATAGTATCTTACCAGTTAGAAGGATTTTTGGAGGGACATAATCAAAGAGTTTAAGGTTTCTACCATCTACTCACCTATAGATTTTTAAAGAAAATGTGATTTGAGTTTAGCAGGATATCCAAAACAGGCTATGTCTTCTGAATTTTACAAGTATTTCACAAGTTTTTCAATTTGGAATCAATGGTTGCACATAGACACTTGCAAGTAGACAAGTGTCTACTTTCATTTCCCTTGTTTCATCCTTTCATTACGGAAATAGAACCACTGTTTGGTTTTTTTGTTTTTTTTGCTGGCATGCTCTGAGTTAGACATAAATCAGAATTTGTTAGTAGCAATGAATCTCTGATCCTCTAATAACCAATACAGCGGCAATGATCAAATTGCATTCAGATCCTTTATACAAAGAAGTTCATATAAGACAGCAAAAGTACAGAGAGCAGGAGTAATAAGAAATGCCTAAAATTTCTCAGCAATGTATGTTTTGGGAGTGCATAGTAAATATTTGATAAAGGTAAAACACCCCTTAGCAAATATTCACTATTCTATATTAAGCTAAAGCATATGTAAAGCACAAAATTATTAAATGCCAGTAATTAATTATATAAATCAGAAAAGAAGAATTTATTTAAATCCACATTTATAAAAAAGATAAAATTTTCTACAGCTTAAATCTGCCCTATGGAATATAACTGTAGCATTCACTGAGATCATTAACATGTAAGATTAAAAAATAATATATCAATAGTAAGAGCACAATTATGTATTAAATGAATACTACTTGTCAGTGGTTATTCTGTAAGGTTCTTCAGGTTCCCAAATCTTCACAGTAACTTGGGCAAGTTCAGTATTGCCTCCATTTTACAAATGAAGAAAATGAGCCTCTGAATTTAAGTGATTTGTCCAAAGCCACAAAATTAGTGCTTGGCTTCCCAATCATTATGCTTCTCTTTCACAAGCTCAGTCTCCCAAAAGCTTCTACTATTCTTGAGAACTCATGGGGAAAAAAACATCTTAGGTTCCTACCGATGGCCTTCAATATTTCCAGCTGCAAAACTTAAGTTCATCATCCATGTTCTGAGGAAGTAAAAGATTACTTCAGAAGTAAATTTCTATAACCTGCTCCTATTACTCTTTCCCAGCAGTCAAGCACCTTTGCTGATCATATGAATCACCCTAGGCCTCCCCAAGTTTGGAGTACAAATGATGCCACATTTACAGAAATGCTTAGGTATCAGAGGCTTAGTGCACTTTCCAGTTCCCTTAAAGAGAAACCTAAACCTTTTGGTTTTCTCAGGTTCACAAGTGCTCAGACGGACATTCATGTCCCATGTCCACCTGTGTTGTGTTGTGTCCTACATCAGCATGCTGGCCTGTTAGGCATAGTCAGGCTCCACTCTCAGTTAGTAGTCAGTCAATGTTGCTGTGATGCCAGAAATAAACTTTAGTGTGAAAAGAATTAGAAGACTGGGGGTTGAGAGGGAATGATTCTTTATATTCTGTGATATACTGTGTTATTTCATCTCTGAGTTAGCGGGTTTATTCCTAATATCTCAAAACTTGTCTCTGAACACTATACCTTTAGGTTCTGTTATTAACTCCTCCCTTTGCAGATACTAAATCTGTGCAGAGGCCTAAGATGGGACATTCTTCCCTATTCTCCCTCATTACTGTACTCAGCACTGTCTCACAGTGCTAAAGAGTTCTTTTCTCTTTTTTTTTGAGCTTAACACACACACACATAAAATTAAAATAAATTTCTAGAATGATTACTAGTTCTATAATTAGATAAATTCTACATTGCATTTTGAGGTCATCATGAATACTCTGATATCGTTCTCAAACTGGAAAGCCTCTACTTCTCTTTCAAAACCACTGTGAACTCTTTCCTGATTTCTGCAAGCACACTGGGTCAGTCTCTGTCCTTTAAAACTGTCTATATTCTCTACATCATCTTTGATTTAAATGACTTACTTAAGGATCTGTTTCCTTTAACAAATTCTGAGCTCCTTGAAGTTATAGATCATTTCTCATTCAACTATCAGAGTGCTAACATCCCTATCACAGTCCCTGGCTTAATAAAATGAATGAATGAAGTAATTCATTATTGATGCCCCTGAACAACAACAAGGAAATTAGTCTTGATATTCACTTTAAAATTATGGACTTTTTTCCTAGAATAGTTAATAGAAATTTGCAATTTTGATCCTGACCCACTCACTGAGACCTAACAGAACAGAACTGAACTCATTAAGCTAAGGGCAAAGTTGGATTTGTCATTGTTGTTTAGTCACTAAATCATGTGCAACTCTTTTAAGACCCTATGGACTGTAGTTTGCCAGGCTCCTCTGTCCATGGGATTTTCTGGGCAAGAACACTGGAGTGGGTTGCATTTCCTTCTCCAGGGGATCTTCCCAACCCAGGGATCAAACTCGTGCCTCCTACATTGGCAGGCAGATTCTTTAATCTGAGCCACAAGGGAAGCCCAAAGCTGACTTACAGTATAACAAGATGAAAACAACATACTATGGAAATTCAGAGAAAGGAGTGACAATTTTTGATTCAAGAAAATTTCTCAGAAAAGGCAGATCTAGAGCTAAGTTTCTGAAGTGCAGAAGAAGGACATTCTAAGGAAGGTTAAAACTAGAGGGAAAGCCCAAAGATTGGTGAGTATGTGGAGTAACTGAGAAACAACAAACAGACCAAAATAGCATCTATTTAGGGTATGTGGCTTGGATGTGGAGAAAGAAGATGGCCTAGAAAGTGATGATAGAAATATGGGAAAGGACAGCTGTACAAAGCATTGATTAAATAATTTCTATTATTTATATACTGAAGAAGGCAAAAGGCTTTTAAGGAGAATGACCCTTATTTCAGCAAGGTAATATAGCAGTACATAGCTCTCAACAAAGACGTATACACTGATAATAAATACACTGTTAGTGACTCTTTCACCCTGAGGCACAGTCATTATCTACTCATCTCCCCTAAGGCAGCTAATATCAAAAAGGAGTCTCTGAGTCCCTCCTTTTCCTCAAGATCCATTTGGAAAAACTGGTTACTTAATCTTTATTTGATAAACTGCTTTATCCAACTCTGGAAGGCAAAATTTAACAAATAACATAGATAGGTCTTATTTGATTTTAAATCAAATCACTAATCTTTACCTCTTCATCCAATGAAATGGAGAAATAATCAACAATATTCTTCTTAAAAAGTTGTCTTTCCAATTTTAGTATCTGCTTTCCTTTGCTTATTTCCAAGAGAAGATAGTCATAAAAAGGATTATATGAAAGATGTATATAGGAAGTAGTCTAAGAATCTAGGTCAAAATTAATAAGGTCTGGATTAAGTCATTAGGAGAGAAAAGAAAGCAAAATACAGTGAAACTTTAGATGTGAGTTAATGAGATTGGTTAAGATTGATAATAATTATGAAAGTGAGCTGAATATGTCTGATAAAACTGCCAAAAGCAAAGAGAGATAAGTGTGTGATTATATTTTTACATACCAGAAATAGAATGAAGGAACTTAAGAAGATTTACTAGAGAAGAAATAAACCAGGAGAGTAACAGGAGTTTTGCAAAGAGTGTAATAAATATAATCACGTGTTAGAGAAAGAGATCTTCCAAGGTAAGCACTGAGAAGGAAAGTACTTGTTTTACCCAGAGCCATGATGCTCTATATGACTCATGGTCAGTTCACAGTCATGCCACAACACTCGTAACTGCTTCTTGTGGTCCACCACTACTAATTCATTTTCTAAATTCATCCGTAACAGTCAACTCCAAAATCATCAACCATGTCCTTACTAGGACATCTCTAGCATCATAAATATTATCATGTCAAGTGTTCTTGCAAAAATTAAATACCAGTTTCTATTATGTTATTCTCCTGCTGAATGACTTCTTCAAAAAAGAATATGAAGGGGCAAAAAGACATGTCCCTTTTAAATGTTCTATCACACATGTGTACATATTCTTACTCGTCTTTGGTGAGAAGAGGAAGATGTCAAAAATAAAAATAAAAACCTCTAGCTGGACACTATTTTTTCATATGTGCCTTTACTCACAAATCACTCATCACTCCCCTTGTTCTCCTTAGTCCCTTTCAGCTCAAGTGTCCCCAGAGGTCACTGGAAATCTCAACACAAGCAAAAAGAGAGGTAACTCTTGTATTGGTAGAAGTATAGAACAAAATTAGATGCCTGATATGACTGTTCAGTTTGGGCTAGCAAGGTCACTGAGAAACACCAGGTCTTGCTTGGGTTGGCACCAGCTGAGTAGGCAAACAACATAAACTTAGGGTGAGAGTAGATCACTGCTGAGCAGAGTCCCAGAGGACAGGCAGCCGGAATGCTCAGCTACACCAGATGAATAGCCATGGACATAACTCTAAATAGGCAACTTTGTTTGTCAGCCTTCCCTGGAGATACTGAAATTAATGTTCTATGGACAAGCCCACTGAACTGTCAGTAAAGCAGATGGAAGCCAGAGTTCCCAAATTCCCCAAGCTTCAGTCTGTTATTCTTTGGATCAGTTAGATCTGAAACTCTGAACTGTCCACATCTCTTGCCTAAGTTCATCTGATTTTCAAGGGAAAAAAACTTCTCAAAAGTAAATTAAAATGGAAACATTGGATGAATTTAAATAGAATTTCTGCACCCTTCTGCTCCAAACATATATGCATCCCCTCTAAATTTTATCTCTTTCAGAAATCCCAATGCTTGTTTATTATTTTTCTGGATGTGATTAGTTGGGTTAATCTTAATAATTCATTTGTCTAGGAGGTAATAAAGTTGGAAAATTCTTTTCTGAATTTCAGTGCTACAGAAAGAACATAGCTCCTTCGGCTGGAAGGGATTGTTCCTATCCCCAATGTGATGAAACTAAGTCCTGATACAGATGCTCTGAAATATAGACTCTTCTTCCTGTAACATGATGTGTTTTCCCAGTAGTCATGTATGGATGTGAAAGTTAGACCATAAAGAAGACTGAGAATCAAAGAATCAGTGCTTTCAAATCGTGGTGTTGGAGAAGACTCTTGAGAAATTCTTGGACTGCAAAGAGATCAACCCTGAATATTCATTGGAACGACTGATGGTTGAAGTTCCAATACTTTGGCCATGTGATGCAAAGAGTCAATTCATTGGAAAAGACTCGGATGCTGGGAAAGACCAAAGGCAAAGGAGAAGGGGACGGCAGAGGATGAAATGGTTAGATAACATCATCAATGCAACGGACATGAATTTGAGCAAACTCCAGAAGACAGTAAAGAATGGGGGATCCTGGTGTGGGGCAGTCCATATCGCTGCAAGAGAGACACAACTTAACAACTGAACAACAACAATCAGATATGATTTTTCAGGACATACTGACTCTTCAGCTAGAGACCACAGGAGACCCACTAACATTGAGGACTCCACTGTTAAACTGAATGTTTTTAGATTCTTTGTCATCTCTAAGATATTCCTAAGAAATTATCTCATTGTTTTTATTAATCTAAAGTAATCAATATAAATAAAGTATTCTCTAAAGTGTTTCTTGAAATCTTTAGTTTTATAAGTAGTACATTTTTTAGACCTTAGAAAGCAAATAAAGGAGTGAGTACTCTTTTAGGCAGTTCAGTTCAGTCGCTCAGTTGTGTCCAACTCTTTGCCACCCCATTAAATGCAGCACGCCAGGCCTCCCTGTCCATCACCAACTCCTGGAGTCCACCCAAACCCATGTCCATTGAGTCGGTGATGCCATCCAACCATCTCATCCTCTGCCATCCCCTTCTCCCCTCCTGCCCTCAATCTTTCCCAGCACCAGGGTCTTTTCAAATGAGTCAGCTCTTCGCATCAGGTGGCTGAAGTACTGGAGTTTCAGCTTCAACATCAGTCCTTCCAATGCAATAGAGGTAACGAACAGATTCTATGGAACAGATTTAGTAAACAATGTCTGAAGAATTATGGACAGAGGTCCTTAACATTGTACAGGAGGTCTAGAACAAAACCATCCCAAAGAAAAAGAGTCACAAAGAGTCATACATGACTGGGCAAATGAACAACAACATATCTTTTAAGGGACATGAATAGATAAACATCTTCTGATTGAGGAATAACTACAGATTTCAAAAATAGAGCATCACATAGGAATGGTGCCTTGGAAAAATAATATTTGGAAAGTAACACAAAGTTTTCAGGTCATCTGGAAATCACCCAAGGAAAGTTCTTTGGAATTCTTAGCGGAGGTCTATCAGATTTTACATGGATTGTTAGTTTGATCAAACTCATGTCCACTGAGTCAGTGATGCCATCCAATCATCTTGTCCTCTGTTGTTCCCTTCTCCTTCTGCTTTCTATCTTTCCCAGCATCAGGGATTTTTCCAATGAGTTGGCTCTTCACATCAGGTGGCCAAAGCATTGAAGCTTCAGCTTCAGCATCAGTTATTCCAATGAATATTTAAGACTGATTTTCTTTAGGATTGACTGGTTTTACCTCCTTGTAGTCCAAGGGACTCTCAAGGGTTTTCTCCATTATCACAACTTGAAATCATTGATTCTTTGACACTCAGCTTTCTTTATGGTCCAAATCTCACATCCACACATGACTACTGGAAAAACCATAGCTTTGACTAGTTGGACCTTTGTAGACAAAGTAATGTCTCTGCTTTTTAATATGCTGTCTAGGTTCGTCATAGCTTTTCTTTCAAGGAGCAGATATCCTTTCATTTCATGGCTGCAGTCACCATCTGCTGTGATTTTGGAGCCCCCCAAAATAAAGTCTGTCACTGTTTCCATTGTTTCCCCATCTATTTGCCATGAAGTGATGGAACCAGATGCCATGATCTTTGTTTTTTGAATGTTGATTTTTAAGCCAGTTTTTTCACTTTCCTGTTTCATCTTCATCAAGTTCCTCTTCGCTTTCTGCCATAAGGGTGGTGTCATTGGCATATCTGAGGTTATTGATATTTCTCCCTGCAATCTTGAGTCCAGCTTGTGCTTCATCCAGTCCAGAATTCTGCATAATGTACTCTGCATATAAGTTGAATAAGTAGGTCACAACATACAGCTTTGATGTACTCCGCTTCCTATTTGGAACCAGTCTATGATTGCATGTCTGGTTCTAACTGTTGCTTCTTGACATGCATATGTTTCTAAGGAGGCAGAAGGTAGTTGGGTATTCCTAGCTTTTTAAGAATGGTCCATAGTTTGTTGTGATCCACACAGTCAAAGCTTTTGGCATTGTCAATGAAGCAGAAGTAGATGTTTTTCTAGAATTCTCTTGCTTTTTCTATGATCCAAGGGATGTTGGCAATTTGATCTTTGATTCCTCTGCCTTTTCTAAATCCAGCGTGTACATCTGAAAGTTCTTGGTTTACATACTCTTGGAGCCTAGTGTGGAAGATTTTGAGCATGACCTTGCTAGCATGTGAAATGAGTGCAACTGTGCATTTGTTTGAACATTCCTTGGCATTACCTTTCTTTGGGATTGGAATGAAAACTGACCTTTTCTACCCATGTGTAGAAATAATTCTAGTAATGTGCTCCTTATAGCTGCAATTTATTTGAATGCAATTTATCAAGTGTTACTTTGAATGACCTATACTTTGAAAGATAAGGATATATCTGGAGTTCAAATAGGCATGTGAGAGTTTATATTTCCTAAAATAGTAACAGTAATAATCACCATCATCATAGGAAACTGGCTACATTGAGTTAAGGATTAACTCATTTAGAAAAACCCAAAACTTTAAAGTTCAATTTAGAGTTTTATTTTTTAATTTTTATTTATTTATTTTTGCCTGCACCAGGTCTTCATTGTGGTATATGGCTTTTCTTGTGGAGTATGGGCTCTAGAGCTTTCGGGTTCAATAATTGTGGCACATAGGTTCTCTAGTGCAGTACTCGGGCTTAGCTACCCTGCAGCTTGTGGAATCTTAGCTCCCTGACCAGGGATGCAACCAGTGTCCCCTGCATTGGAAGGCAGATTCTCAATCACTGGACCACCAAGGAAGCCCCTGGAATTTTAAATTCCCCAACTATTAATCAAAATGACCTCTTGCTCAGCAGATGCCTTGAGTAAAATTTCACCTTATATATAAAAAAATTCTTCCTCAGTGTTCAGAAGAATTCGTGAAACATTATGTAATAATCAGTCCAAAAGAAATGATTCTAATTTGTTTCATGTGAAAAAGAAATTTAGTCTTGAAAATCTGGGAAAGTCCTCACAAGGAATAAGCAAGAAAAGAGTATCAATAACTATCTTCATGATGTGTTCGTTCATACAATGAATGTTATATGCACCCTCACTGAAATCATGCTGTTTGCAGAATATAAAATTTTGAGTCAAATTTTGATTCATAAAGACTCCTAAAACTTGAGAGACATTAAATTGCAGCCATCATAACTCCCAGTTATCCGCCTGTCTCTCTAGTCAGTATCACCTATGCTTTTCTTGTATGGTCCAGTACCTATTTAGATAGGTCTGAGGAGAGTAATTTAAAACACTGAAGATTTCTAGTTTCCATTGTCATGTTTCTGATTGTTTGCAAAGGTTAAAGAATGTCCAGAATAGGAAAGTCATTTGTCATTTATTATACAGCAACAAATAAGCAATAAAACTTACCAGTATGTGATATTCAGTTTCTTCAAGGACCACATTGAAAATTTAGAGGTAGATGGCTATTATTCACTTAGCATAAACACTTTCACAAATTGTAACAGAATCTGTTTATACTGCTTTAATCTTGTACACTCAACCTTCACTTGGAGGTCATTAGGAACTCCAAGTGAAGAAGAGGAGACAAAAATCCCAGAGAAGAGTCCTTTAAGAGTATGACTATATACATTATTGCCCTCCAAGGTAAACTTTCAGTCTGACTGCAGTTCTAGTAAAAAATGTTCTGACGGAAATATTCATGAATTCAAGCTTCTAACAACTGTAATGACAACTATTTAATGAACATGAGGTCATGAGATTTTCAGCTATTATGATACATTCCCCCTAAAAAGCACTAAAATGTTAGCCAAATGCCCAAGTGGAATTTAATACTCTTTTTCTTACAAGACTTTCTCTAAGAACTTTCTTTCCCAGCAAATTACAAGATGTATTTTGAACTTGGAGATGCTGTATCTTTCCCCAATGATTCCTAATTTTGTTTGTGTTTTGAAATTCACGAAATTAAAGGCAATTTGCTACAAAATAATAACTAATATGTAAAACCAACTGGTTTTTATAACACAGGGGTTAAACTTTTTTTTTTACTCTGAGAATAATTTCTAGAGACACTAAATCATTAATTGCAAGTTAAGTATAATTAGGTCTTCCAAATCCTAGTCCAATGCTCTTCCAACTACATCACCTATATCAGAAGGTGCATCTAAGATATATCAGCTAAACAAGATATCACGTTTTAAAGTCAAATCCAAGTTATGAGACTCTCTGAAATTCTTAAAAAGCAAGTTAAAAATACTCTGCAAAACTATTCAATTCTATTGCATTTCTTAAATAAAATAGCAATGAAATTAAAAAGGAAAATATAAGTATAAAACAGCAACATGAAATTCAAACTATTGTCTCAAATCTTTTCTATAACAAGGCAATGAAGCTAAAGAAAGGAACAAACAAAAAACAAGAAAGGAAACTACAACTGCAATAGCTGATGTTCAAATTTGTCTCAGAGTATACAGAATCCAAGGTCAAAAGAAAAACATTACCAATTATAATCCTCATTAAAAGAAAGGCAGAGCCTAACTGCATGGAAAACAAAGCTTTTTTAACAGTGTATTCGAAAAGACATAACATCAATAATAAATATCTATCACTTATTCATATACAGGGCTACTAAGTAGAAAATATCTTCAACAATGTCTTTATTACAAATGCAATAATGTAATATGAATCTTAACTTGGATTCTGATAAGAAGTTTAGGATTCATTTTAAAAAAGAAATTAGTGAATGTGATTCTACAAAAGACTAAGCAAATTACTATTTATATGGTTACTCTGATGGCCTGGCTTGACCCAAGGAAATAACTTGGAGTTCCTAAAGGAGCAATGGTAATGAGGTTTCATCTCCAGGGACCACTTTGACCACTCTGTCATCCCAGAAAAAGAACTGTATGCAATTAGTCATGTCTGCCATAATCATAGAAAGGGGAAAATAGAACAAATGTCATGTATCTGTCATCTCTAACCAGAGCAATGAATGTTCTGCCTGTCTCATATAGTGTTCTGTAAATGTTATTTACCTAATTGTGACCTGGATTAGAGTACCAACAATTTCATATTTTATTTTCCAATGAAGATCTACAATGTGTAGTTCTCTATAACTTGTTGAAGGTGAAACCAAAACCTTTAGAGATCCAGACAAAGAAATGGTAAATTTGAAATCTCAAAGTACAACCTAGGGCATCTAACTTGGAATCACTGTTACTTGAAACTTTGGGGTTTTTTTTTTTTTTTTTTTTTGGCTGTGCTGACACATGGACTTAGTTGCCCACAGCATTTACGACCTTAGTTCCCATATGAGGGATTGAATCCGAGTCCCCTACACTGGGAGGCATATTCTTAACCAATGGCCCACCAGGGAAGTCCTTGTAACTATATTCTTTTTTCATTATACAAAAAATAATTTCTTTGTTCAAAATTTAAAAATGCATGGAAGAAGGAAGGAAGAGGGAGTGATGAAAGGAGACAGGAAGGGAAGAAAGGAAGGGGAGAGAAGGAAGGATTTCTCTGTAATTTCACTGCTCAGAGATAGCCATTTCTGGCGTTCTGGTGTTTTTTCTTTCATAAGCCTTTAGATACAAGCACAGACATACAGACACATGCATGTGTGCACGCTCAGTTGGGTGTGACTCTTGGAGACCTCATGGACTGTAGCCCACCAGGCTCCTCAGTCCATGGAATTATCCAGGCAAGAACACTGGAGTGGGCTGCCATTACCTACTCCAGGGGATCTTCCCGACCCAACAGCATGCGAGTAAGGGGCTCTGAGCCCACACAGTAGAAAATCCAAGTATAACTGTATAGTCAGCCCTCCACATTTGCAGTTCCAAATCTGCAGATTCAACCAATAGCAAATTGGGTAGTACCACACTACATAATTTACTGAAAAACATCAGCGCATAAGTGAACCCCTAATACCTCCTTTCCTCTTTCAGGATCCCACTCAAGATACCACATGACATTTAGTTGTCAGGACTGATCTCTTGGGCTCCTCTTGGCTATGGCAGTTTCTCAGATTTTGTTTTTGATGACCTTAACAATTTTGAGAATTCTTGCTCATGTATTTTTTCAGTGTGCTGAATTAATCAGGGTACTTCAGAGAAACAGAACTAATAGGTTGTATACATGTGTAGAAAGAGGTTTATTTTAAGAAACTGGCTTTCACCATTATGAAGACTTGGTAAGTCCAAAATCTGCATGGTGAGCTGGCAGGCTGAAGACCCCTGAGTGGAGTCAACACTGAGGTTCAAGCTGAAAAGCCAGTATTGCACTCGAGGGTTGAAGGTGGTCTGCTAGGAAATTTCCTCTTGTTTGAAGGTCAGCCTTTTGTCCAATTCAGGCCTTCAAGTGGCTGGATGAGGCCAACTACATTATGGAGAACAATTTGTTTTCCTTAAAGTCCATTGATTTAAATGTATATCTCATCCAAAAACACTTTCACAGAAACATCCAGAATAGGCTTAGGCACATTGACACATATAATTAACAATCAAGATGCCTAAATATTGAAATGTGTTTGATGTTTTTCTCAAAATAAGACAGAGAGTATGAGTTATTGAGAGGAATACCCACAGGGGTAAGTGCCATTTTCACCATATCATATCAAACATATAAACTATCAGCATGCTTTTTGATTGTTGATGCTGGCCTTGATCACCTGGCTGAGGTAGTGTTTGTCACATTTTTCCACTGTGACATTATTCATTTTTCCCCTTTTCCATACTACACTCCTGTGTTTCTTTGACTTACCCTCACCAATGTTCTGTTTTTTATTTTTGTCTTGAGTACTTCCTTACTTTCTGGCACTAAAAAATGCTTCAGGATCATCGTCTCAGATATATTTCCTACCTTGGTCCTAGAGTCAGACATTTCTCCAAGGATCCTTAGTTCCTTTTTATTGAAAAATGATATTAGAAACCAGAATCTGGGCAGTAGGCATACTCATAGCTACTGAGATGGTAGTTCTTATAAGCTTTCTCAGCTGATGGAGAAAACAATATAGGTATCTGTATTAATCTGTATATGTAAACAATGCTTTAAATATTTCAATATCTAACCATCTATCTCTACATTAAGTTAAATATGAGTTCATACTCATATCTTCAACTCTGATCCATCACCACATGGGTTATTCTAGCCTCCCCTTCCTTATCTGCAAATTCCCATTCCAACAGTAAGGAACAGGTTTGTACCAGCTGCCATCTATTTACTAAATAGTTCCATTCCAGTATGCATGAAGAGCAATATCAGAATTGCTAACCCATAACCTTATGGGAAACACTGTTATCAACTAGAGTACCTAGGTACAGTCTTATTTTCCTTTAGATTTACGGTATCTACTTATTTCCAAAGATATTTTATGGATGTATCTCAGTTTCTCTATCCATATATTTGATAAAGATTCAAAAAATAACAGCCATCAATTCTGAAACTTTTATTTGAAAACAAACGATCGTGTAAGACTTGGCAAGCATTGTTTGACTCTTTAGGTTCAAGGTTTAAAACAGATTAAATGTTACATATTTTTATAATTTTAAGAGTAAGTCAAAGCTCTTATATATTATAAAGCAAAATGGTCACAAAGTAATTAAACTAGATGTTGTTATGATTGTGTACTGAACAACTAGATTTTGTTTTTCAGTTATGGTGACTCAGACAGTAAAGAATCTGCCTGCAATGCAAGAGACCCAGGTTCATTCCCTGTGTCAAAAAGATCCCCTGGAGAAGGAAAAGGCAACCCACTCAAGTACTCTTGCCAGGAGAATCCCATGGACAGAGGAGCCTGGCAGGTTACGGTCCATGGGGTTGCAAAGAGTCAGACACAACTAAGTGACTAACATAACATAATATTTTAGAAAAAAATGGCTTTTCAGATCTACAACTCACTGATTTGCTCACATAATATGGGTAGATCAATGGCCTTTAAGTATGGAACATGCTGGGAAATATTTCCCCTTTTTTTTTGATAATATCTTGGCTTAAGCCTATGATCCCAGTGTCTTTTGAGCAAAGAAATAGGAAACCAGAACCACTTTAATAAACGGTGGTTTTTAATGTATTTATAAATATAAAAAGAAGGCATCAAGGACATATAGGGTGGTTCAAGTGTGGTCAGCATTCACATAAGAAGAGTGTCTGAAAGGGATGACACTCCCAGGGGGACACAATCTGTAACTCCAGGGGGTCCAAGCTCTGAGGAGGAGTCTTAATTAGTAGCTTCTTTGAATCAAGAGATTAGTCACATTCATGTAGATTGAGTAGTAAGAAAATATTTTGAGGATAATAAGAGCCAGGTTTCTCTATCTTAAAGAAACTTCCCCTTTGTAATAAGTATTTTGCAGATAGGTATTTTCAGCTCAGTTCAGTTGCTCAGTCGTGTCCAACTCTTTGCAACCCCATGGACCACAGAATGCCAGGCTTCCCTGTCCATCACCAACTCCCAGAGGTTACTCAAACTCATGTCCATTGAGTCGGTGATGCCATCCAATCATCTCATCCTCTGTCATCCCCTTCTCCCACCTTCAGTCTTTCCAAGAATCAGGGTCTCTTCAAATGAGTCAGCTCTTCACATCAGGTGGCCAAAGTATTGAAATTTCAGCTTCAACATCAGTCCTTCCAATGAACACTCAGGACTGATTTTAGGACGGATTGGTTGGATCTCCTTGCAGTCCAAGGGAGACTCTCAAGAGTCTTCTCCAACACCACACTTCAAAAGCATCACTTCGTTAGCACTCAGCTTTCTTTATAATCCAAGTCTCACATCCACACATGACCACAGGAAAAACTATAGCCTTGACTAGACAGACCTTCGTTGACAAAGTAATGTCTCTGCTTTTTAATATGCTGTCTAGGTGGGTCATAACTTTCCTTCCAAGAATAAGCATCTTTTAATTTCATGGCTGCAATCACCATCTGCAGTGATTTCGGAGCCCCCCAAAAAATAAAGTCTGACACTCTTTCCACTGTTTCCCCATCTATTTGCTATGAAATGATGGGACCAGATGCCATGATCTTAGTTTTCTGAATGTTGAGCTTTAAGTCAACTTTTTAAGTCTCCTCTTTCACTTTTATCAAGAGGCCTTTTAGTTGTTCTTCACTTTCTGCCATAAGAGTGGTGTCATCTGCATATCCGAGGTTATTGATATTTCTCCTGGCAATCTTGATTCCAGTTTGTGCTTTCTCCAGCCCATTGTTTCTCATGATGTATTCTGCATATAAGTTAAATAAGCAGGGTGACAATATACAGCCTTGACATACTCCTTTTCCCATTTGGAACCAGTCTGTTGTTCCATGTCTAGTTCTAACTATTGTTTCCTGACCTGCATACAGATTTCTCAAGAGGCAGGTCAGATAGTCTGGTGTTCTCATCTCTTTCAGAATTATCTACAGTTTATGGTGATCCACCCAGTCAAAGGCTTTGGCATAGTCAAAAATAACTCATTCAACTAGAAAGCGTGGAGATACCCTATGTCCAAGGTCAGATAGATACTTTGAGACTGAGTAAAATCTCATTCCTCGTTACACTAGCTCCCAGTGTTTTGAGAACATACTATTGTTTCTTTTCTGTACTAATTATAAATTTGATGATTGACAAATGGTGATTTTCTCATTCTATGTCTTCCACATATACTAGTTCACAGTCTACTCTAAGAAAAACCTTTCTCTTCTCCTCTTCATTATTCATTTATTGAATTTTACCAGTGTGGCCATCTCTTTATATAATTATCTATTTTAATACACAAAATATCTCATATTTGGCCAGCAGGAAATTCTTCAAGCATCTTCTTATATCCCTTTGAAATATCTTCCCCATGTTTTGAGAACCTCCATGCTTTCTAGTTGAATGAGTTATTTTAACTCATCATCTTCATTCCCTGCCTTGCTCTAAAACCAGCCATTTCTTTCTCCTATTAGCCTGGTTACTTTTAGGGGACAGTGGTATTCAGAAAGCAAATTTTGCTTACTACTTGAGGTGTCACAGAGCTAAGAATATATTCATGCTGTATAAATACATACACATACACACATGTACACTCATATGTACATCTTAATTTATATTTCAAATTATCTAACTGAAAACAAAGACTTCACAGCAATACATCTAAATTCAATTCAAAATAAAAGCATTCTTTATAAATTTCCTCCATTCCATATTTGTATCTTGCTTCTCTGAAAATGAGAAACCTGGCCTTCATATCCTCAAAGCATTATCTTATTTTTCTCAATATATATAAATGTAGTCAATATTTTGACTCCACTTTAAATGATCAGAGTAAAACTCACCAGAAACAGGTCAAAATAACTTGTGCCACCAGATACAATGCAAACAGGAAAGCACATCATCGTTTTCATGGGGTATTTAGGCTCAAAATGTTTAACCTGGGTCTGACCGGTTTGTATGAATCCACACTGAAACATACTTTACAAAACACCTGACCTACAATCCTCAAAAACCCACACAAAAACACATGAGAGTTAAGAAGAGAATGAAGAACTATTTCAAGTTGAAGGAGACTTCAACTTGGCAACAGGATGCAACAGATGATTCTACATTGGATCCTACTACTAAATAGGAAATTATTGAGACAATGGGCAAAACTTACATGAGGCCTCTGGGTAAAATACAATATTGAAGTTCTTCATATTTTTCTGGCAACTTTTCTGTAACATTTAAGTTGCTTTAAAATGTTGTAATAATATTTTAACTTAAAGCATGGTTTTGTGTGTAATATATAGCATGGCATGGTATATTAAGGGCTTCCCAGGTGACTCAGTGGGCAAAGAATCCCCCTATAATGCAGGAGATGCTGGAGATGTGTTCAATCCTTGGGGGAAAGATCCAGTGGAGGAGGGCATGGCAATCCACTCCAGTATTCTTGTCTGGGAAATTCCATGGTCAGAGGAGCCTGGTAGACTATAGTCCACACAGTTACAAAGAGTCAGACACAACCGAAGCAACTGAGCAGCTTCGGTATATTAAACTAGTAAACATGTGTTGTATATGATACACAGGTAAAGCTATAGATCAAACAGAAATGAAATGGATTTAAAACATTTATAGAAGGAGAAAACAAAGTTAGAACTAAAGGGAAATCATTGCATTTAATAAAAATTAAAATGCTTATGCTTGGCCATTAAATCGGGCAACTGTTTTTAGTTCATCTTCATGTTTAACAGTATAATGTCTACCCCAGTGTCCATATTTTGATCTTTTACATCAATTTCAACATAATAAAGTGGGATAGTAATCAATTCTATGGATCAATATGAAAACTCAAGATATGCTTAGAAAATCTTATTTCAATATATTAAAGAAGTTATCAAATATGTTTGCTACTGATGCTCAAAAGAACATATCATCTTAAAGGACTTCCCATTTCCAATTTTTGATAGACTGAGTATTTGGATAATATTGACATATACTCAACTGCAGCAAACTGAGTCTACAAAAACCATGAGTCTATAATGTTACATTAAAAAAGTATTAAATATAAAAATGTCTGCTAACTGAAAGGCAAGTACACCCATCTAGAGGAAATGATATGCTTAATTACCCAAAATGTAAATTAATGACTCATAACTGAAATGTATCACAGCAATCACAAAGGTCAGATCACAGACCTGAAGAATAAGCATTTCCAAGAGGTGGGGGTATATAGAAATATAGGCCTACATTAGGAAGCAAGAAAATTCTCAAAGAGACAACCTAACATTACACCTAAAGGAACTAAAAGTAGAACAAAATCAATTCCAAAGTTAGGAGAAGGAAGGAAATAATAAAAATTAGAACCAAAATAAATGAAATAAAGACTAAAAAAATAAAATAGAAACGATCAATGAAACTAAGAGCTGTTTTTCTTTAACGATAAATACAATTTATAAACCTTCAGTCACATTCATCAAGAAAAAAACAGATGGCTCAAATGAATATGTTCAGAAATGAAGAAGTTACAGCTGATCCCATAGAAATATAAAGGATCATAACAGATTTCTGTGAACAATTATATGTCAACAAATTGGACTACTAAGAAGAAATGAATAGATTCCCAGAAGTGTACCATCTTCCAAAACTGAATCAGGAAGAAATAGAAATTCTGAACAGACCCATTACCAGTAACAAAATTAAAACAGTAATTTTCAAAATTCAGAAAATAAAAGTCTAGAACCAGATAGCCTTATAGGTAAATCCTACCAAATTTAAAGAATAGTTAACAATCATTCTTCTCAAACAAGTCCAAAAAATTAAAGAGGAAGAAATTCTTCCAAATTCATTCTATGAGGTCAACATCACTCTGTTTCCAAAACCGGACAAAGACTCCACACAAAAAAAGAAAAATACAGGCCTATATCACTGGAGAATAGAGATGCAAAAACCCTCAAAATATTAGCAAATCTTATTAAACAACATACTAAAAGAATCATGTATCATGATCAAGTGGGATTTACCCTGTACATACAAAGACAATTCAGTACCCAGAAATCAGTCGATCTGGTACACCACTTTAACAAATTGAAGGATAAAAGTTATATGATCATCGCAATAAGTGCATAAAAAGCTTTTGACAAAATTCAACATAAATTTATGATTAAAAAAAACTACCTACAAAGTAGGTATAAAGAATGCCACACCATAATGAACATCATATCTGACAAACATCATACTCAGTGGTAAAAAGCTGAAAATACTTGCTATAATATCAGGAAGAAGATGAAGGTGTCTACTCTTGTCATTTATAATTAACACAGAATTTTAAGTCCTAGCCACAGCAAGAAGACAAGGAAAAGAAAAAAAGCAATTTAAATTGGAAAATGAAGTAAAATTGTCACTATTTGCAGATGATGTGATATTATACTTTGAAAACTTTAAAGATCCCATTAAAGAAAACTACTAGAACTAATAAATGAATTCAGTAAGTTTTCAGGATACAAAGTGAATATACAGAAATTTGTTGTGTTTTTATATACTGACAACAAGCTATCAGAAAGAGAAATTAAGAAGAAAATCCTCTAACAATTGCACCATAAAGAATAAAATGCATAGGAATAAACCTAACCAAGAGTTTAAAAGGCCTATATTCTAAAACTTATAAGATATTAATGAAAGAAATTAAAGAAAACATAAACAAATGGAAATATATACTATGCTCATAGATTAGAAGAATATTATTAAAATATACTTGTTAATCCAGGGCAATTTTCAGATTCAATGCAATCCCTATCAAACTACCAACAGCATTTGTCACAGAACTAGAACAAACAATCCTAAAATTTGTATGGAAGCACAAAAGACCCCACAAAGTCAAAGAAATCTTGAGAAAGAAGAACAAAGCTACATTCTCTAGTGTCAAACTATAATACAACGTTAACAGTCATCAACATAGAATGGTACTGGCATGGAAACAGACACACAGATCAATGGAACAGAATAGAGAGCCCAGAAATAAACTCATTGTTATATGATCAATTAATCTATCATAAAGGAGGCAAGAATATACAATGAAGAAAAGCTAGCCTCTTATAAAGGTGAAAAAAACTGGACAGCTACATGCAAAAGAATGAATCTGGACCACTTTCTTGTACTATACATTAAAATCAACTCAAAATGGATTAAAGATGTTTATATATGACCTGAAACCTTAAAATCCCTAGGGAAAAAAAAACATAAGCAATATACTCTTTGGCATTACTCTTAGAAATATTATTTTGGATCTGTCTCTGCAGGCAAGAATTAACAAATGAGACTACATCAAAATAAACACCTTTGCACAGAAAAGAAAACCAACAACAAAATGAAGAGTCAGCCTACTGCACCAAACAAGATACTTGCAAATGACCCTGATAAAGGGTTAACATCTAAAACATAAGGAAACGACATAACTCAATGCTTAAAAAATGAATCTGATTAAAAATAAGGCATAGAAGATAAATAAATATTTTTCTAAGAAGATACATAGACAAACGACACAGGAAAAGAAGCTCAACATCACCAATCTACAGGAAAATGAAAATCAAAACTACGATGAGCTATCACTTCATATCTTCCAGAATAGCTACCATCAAAAGACAACAAATAAATCTGGGCAAAGACATGGAGAAATGGAAACCCATGTGCACTGCTGGTAAGACTATGTAAGTTGGTGCATTCACTATGGAAAACAGGAGGAAGTTTCCTCAAAAAACTAAAATATAACTACCATATTCTCTAGTAATTTCACTTCTGGTTATTAACCCAAAGAAAATAAAAGCACAAGTTCAAAAAGAAACATGCACCCCTATGTTGATTGAACATTATTTGCAACAGCCAAGCTATAGAAGTTACCTAAGCGTTCTTTGATAGATGAATGGATAGAGAAGATGTGGGCTATATGTGCAATGAAATATTACTCAGCCATAAAATAAATGAAACTTTGCCATTTATGAAAACATACATGGACCTAGAGGGTCCATGAAATAAGCAAAAAAATAAATATTACGTGATGTTACTTGCCTATGGAATCTTAAACAGAAACAAAATGAAAACAGACTAATAAATACAGAGGAGTAAAGGACAGTTGCCAGAGGGGAGATGGGCGAAGTCGGGCAAAATAGGTACAGAGAATTAAGAGGTACAAATTTCCAGTTACAAAATAAATAGTCATAGGAATGTAATTACAGCATAAATGATACAGTTAATAACACTGTAATAACTGTGTATGGGGACACAAAGCTACCAGATTTATCATGGTGATCATTTTATAATATATTTAAATGTCAAATCATTATGGAGTACATCTGAAACTAACAGAATATAGTTTGCCAGCTATATTTCAATTTTAAAAAGAAATAAAATTACAGAAAATAAAGAAATAGGCAAATGATCTGAAGAAGGTATCGTACAAGAGAATTTGTCCAACTGGTCAAGATGAAATAAAAGCATATTCATAATGATTAGTTATCACAGAAATGTCAATTAAAGACACAATGCTACCCAAGTCACACAACTATGAAAACAAGTAAAATCAAAAGGATTAGCAATATTAAGTGTTGACACATACACTGAACAATTGGAATGCTCAAAAATGGCTGATGGTTACATGAATATGTTCAATTTATAAAAATCTTTTGAACTGTATACTTTAAGATTTGTGTATTTTAGCATATATATATTGTAAGCTACATTTAATTTTAAAGGCTTATAACAATTATTTATCCATTCTAAAGTGAAGGTGTTTTTTAATATTAGTACTTTCCATCCAAATCATCATATATATTTCCATTCATTCCAAAGGTGTTTCATGATTAAGAATTTTTTTCTTCCCCACAAAGGTCCTATATAGTTACAATGCTAATTTTATATAGGACACTTGCCTTAATGGAAGACTGTCACCAACCACAAGATGTATTGTGGGGATCAGCATGTAAGTTTAATTCATCAAATTGGACTTCTCAATTTTTCAATTTTATGCAAAAAGTAATATAAAATAATATGAAATTTCTCACTTGAGATAATGAACAAATTTTAAGCTGATAAAGTCCTCAATTCAGAAAACTTCAATACAACTGATGCAATTACATGAAGTTCAAAATAGATTTAAAGCAATTAGTTTGCTCATAAACTTGATAAACAGCATTATAAATTTCCAGCAATTACTATGGGGGAGCTAATTAATTATAGACAGTGTAGAAGCTCAAAAATATAAAGAAAATTACCTGAGTAAACTCCATCATGTTAAAACAGACACACAGAGAATGCTATTCATGCCCAATTCTAATAAACATTGAGAAGGGAAGGAAGAGAAGAGAGCTGAAGCAATTGAATACGGCCTTGTTCTCAGAGTTGGAAATGTGAAAAGAGATATAGTATGCACAGCTTAAAGAAGTGGTCTACACACAAACACCATTTAAACAGGAACTTAAAATCCTAAAAGGTATTTCATTACTATAAACACTACTGGAATGCTATAGACAAACATGGAAATCAAACATGCAATAATCTTTTGGCATGATTGGAAAATGCCATACATTTCAAAGCAAATAGTTTCCTACCAAAATTTAGAATAGTCTATGGAGATAGAGAAGGAAATGGCAACCCACTCTGGTATCCTTGCCTGGAGAATCCCATGGATGGAGGAGCCTGGTGGGCTACAGTCCATAGGATCGCAAAGAGTTGGACACAAGTGAAGCGACTTAGACTATAGAGTCTATGAAGCATTAAAACTGAGACCAACTCAAGAAAAGGTGATGTCATGAGCTCCTCAAGGGCAAGGACCCAGCGCACATTGCAGTATATAACACACACTGCTGCCCAGTTAATATTCACTGGAGGAGTAAAGGTGAGATCTTAAGGAGGCAACCAACAAAGGGACACTGGACATGAGAAATGGTCTTCTACCATATGTTTACTACTTTATTAGGCTGAAGGCCTTACACTACTTAGGCTATCTCTAACCCTGCTTTTACAAACTGGAATTCAAGCCAAAACATCAAATACTGGCAAACTGACCACTCACTCGGTTCAGAGTGAATTTTTAAACACTTGTAAAAAAATTAATTTCCTTCAAATAACAACATAAAGCAGAATGTATACCCTTGCCCCATGTACAAGCAGGTGGCTATTAAAAGATCATGTATAATAGTTTGACCAGGTTTTGATTTTTAAAATCTATAAAGTTAGAGTTAGAGGCCTGAGGTCTGCTTTAACATTTAGGGCTCTGAGCCTCCTTTCTTGATCGTTTGTAAGATGTTAAAGTAAGAAGCTTACTGTGTGGTATAAAATAGGAGAAAACATCCAGCAGAAGCTAGTTCTCATGAAAATGCCTCAAATACTATTAGTGGATTTACTGCACTAATCCCATAAACTGATTTGGGATTAGCTTTCTGGAAGGTGAACAGGGCAGATGCATATCCTAGTTGAAAGCTTCAAGCTAGGAATCCATTTGGACATACTCTGTCCTTTCATTTCTTTTGGTGTCAGAGCTGCTTGAACGTGGCTCAGTGAGAAATCTAGAAGAGTTGCCTTGAATCCTTGTCTCCTCCACTTGCTCTTATCTTCAAACAGAAGTCACACTCGAGGAGCCCTGCTGAGTTCTGGAGATGAACTTACTCCATGACAGTGGTCCAAACAATGGAGGCACAATCTGCCAGAATAATTAAAAGTGTATGTTTATTTTAAAGAAAATTTCCTCTCTTCTTCGATTGGGCTTCCCAGGTGGCACTAGTGGTAAAGAATCCATCTGCCAATGCAGGAGACACAAGAGATGTGGATTCAACCCCTGAGTCAGGAAGGTCCCCTGAAGAAGGAAATGGCAACCCACTCCAGTATTCTTGCCTGGAGAATATCATGGACAAAGGAGCCCAGCAGGCTACAGTCCACGGGATCACAAAGAGTCAGACATGACTAAGCACAGCACACATTATTCCAAGAATCAGCAAATTTGAAAAATATGGAACTTTCAAACTTTTCATAGGACTGTCTCATGTGGAAAAAGTCTCTGCAGTACTGTCTGCAGGTTGCATGCTTTTGTACATATATGTTCAAAAATACCAACATGTACATTGTGCTCTTGTATTTCCATCTTCTTCATTTTGAAAGGATCCTGGTTTTTATGACTCCTCTAGGAAAATGCAAAAATATTACTTGAATAGCAAGTTTAATGCCCTTGAAAGCTAACTTCCACATACCATATCAGAACGCTCTGGAAATAGGACATAGATGTGTGGTGTGTTATGTCAAGAACAAGGGAAACAAGGGGCTGGAATAAACTTGTCTATATAAATTGGAAAATAAGGTCTAATATTTTTTTCTTCCTTTACCTAAAACTAAAGCCATGCAAACATTGACTCCAGTGAAAATCTGGTCCCAAGTACACTAATCTAGAGCTAAGGAAATAACTTTCAAAACTGCTCTTTTCCATGTCTCACCCTCCTTCTGTCTGTCTAACCCTAAAAACTGCTCCACGTGAATAATGAGAAACAGCTCTACCTTACTGCTTAGTAGTACATAATTGTTGATAAAAGGTTCATCGTTTTTTTTTCTATATGGGAAAAATATCTAGTATAAAAACAAAGTTCTCAAGAATAAGTATCACAAACAGTAGATATAAAGTCAAATGAAATAAATTCAGGACCAGGGTACTGGTCTCTACTCATAGTTCAAAACATAGCTGAATCACTGTATCTTCACAATCAATGAATATGTGAGGAAAGAAGAGCCTTTACCAGGATTTCAAGATAATCATATTCAAATATGAAAATTAGTTCTGCAACTAATTCAAAATAAATATTCCCATCATACTTATAGTACATTTCAAAATGTATATAATCAGATAGGCTGGCAAGGTCTTCTCTGTTGTATTGCTGCAGTAAGATATTGGCAGGGGAAAACTGTTTTCGAGGTTGTAACAGTCCTATAGGGGAAACTATCAAATCATATTTTCACACTCTCCCATTATTTCTGTAATGAATTCAACCCCTTATTTTACCTATTAGTTCTTCACTTCTCATTTTTCAAACACTACTAATAAGAAGGCTGATATGTATTAACTACCTGAAGAATATATTTTAACCTATTTATTCTTTGCTCTCTATATTTAATATCTGAATAATCTGAACTAAAGTTTGCAAGAAAATTTATTAGTATGTACTTACTTACTCTACTGTCTCAATGATTTCAGGAATCAAATCAAAAACCAACTTTACATTTCAGCATTCATGGTTTATGCATGAGTACCATGCAAAATAATTTTAACAGAGAACTCTATGGTATATCAAATAGAGATGAGGAAGATGGTCAAGGATAGAAATATGGAGAGGACACCTATGACTTTGACATTGAAAACACATAAAGACTAAGCAAGGCAGCCACAGCACAGTTTCACATGGAATTATTCTTATGACCATGATGAATTAATATACCACATATGAGAATATGTCTCTATCTCTTCAACTAAAGCAAACTTCATTTTGGAATCGATTCTCCTGTCTACAAAAGGGAGTTTTTAATATTTACAGTGCTTACCACTTGAGTTAAAAATCATTTAGCCCAAGCTAAATTATTTTCTTTAAATATATCTTAATACATAAAAAGTGGGCTTCCCAGGTGGCACAAGTGGTAAAGACCCGCCAGTCAATGTAGGAGACATAAGAAATGTGGATTTGACCCCTGGGTCAGGAAAATTCCTTGGAGGGGGACATGGCAATCCTCTGAGTATTCTTGCCTGGAGAATCCCATGAATAGAGGAGACTGGCGGGTTACCATCCACAGGGTTGCAAAGAGTCAGATACGACTAAAGTGACTAAGCATGCACATGTATGCACATAAAAATTAACTCACAGTACTTACTATAAAGCATTTTTAGATTTTAAACAATAATTAAAAATAAAAATGAATGTTGACTGACATAAATTTAGGAGATATAATTCTGTGACTGTTATAAATTGATTCAAATTGGTATAGAAACTGCTCACTTACTATATATTCAACTACCTCAAACAGGGGTCAGGAACTATGGTTCACAGGCTAAATCCAGCCTGTGAATTAAGAATGGTTAATGGTTTTCACACTCTTAAAGAGGAAGGAGAAAAAGATGGAGGAAGAGAAAGATGAGCAGGAGGAAGAAATGAAAAAAAGAGAAGGCAGAGCTGTCGACAATCTCATTCCAGTTACTCTCGATGACGCCTTCGGGTTCCATCCCATCAGGGCCATTGTCTCTGGATCGGGAATCCTGACTCGCAGACATGATCCTTAGAAAGGCGTCATCGAGAGTAACTGGAATGAGACTGTCGACAGCTTTGATGACATGAACCTCTCAGAGTCACTCCTCCGTGGCATATATGCCTATGGTTTTCAGAAGCCCTCTGCCATCCAGCAGCGAGCCATTCTTCCTTGTATCAAGGGTTATGATGTGATTGCTTAAGCCCAATCTGGGACTGGGAAAACAGCCACTTTTGCCATATCAATTCTGCAGCAGATTGAATTAGATCTAAAGGCCACCCAGGCCTTGGTCCTGGCACTCACTAGAGAGTTGGCCCAGCAGATACAGAAGGTATTTATGGCCTTAGGAGATTACATGGGTGCCTCATGCCATGCCTGCATTGGGGGTACCAATGTACGTGCTGAGGTGCAGAAGCTGCAGATGCAAGCCCCCCATATCATCGTGGGTACCCCAGGCCATGTGTTCGACATGCTTAACCGAGATACTTGTCTCCCAAATACATAAAGATGTTTGTACTGGATGAAGCTGATGAAATGTTAAGCCGTGGGTTCAAGGACCAGATCTATGACGTATTCCAGAAGCTCAACAGCAACACCCAGGTGGTTTTGCTGTCAGCTACAATGCCTTCTGATGTGCTTGAGGTGACCAAGAAGTTCATGAGGGACCCAATTAGAATTCTTGTCAAGAAGGAAGAGTTGACGCTGGAGGGTATCCGTCAATTCTGCATCAATGTGGAACGAGAGGAGTGGAAGCTGGACACACTGTGCGACTTGTATGAAACCCTGACCATTACCCAGGCAGTCATCTTCATCAACACCCGAAGGGAGGTGGATTGGCTCACTGAGAAGATGCATGCCCAACACTTCACTGTCTCTGCCATGCACGGAGACATGGACCAAAAAGAACGAGACGTCATCATGAGGGAGTTCCGCTCTGGCTTTAGCAGAGTATTGATTACCACTGACCTACTGGCCAGAGGCATTGATGTACAGCAAGTTTCTTTAGTCATCAACAATGACCTCCCCACCAATAGGGAAAACTACATCCACAGAATCGGTCGTGGTGGACGTTTCGGCCGTAAGGGTGTGGCTATTAACATGGTGACAAAAGAAGACAAGAGGACTCTTCAAGACATCGAGACCTTCTACAACACCTCCATTGAGGAGATGCCCCTCAATGTTGCTGACCTCATCTGAGGGGGTCTGTTGTGCTTACCTAGCACCAGCCAGGGATGAAACCTTGGGGGGGGCTGAGGAGCAGCAGGAGCGGGGAGGGAAGGGAGCCAAGGGATGGACATCTTGTCATTTTTTTTTTTTTCTTTGACTCTTTGAATAAATGTCACTTTTTGAGGTGGAAAAAAAAAAAAAGAGAGAAGGCAGAGACTGCATGTGGCCCACAAAGCCTAACATATTTACAGGATAATGTCCCTTACAGAAAATGTAAACGTACCAAAAAATGTACCAAACCTAGATTATCACTTTCACCTGATAATCCAGAAGAAAAGAAGTCTCTATGCTAATGACAATGAAAGTAAGATATTAATACAAATGTCATCTATGTTCTCAAGGCTTTCCCATACTATTGTTTCCACTTGTGCTCTCTCATGTAAATTTGTCAATCGGTGAATTTGTGAATAATCAGTCCTCCGGCTCTAAGTCTCCACGGTTCACCTAGTTGTGTTAGAACAGTACTGGAGAATGTGGCAAATGTCAGAGGTGCTTGGACTCAGTCACTCTCTGCCTTTTTGCTCCAATGTTCTCTATTAGAATATCTGGTTTCAATGACTTAAGCATGATGCTTAAACCTTATTGCTGCCAAGAGCAACTGAAATCAGCCCTAGTTTTGTCCAACCCTTTGTTTAGCAGTATGTTAAAACTCTGAACCTGTTATTAGAGAATTCCCATTCTTTTATTTTTGTGTATATGTATATAATTGGTGGAAAACTGCATTACACTTTTGTGTTGGTTTCTGCCATAAAACAATGCAAATCAGTCATAATTGTATATATCCCTTCCCTCTTGAGCCTCCCCCTCCCCTACCAACCCCTCTAGGTCATCAAGAGCACCAGGCTGGGTTCCCTGTGTTATTCAGCAACTTTTCACTATCTATTTTACACATGGTAGTATATATATGTCCATGATACTTTCTCAATTCATCCCACCCTCACCTTCTTCGGCTGTGTTCACAAGTCCGTTCTCATCTAGGTTCATCAGTATCATTTTTCTAGATTCTATATATATGCATTAATATATGATACTTTTTTTCTCTTTCTGATTTACTTCACACCTTATAAGAAGCTCTAGGTTCATTCACCACACTACACCTGACTTGAATTCCTTCCTTTTTAAAGCTGAGTAATATTCCATTGCATATATATATCACAACGTTTTTATCCATTCATCTGTCAATGAACATCTAGGTGGCTTCCATGTCCTGGTTATTGTAAATACTGCTTCAGTGAACACTGCAGTCAATGACTCTTTTATAATTATGGTTTTCCCAGGATATATGCACAGTAGTGGGATTGCTGGGTCATATAGTAGATACGTTCTGAGTTTTTTTAATAAATCTCCATACTGCTCTCCATAGTGGTGATATCAGTTTATATTCACACCACTAGTGCAGGAGAATTCCCTTTAGTTCCATTATTTAATGCCCTATTTAAAAATCCATTTTCAACTGCAAGTTGGTGAAGGAGCAGTGTCATCCAATAGCTTGCCAGGTTAATCCAACAGACTTCATCTCTATGGACTGGTGAGGGAGTTTCAGTGTTTATTTACTTTACCAAAAGGTGGCCATTTGAAATCAAGGAAACTTGAGATTACTCATGCTTCTTAGACTGCTAGTTTATTGTCCCTTTTTTTTTTTTTTTTTTTTTTTTGGCTAAAGCATGTCTTATAGTAACTTATCTTTCACTCTGGGGTCCAAAATGCAAATCCATTTCAAGTCACCACAGTCATCAGTCCAGATTCAAGAGAACATAGAGATGTATGGGACTCGAAGTCCCCCACATTATCCATGTCAATTTGCCCGTAAGCTTGTTGGCAAGCCATGAAACCAAAGTTATTCTAAAGCATAGGATCCTGGGAAAATGGTCATTAGTCAGAAGCTTAAATATACCAAGCTTGTATATCTGTAAGACAAGGTAAGACTAGAGATCTCATGAGGAAAACTGGAGATATCAAGGGAATATTTCATGTAAGGATGAGCACAATAAAGGACAATGGCAAAAATACACAGAAGAACTACACAAAAAAATCTTTATGATCCAGATAACCTTGAAGATGTGATCATTCATCTAGAGCTGGACATTCTGGAGTGTAAGATCAAGTGGGCCTTAGGAAGCATCACTACAAAAAATTCTAGTGGGAGTGATGGATGATGCTGTGAAAGTGCTGTACTTGATACATCAGCAAATTCGGAAAATTCAGCAGTGGCTGAGGACTGGAGAAGATTAGTTTTCATTCCAATCCCAAAGAAAGGCAATGCCAAAGAATGTGCAAACCACAAGACAACTGCACTCATTTCACATGCTAGCAAGGTAATGTTCAAAAATCCTTCAAGCTAGACTTCAACAGTATGTAAACTGAGAACTTCCAGAGGTTCAAGCTGGATTTAGAAAAAGCAGAGGGACCAGAGATCAAACTGCCAATATCTGTTGGATCATAGAAAAAGCAAGAGAATTCAAGAAAAACATCTACTGCTTCACTGACTATACTGAAGCCTTTGACTGTGTGGATCACAACAAACTGTGGAAAATTCTTAATGGGATAGGAATACCAAACCATCTTACTGCCTCCTGAGAAACCTGTATGCAGGTCAAGAAGCAACAGTTAGAACTGGACATGGAAAAACTGACTAGCTCCAAATTGGGAAAGGAGTACATCAAAGCTGTATACTGTCATCCTGCTTATTTAACTTATGTGCAGAGTACATCACACAAAATACCAGGCTGGATAAAACACAAGCTGGAATCAAGACTGCCAGGAGATATAGCAACAATCTCAAATATACATATGATATCACTCTAATGGCAGAAAGTAAAGAGGAACTAAAGAGCCTCTTGATGAGGGTCAAAGAGGACAGTGAAAAAATTGGCTTCAAACTCAATACCAAAAAACTAAGATCATGGCATCTGGTCCCATTATTTTATGGCAAATGAGGATGAAGTAGAAGCAGTGACAGGTTTTCTTTTCTTGGATTCCAAAATCACTGCAGATGGTGACTGCAGCCATGAAATTAAAAGATGTCTGCTCCTTGGAAGGAAAGCTATAACAAACCTAGACAGTGTATTATAAAGCAGAGATACCACTTTGCCCACGAAGGCCCATCTAGTCAAAGCTATATTTTTTCCAGTAGTCATGTAAGGATGTGAGAGTTGGGACTATAAAGAAGGCTGAGCACTGAAGAATTGATTATTTTGAATTGTGATGCTAAATAAGACTCCTGAGAGTCCCTTGGACAGCAAGGAGATCAAACCAGTCTGAATATTCTCATTGGAAGGACAGATGCTGAATAGCTGAAGCTCCAATACATTGGCCACATGATGTGAAGAGCTGACTCACTAGAAAAGAACCCAATGCTAGGAAAGATTGAAAGCAAAAGGAAAAGAGTACAATGGAGGATGAAATGGTCAGACAGCACCACTGACTCAATGGAAATGAATTTGAGCAAACTCCAGGAGATGGTGGAGGACAGAGGAGCCTGGCATGGTGCAGTCCGTGGGGTCACAACTTAGCGACCAACCAACAAGTTGCTCTTGATGATTGGGACTTGTAGGCTTAGCCAGCAAGGTATTATTTAGGGGATCAAAAATACCATGTTGAAAGAGATTTTCAATATCCACTCCACTTTGCATCACAAAAAGGTCTTCTCTAAAACTTCTTTAGCTGATCTCTCATCCAAGAACTAGGCATAATGTTAAGAGTCATAAGACTACTTGGTAAAAAATATATTTATAATCCTTTTAAAAGTAATGTTTTATGCATATACTATTTCATCAAATTTTCCCACACTGAACTTCGAACAAGTAACATATTCAATAAGTTGCTATGTATCTTCTACATACATAACATGTAGACACACAAATTTCAAAAATGAATAAAATATTACACTGTTATAATATACTTAGAATATAAAAGGTCAAATTATATATGTGCACAACTGTATACAGTATAAATAAAACTAGTAGCTTTAAGATGATACAAAGTTCTATAATGTTTCTGAAAATAAATCCAATTTTGAATAGGAAAAGAAAAGGAAATCCTTCGTAGAAACATGAAATCTGTGCTAAGGCCTGAAAGACCAGTAATACTTAATAAAACAAAATGGAGCAGAAGAATTATTAGACCAAGAGAATAGCATAGAAAAATGGAAGAAAGTTGAATACACAAAGAACATATTTGGGAAAATAAATGACTATAATAGAGGAAATGCTGGTGTTCAGTCACTCAGTTGTGTCTGACTCTTTGCAACCCCATGGACTGCAGCATGCCAGGCTTCCTTGTCCTTCGCCATCTCCTGGAGTTTGCGTAAATTCATGTCCATTGAGTTGGAAATGTTAGATAAGGAAAAGAGGGATCAAATCTAACATGGAAACTTGAATGACTTGCTAAGGAGCTTAGAAATTACTCAGTGGCTAATATGAGATCACTAAAGTTTTCTCATAAGGTAAAGATACTATTTCTTTCCAAATTAGTTGGGTTCCTTCTCCACATCAGGGCAGACACAGTTCATGAATTCAAGGATCTTGTGATCTAATGGAAAGACAGAAAAAGCAAATACAATGTGAGGTGGTATAAGTTATTAAAGAAGTTGATAGAAATGGTCTTCAGTAAAATAAATCTGAAATCAACTAATGAATTATGCAGAGACAGATAGAAAGAAGAGAGGCCACAGCAGTGAGGAGCAGTGGGGTACCCTGGAGAGGCACCCGAAGTTGGGAACTTGATCACTCTGGATTTGAATAGCAGCACAACCACTTATTAGCTGTGCAACTTTGAACACCTTCCTTGGCCTTTCTTAGGCTGAGTTTCTACCACTACAGGATAAGTTAATATTGCTTAGCGATCATGTGACCATTAAATGAGATATATACACAAGTGCATGAAAAGCACTTGTCATTAAGTAGGCAATCAGCAGTGGCAGCAATGATTACCACAAACCAGCTGAAAAGGAATGAAAGGGGCAGCAGGGTGCTGGCAATGAGAACATACAAGAAAGAGTGGAAGGAAAGTGTGTGGACAGGACACTATATAGCAGTGGATATTAGACTATTTTAAATAGCACATTTCCTTTTCTCACCCAAACAGATTCTGATTCAGGGAGGGAAGGTTGAGACAAGCCAAGTGATTCTTGGTTGACAGTTCAGCTTGTGAGAAACACTGTCCTACAAGGCTTGGTCACTGGCTGGATGCGGGGAAAAACAAAAGGAATCAAAGATGCTCAGAGAAGTGTTATTAAGGATAGTAATTCCTCAAAATGCTAAATGATAGAATTCAAAGGATTTAGGAACCACCTTTGGATTTTGTTTTTACAAATATCTGAGAAACTCCACAGTCTTCATCAGATACTCAAAGGGATTTCTATTCCAAAAAGGTTTGCTTCACAATTTAGAGACTAGGTGTAACAGGGATAATGTTTAACAGTAGAAATGGAAAAGTCAGAACAATTTAGTCAGTCTGGGATGCATCCTGCTGGCAACTCATTATGTGACCAAGAGTCACTTTGTTCTAGGATGTAAATTTAGGAGGCATCTGTGGAAGGAGGAAGAGGAACACCATAGGCATGAGAGGGCATCTTCAAAAGGAAAAATGAGGTGAGAAAATAGGTGTCCAGACCTAAGAGTCTGGATAATGGCCACACAGACAGTAGATGAAGAATGAGTGGCCCGTGGAGGAGAGCAAGAAGAAGAGATCTGAGCTCCACCTGGAAAGCCAAGGGAAACAAAGTTTAAAAAAGGAGAAAAAGGACAACAGTGTTAAACAGCACAGAAAGCAGATCAGACAGAGTCAAGAGACGGGTATTAGAGTCAGTTATTCAGGCACTAGCAATGCATGCTGCTGCTAAGTCGCGTCAGTCGTGTCCGACTCTCTGCGACCCCAGAGATGGCAGCCCACCAGGCTCCCCTGTCCCTGGGATTCTCCAGGCAAGAACACTGGAGTGGGTTGCCATTTCTTTCCCCAATGGGTGAAAGTGAAGTCACTCAGTCCTGTCCAACTCTTAGCGACCCCATGGACTGCGGCCTACCAGGCTCCTCCGTCCATGGGATTTTTCAGGCAAGAGTACTGGAGTGGGGTGCCATTGCCTTCTCCGTAGCAACATGTAAACAAGAACAATTTCCAGAGAGGAGACGGAAGGTTGGGTTGCAAACATTTAATGAAGGAACAAGTGAGTATTAATTAAAATACTCGTCATAGATTCATAAAGTACAACATTTTCTCTGAAGAAAACAGGACTTAGATGTCTCCTTGAGTCTTCACCCCACTGAATTCTATTTAAATAGCTTACTCTAGGAGCAAAAGAACCACAATCTGGGGAAAAAGAAAGACACTTGGATGCAGCCTTAGGCTGAACAACCAGAGTCTTCTATTTCCAAATGAGGACCACCCCACAGTAGCCACAGAGAATGATTCAAAAGCCAATTGCTTCTGTGTGCCTCTATCCCCTACTTGGTCTGATTTGTGGTGAAGGCTAAGCACAGAGGGAAAACGTCAAATAAAACATTCACTGTCTCCATAAAATACCCTCACATTACAGGAGGATAATCCTGCTTCTTTGAACTAGCTAAAAACTGACCTTCCCTAGCTCAGAACTGCCTATAAGAGTCCCAGGACAGGTTGTTCTGACATTCTTTTAACATCATCTCATCATCACAGCCAAAACTAATCACAAGAATATTACCCGTTGACAGGTGCATTTATTCTGTCAATTAAATCAGATGGTTAAATCGAAATGTGCCCCAAATCTCTCTTGTTTGCATTATCCATATTGGCGTTTCTTGGCCGTGGTTCATTGCTGGCTGGAAGTCGTCCAGCCCCCACAGAGTCACTTTGCAATATTGTGCCAGCAAGTTTCCATGCTCTGCAGCAGCCACTCCAGCGAGGCCAGAACAGCACGACAGGACTGACCTGGAATGTTATATTGCTTCACAAAGATTTATTAAAAAATGGAAGGAGGGAGACTTAGATCAATGTTTTTGGAATGGAAGAGGATATATCACCTCATGGCTAAGCACAGGTGACACGTGGGCAATGAAGCGAAGATGCTAAAGACAGGCAGTGAAAAAGGCTCAAGGAAGGACAAAATCAGCTGCATGCCTCCAGCTTCCAGCTGCTTTTCTAAAACTCTCCCCCACCAAAGTGACCAGAGAAAAGCCTGAGGACTGCTTCTGTTTTCAAAGCCATTTCCCAAGAAAATATGCACATATACTCATGACAAGCCATGAAACCTAAGTTCTGAACTAAGATCCCATATTTCTAGAACAGGGAGTGAGTTTACACAATGTTTTGACCGCAGTCACCGATCACAATGAGGCACATTAAGGACAGGTCAAGGATTTTAGTCCCTTATGCACAGCTGAAGTGCCAAGATATTTGGCTCCCATTTCAAAATCCCTTGCTTTTTTTCAGCCAATGTCACCACCGAAGCATAGCTGTAAAGATGCTTGGTTTTTTGTAGGATGCATTTGAAAAGCAAATAGTTCTGCTTTGGAGAGTATGAATAGAAAACACAAAACTGAAATGGAGAGGTAATGAGTGAAACAAATCTAGGGTGTGAACAAGAGTTGGCGTGTTAGACTATAACGGTAGGGACACTGGAGAATGTCATGTCCTCTAAAGGTGTTTGGGCAAAACTGCAAATTTCATTCTATGCACTATCTATCTGAGAGGCCCTAATGGCCTGTTGGAAACATTTCAGATTGTCAAATAAACATACATGCAGACTACCATTTTTAAAGCTCATGAATGCATTATCTTCCTCAAATATCAGAAAGTTCTCAATTTCTGTGAACTGTATTTAGCTTTTCTGTCAATGCATATTATCTGCATATTATCAGCTCACCAAGTTGAGCTGAAATGATTTTCCACAATGTAAGACATATTCTGCCCACAGGAGAGAAGCTGTTTTAGTCTATTTTGTAGATCTTTATTATATCATTTCTTCAAAAGATGTATCTACTATACCAAAGAGAATCGTTTGATCTCCACACTAGCTAATCAGCATTTGGAACATGGACTCCATATAATAAAAAATATACATTAAGATGGTCAAGGAAAAAATAGCTATGAAAAGTGCATGCTAACCAGTTTGAAGGATTTATCATTCAGGAGTTCTGTAATATCACTACCATTTCAGCAAGACTAAGTTGCTCCCTGCTAAAGAGTAGGTATGGGAGAAGGATTCTAGAAGGGATAAGGTGCAGAGCAAGGCTGAGTCTACATTTTACATAACGATTTTTCAAGGATGCAGTCAATAACCAAATAGGATCTATTTCCTAAATTCTAGAATATAACTTTTTAATGTGAAAGTGATGTCCCACTGGCCAGGCTAATATAATAGCTACAACTGAAGAGCCAAGCCTAAAGTCAGACATGAGTGCTAAAAGCTACAATGTACTATAGGTTTTTTTTTGTTTCAAGAATTGTGTGAAGTGCCCTGCATATATTATCTCATTTCATACTTGCAACAAATCTATGAAGTATTATACCCACTTAACAGATGAGGAAACTGGGCCTCCAAGCATTTCAGTAATCTGACCATGGCATGCAATAGGCCAGGTTTCAACTTTGAGTTCTGACTCCACAGCCTGAACACTGAACCTCTATATTCCACTGTTTTCTTTGACCATGCTTCATGCATCCAGAGAGAATGAACAATGATTTTATCAAAAACTGCTTAAAATTTTACGGCCTGCTGAAATTCAGAAAGATATAGTCCCCTTGCATGAGGAAACTATTGTTGATAATTCAAGAATTCAAATTCTAATACATTATCAGAAAAAATCAGAAGAGGAAGGAGTGGAGGAGAGGGAGAAGGAAGGGGGATGGAAAAGAAATTAATGCTCCAGTATAAATTAAACTCAAACTTAGTTCAGTTCAGTTGCTCAGTCGTGTCCGACTCGTTGAGACCCCATGAACCGCAGCACACCAGGCCTCCCTGTCCATCACCAACTCCTGGAGTTTACCCAAACTCATGTCCATTGAGTCAGTGACGCCATCCAACCATCTCATCCTCTGTCATCCCCTTCTCCTCCTACCTTCAATCTTTCCCAGCACCAGGGTCTTTCCAAATGAGTCAGCTCTTCGTGGCCAAAGTATTGGAGTTTCAGCTTCAACATCAGTCCTTCCAATGAACACCCAGGACTGATCTCCTTTAGGATAGACTAGTTGGATCTCCTTGCAGTCCAAGGGACTCTCAAGAGTCTTCTCCAACACCACAGTTAAAAAGCATCAATTCTTTGGTGCTCAGCTTTCTTAACAGTCCAACTCTCACATCCATACATGACTACTGGAAAAACCATAGCTTTGACTTATTTACAAACTTAGTTACAGTTCTGATTTTGACCATTTTGTAGAAGACAGATCTACCGAATTCTTTTCATTTTGCCATTAAAACATTCAAGATAATTATTGCACATTCAATTGGGGAAAAAATGGTTAGACATGATTTGAAATCAGTTAAAGATTCAGATTCTAAAGGCTTATCTTTCACAAGGTTCTTGGTTACTGATTTGGAGGTATTCTATTGGCATATATGCCCTACCACATCCTACCATATTTTAATCTTTCTATGTATACATTGCAGTAAGTCTAAATCATAGTATATAAATAATATATCTGTTAGTTGAGGTGAAAATTCAGGGTTTCTCAACCTTTTAAAACTCAACCAAAGCTATTTATTGAGAGACTCTTCTTATTTTGGGTTCCCAATCCCAGATACTGTCTCATGAATATTCTGCTTAACTGGATTCTAGCACTGAAGTGAAGCTAGCTCTAAAACTCTGAAGAGCACTTGACTTCTACCCTTTCCAGGGCTCACTCTTGGTGGAAATATTTTCAATTCCTCAAGGCTGGCTGCATTATTTTGTAGCACAGCCTTAGTTTTAAAAGAAAAACATTCAATTCATTTGTCTTATATCATTTTTTTCAGTCCATCTCCAGTGTGGGAAGCTACTCATCTATTTTTTTTTAAAGACTCACAAATAAAATTTGCTTTATAGTCACTCTAATAGTGGTAGTATGATCTCACTGCCAATCAACACCATCGAAATCTCCCCAATTCTACACACATTTAAATCTACTCTACAGTTTAGAACCTATTTCAACTCCTACTGCTTCCATCAGTCTCCTGTAGAGAGACTTTCCATAGTTACCTCTTTAAGCAAGTAATCTTCCAAAACCTCTCCTTTTTCTAACAGTCATGGCTGTTATATCTACATCAAATATTCAGACATTTAACTGGGTACAATTCAAGGTTGGAAACTGCTCTTTGTTTGCATGGCTCCCCAAAATACAAATCTCTTCATGACAATTACAAACTGAGAACAGATTTTGTTTTGTATTTCTTTGTTATGCTCTAATTCAGCATCCTAAGGGGAAAAAAAGTTAAGTCCTTAAAAATTTACCAAATACATTTCTACCATGTCATGAATACAGTAGTGACACACAAACTGTTGTTGAATTCAAATACAAATCACTTTGGGTGACTTCCATTTTTAAGACAGCTTCTTGAAGAAATCTCTTCCATCTTCAGATTATTGGCCAACAGGGAAGAAAACTTTGTTGAAAGTAACACCTTCAAACTCAAATGACCACTTTATGTAGGTATTCACACTACCACCATCCTCTAAGAGCACCACACCCCTAGAGATTAAGCTGTCATTAAGCAAGCTGCAGAAATGTGAGACTGGACCACTTTAAATGCAGTACTTCCTCTGGTTCTGGTTTATCCAGTTATTAGCTTTGAATGTGACTGACAACAGATATTGCAAGCTGACTTAACTGAACATATATAAAACCCTCACCAGTGTTTCTTGCACTTTTGAGAGGGTTATCAGTCCCATTAAGAATCTGATGAAAGCTAGCAGAAGAAAACCCTAAAATTCCTAAAACACTGCCCATGCTTTAATCAGTTTACATAAACCTATTCAACTCAGATTTGACTTTTGTTCCTAAGGTCAACTAGTCATCACATCAATAACAACAAACATGAGATAAGATATGAGAGGACCCTGGAATATGGCCATATTTTTCAGATTCCATCCCATTTGAGTCTTTCTTTGGGTTGAGCCTCGTTACCATTAATTAGTGACTTCACTTGGGAGTAAATGTGTATCGACCATCTGATTTCCATTTGTTAGATTTCTGATAAGAGATAAAAGAAAAAAAATGAATGCATGGTAAATTCTGAACTACCTGTGCTCCCCCAAGGGCTTGGCATATGACTAAGCAAATATACTAGCCCATTGAATCCACCTTTTCAAATGAATGGGCCTGGCTCCAGAAAACACAATCTTATAAGGTTGCCTGGACTGCCAGCTGCCTCAATTTTAGCACAACGATTTAATGTATTTTAAATAAATGTAACATAAGGAAAAAATGCTTTGTACAAATTGGTCATCTGTTGTTTTTCTGGCTGGCACCATGATTTATGTAATATATCAGTAGAACGACATCTCTCTATCTGTCTCTTGGATAACAAAGTACATATGCAAGTTTCTTTATAGTGCTTTAACCCCCTGATGACTAGAAAGGCCCTACTCACAATTTTATATATATATACATACATATATATATATAGCGGGTAAGTAAGTTAAAGACTCTGTCAAATATCTGAGTATTTTATTCTTTGCCTGATCTATCCTCCCTATCCTGGATACCATCATGTTCCCCACACTCCAGGCTGCAGAATTATTTTTCTCCTTGTGTACAAAAGTCAGAACTCAAGACTTGGGTGATATCCATCTCTATTCAAACTAGCATTAACTAAATTTTCATAATATCCCAAATCAGTCTTTATTGATTTAGTGCTAATTTTAAGGGCCACGTGTGTATATTTACTTTCTACTCCTTTTCTCTTCAAGGAAAAAAAATGGAAATAATATATTCCTCCAGTTTAACGAAGCATAATGCTGTTCTTGTGTTTTTGGTAGAATACCAACACCAAGGATGACATAAGCACAACTCAATGAAGCATGAACAATTGTTTTTAACCTATTTTGGATCATACACACATATTGTGAAAATCTTAGGGAAACTTGGAACCCTCTCCCCAGAGCAATGTATATTTGCTCTTACATAAAATTTTGCATAAAATTTCAAGAGGTTCATAAGCCAGAACATAACAATATGATTTTGTATGTCTTTCAGTGATAAAGCATTGTTTTAGCTCTCTAATTAATCCCACAGGAATAACATGGTAGATTTGTGTTGTAGCTTGCTTGTAACAATTGTTTCTGGGCTAGTTAGCTTTTTTGGAGCTAATGAGAAGGGGGTCGTAGGTTCAATTCATTTAAGGGTCAGTTGGTTGTCATACAAAGAAAAGGCCTTTGCCATATTCATGGCCCGCCATCTTGCAAATTTATGCATTTTTCTCACCAATGAGAGAATGGATGGCTAAGAACAAATCATCATTTCTTTTGGAAGGAAAACTTACAATTTCTTTTCCTTGATTTGGGGATATCAATAATTATACAGTTATTGGAAGCAGCAGTGTATTATAGAGTGAAAATGACAGCCAAGAGACCAGAACCAAAGTCTGTCATGAACTAGCTGACTATGTGACTTTAAACAAGTTCTCTGGCTTCTCTGGGTCTATTTTCTCATCAAATAAGAGGGCCAGATTAGGTAATTAGAAAGACTTTGACTCAAAAATTCTAATGTTAAGGATCAGTGTATAAGAAAAGAACTGCATAAAGGAGCAAAAATGAAAATATATGCAACATGGTGAACTCCATAACTCACTAGTAAAACAAAGTTGCTGGAGTGAAGCACTCTTTGTCATTGATTGAAAGTGAAAGTGAAAGTGAAGTCCTGTCCGACTCTTTGCGACCCCATGGACTGTATCCTACTAGGCTCCTCCATCCATGGGATTTTCCAGGCAAGAGTATTGGAGTGGGTTGCCATTTCCTTCTCCAGAGGACCTTCCAGGCCCAGGGATCAAACCCAGGTCTCCTGCATTGTAGGCAGACGCTTTACTGTCTGAGCCACCAGGGAAGTCATTGATTAGGGAGAAACAATTCATAAGAATGCTACTTATTGATTTACTTTTATAGTTGACCTACATGAATTTACCCTAATAGATACATGTATTTGGTGTTGAAATCTACACTTAGCTCCTAAGGAAAAAAAATATACATTACTAGGAAGTTAACAAAAGAGGAGAATATGATTTTTTAAAAATCTAAAACCTCCTCAGTTCAGCAGAAAAGGGCAGAAGGAGATCCTAACAGGAACCAGTCTCTTCCATCATTCAGAAAAATCAGATGGTGTCTCTGCACAGACTGATGAAGATTAAAGCATATAATATTATTTTTATATGCAACACACTGCATACACACAAACACCTGATAGACACCATTAAGTCATGTTTCATGGTTTTGGAGGCGAGGGGAGTTTTGTAACAGCAAAAAATGCCTCTATTTTCATTTGTTTTATAGTCTGCTAATTTGGCTACAGAGCTAATGCCCATTTAAGGGAATATGGTGTGGAACAACTGTGCAGCAATATTAAGTGAGGAAGCCATATGCTTCTTAGCCCCGCCATACTGTCTGTGACTGCCCCTCACCCCTTGTGGATTAGCTTTTTCATCAGATAGGCCTGCAGTGGGTGGAATGCCTTTTTTTACAGGTGTTTGTTGGAGATCACATGCAAAATAAAGATTTCTAAGGGGAGCAGGGCTGTGTAAAACATACAGAAATAGCAACTTGTTTTCACTTAGGATGCAATCCACAGAGGTCTGCTTAATGTAATCCACAGAGACTCTTAATTTATGGTATTATCTTTATATATCATAAGCGACTGCCTGCCCCTAGATAGCTGACACAGTGCCGAGAATATTCAGAGCTGTCTGGTTTTGCTCATGCTATAGTTGGTCTAGAAAAAGTATTAGAGACAAACATATTATACCACTAGATTGTGACCCAAACTTAAAGGGCATTCCATCAAAAAGACTGCTTCATGTTAAATTCCAAGAAGGATACACACTTTCTGGTGAGATTAAAACATGTTATATCCATAATACAAAGCCCCTTTTTCCAAGCTGTCACTATAGTTTCTTGCAATCTACTGTTCTGGTACCATCTAAAATACGGCAGCAATGGACAGAAACATACAATATAGTCAAGAGGGTCCTCAACTGAGCAGAAGGTTAAACGTGGACCTGGACATCTCCCATCGTCTGAGATTATATTATTGTGGTTTCCTTGAGCTCGAAAGATTTCTCTTCCACTGACTCATTTGCTTCCCAAGTTAAAGCGTAGGTGTGCACAACCTCAAAGAGAAAATCAAAGAAGAGAGAGGGTATAAAAACAATACAAGTGGAGAAGCATGAGGTTTATATTTTTATGCTAATATGCTGGTAAGAAAAGGGCTCCGTTTGGGGAGCAATAAAGAAAGGGGTGGGGGGAAGACTGTGAGCAGATCTCAGTAAAAAACACAGAGGCTTTCTATGCAGATGGGGGATTTAAAAGAAGTAAAATGATAACCACACAGTCAAGAGACTAGAAAAGAGACCTTGATGTTTGATAGTTGTAATAACCTGCAGAGTGCTCTAATGGCTCGGGGATCAGGTGCAGAGCTACAGCAATAACGAGAACTGAATAATTATCTCTGCCGTATCTGTATCACCAAAGTCCCAGTGTATGAGCTATATAAGGAGGCTTCTGCTGCCTCTCCAAGATTTCCTGAAATGTTAAATCACTGATTTGGGAGCACTTCCAGCATTAGTACTGCCCAGTTAGAAAGAAATAAAGCCCAGAATCCTCCTGTGGCAGTTCTAATGTCTTTGTTAATTATGAATTATGGGTAAACATGCAGACTCACGGAGGTCAGGGCTGTCAGCAACAATAGTTTTCAAGAAGGATTTTTACGAGGGTCTTTTTCACTCGACCATAATGTCCATTTTATATACATAAACAGAGCCAGGACTACAAAAGATGGTGTTTGCTTTTAGGGGAGCTGTATTTTTTTTCCTCTTTTTCTCTCTCCCCCTCCCCTTGTGTTGAGGCATGTAGCCACAGCCAGAGCAAAGCGGTGCCTAGCTAGAGTTCTCCTCTGTGACTGACAACAGCTGTACCATTCCAAGGACTAGGCGGAGAGAGTCGCTGGGGCTGAGGCTGGGTTAATGATCAGACACTGAAAACCACCTCTCTCTTGTTAAGCGAGTAAGCGACCAGTTGGGTAACCCATCAGCAGTGGTCACCTTTCACATACAACGGGAAAACAAAAGCTGCATACAGTATGCTTGATTAACCTCACTTAAATAGCAATGCTGATCTCAAATCTATCCCAAGAGTACATATAAACAGGATTGAAATTATATTATGTGTGGATCCTGCCCAACAAAAGCAACTGGCACAAAATCATTTTAATTAGGTGGCAACGGCTGTAACTCATTCAACTCTGGCATTAATTCTTTTTGTCAAAGAACTTCTGGGCCTTTCTATAAGACAGTGTCAACATGGAATAAAGGAGATGATCAATGAACAGCAAATCACTCTTGGGCCTCAGCTTCCTACACAATGTGCCGGAAAATTGACAGTGGGTTTCAACCGTATAGCCAGATATTTGATTAGAATATTCAGAAAACCTATGACAATCTTTGTATTTGACTTTTTCCAAGTAGACAATTTACCGAGAAAAATGGTTTGGCAAATTTTACCATGCTGACCTTCAAATTGTCAAATAATGTTAGCATTAGTACTCACTTAGGAGGCTATTTTCTTTGTACATAGCAACTTAGGAAATACATTAACCTCTGGATGTAGAAAAACTAGATTTCAATGCCAGACCCACTTCATTTCTCTTTCTGCCCTTTCTTCTCCTGGTCCATTTTAAATGACATTTTCCCATCATGGGGCCTAAGAGTCCTTTCCAGGTTCTAGCTCCAAACAGATGTCGCTGTACAGCCCCCCACTGACCTTTCTTGGGAAAGGTCCTTACTTGAATTGACTTTTAAGATCAAGGCCAATGCAAGGTTAATCACACCTCAGATTATATAGAGAAAACTCAATGTAAAAAAAAAAAAAAAAAACTTTTCAGTTTTACAGAGAACACAGAAAAATGAGATGAAATCAAAGGCCTAGAAAGTACACAGGTAACTCCAATATCCAGAAGATGGTTCTGTCCAGCCCCAGTGCTTACCAACAGTCTCATTGTACATACCTGAGTTACTTGCAAAGCTGTCCATTTTAAGGAATATCATCCAATTTTCATATCTGTTTCCAAATAGAAATAGCATCTAAAAGTTTGCTAACTCTTCTCAACCAATTCAGAAGGGTAGGTAGAGACCTCCAAATGTTGCTCCCAGGACCAAGCTCCCCCCTCAACAACTCTAAGACCTAGAAGAGCCCCAGATTTCTCTCTGCCCTGCTAAAAAGAAAGGGCAACTGGAGGCATGGCACATTTATTTTATGGGACCTCATAAGAAATTTATGAAACCAATGCATATTGACTATCTACTGTGAAACAAACACTGTCTTCCCGTTCAGCCCATGAACTGCCACTTCAGCGGGGAGCATCCTCAACCCTAGGGAGATAGCGCCCATCCTGGATCACCCCCCAAGGATACTGATGCAACTGGATTTACAGTCAACATACTTGTCATTATTATTACATTTTTAATTGGAGGATAATTGCTTTACAACGTTGTGTTGGTTTCTGCCATACAATGCAAATCAGCCATAAGTGTGTATATAAATATATACATACACACACACACACACACACACACACACATATATATACATATATAGATCTCGTCTCTTTCTTGACCCTTCCTCCCATCCCTCTAGGATGTCACAGAGTGTCGAACTGGGCTCCCTGTTATATGAAAGACATCACTACATAGATAACAAAGTGAATTAACCAATCAGAGTTAAAAAAAAAAAAGGGACTCTCTTCCAGGCTTTAACTGGAAATTCCTAAAACACAGAGATATATGGGTAGTTCTATTTAATTTAGAGGATAATGACCTACAGAAAATCTAATCATAAATGTCTTCAAGTTCTGGGGAATCTTAGTGAAAACAAACCAGATTATTCTAAATAATAAGCAAAAATGCATAAAGGGGAATATAGAAGAAATTAAAAATCTCTTGAAGTCACAGAGGAGAAATGTAAAAAAAGACATGAAATTTCTTGAAATGCCATGCAGAAAGCAAAAATGGTGGTAATGAGGGAACAAAATCCAGTGCGGTAAATAAAATGAGCTACTTTGCTAGCCAATCTTTGAATAACTTTTTAATTTTTAGCTGCACTATGTGGCATGTGGGATATTAGTTCCCTGTCTGGGGATTGAACCCACCCCACCACCACTACCTGCACTGGAAGCATGAAGTCTTAACCACTGGACCACCAGGAAAGACCCCAATGGCCAATTTTTGAATAGGGGAAAATAAATTGTTTAATGGAGTCCATAAACCTATTCTCATTTCTTAAATTGTTAATTCTGCTTGGATTAAGAAACCAAACCATGTCTCCCAGTAGAATAATTTTTATAGTGTGCTAACAATAAATATTGCTATATTGTTAACAAATGTTTTAATTTAAAACATTTATATTTATATTAAATGTTTTAATATAAAACATAGCTTATGCACCAGATTACTAAGACTCAGAGACCCTCAAGAGTCAGGAGGAGAAAGGTGGGGTTGATCTTGCTTGAGCTTGGCAACTGCTATTGTGAGGAAGGCAATTTGATCCACTCAAACATCTCCTTGAATCAGCTTCTCTTTTCTTGCAGCTCTCATTTTCACTTTTGCCTTTTAATGTTGTCTGAATCTATTCCAAGTGTCCTTTGCCATGGCAACACCTGCAGGTGAAGGCCATGCTCCTCGCTGCCAGCCTTGCCAGTGATGAAGAGGCAACTAATCACTGCACAGGGAGAGGAATGCAATCTCCAAGACATCCATGAACAAATTGAGCACGAGGCTGTCCCTGAAGCACCCTCTTTTCACAGGTGTTTAACCTGTTTAGAAGGGAAAGTAAACAAAGACCCTTTCTTTCTCTGTGGTTTACATTTTATCACTCGTCTCCCTAAGACTGAGGCATTATCTAACTATTTATGAACAGCCTGAAGGTACCAAGGTTACTTCAGCAGCATGCCACGGGGTCCCACCAGTGGAGAGGGAGCTCTCTGATGGCTCTCCTCCTCCAAGCCCACAAGGATCTGAGGCCAGCTCCAGCACTGTCCTTTAGATGCCAAGTGACCCTGGCCAGGGTCAAGATGTATGACCTCCCTGCCTTCTGAGCTTCTGCAAATCATCCCCCATTTCTGAAAAGACTCTTATTCAGAGATGTTTTAAGTCACATCATCTCTGCTTCTTATTCATACCATCCATAAAAATAGAATCCTATCCACTTCTGTTTGACGTTATAGCCTTTCAATTCAGGCTCTTAAAACACTTCATGGACCTTATCTGGGTGCCAAGTACTGCCTTTCCCCCACTTCTCCCAATGGACAACCAGGCATACAAAAGTTAAGAATTTGACCCAATGTCTGCTTCAAATGAATCAAAACTAATACTAAAAAGGCCCTGAAGAGCCCTGAAGAGCTGATGTTCTAACCGCACCCTCACCCAGCCTCTCTACGTTGGTGATTATTTCTATAAATCTTTATATACCTTGGAAGGTCAAGGAGGCCACACGTGGCAATGGAGTAGTGTTATCTGTTGAAACTTGTTGCAAAGTGTTCAGGGTGATTCAAATTCTTTTTAAACTTGCTGTTCTTCCACAAAGTTGACATACTATTCTTTAAAGCTTGCAATAAATGGGCCTGACACCTACTCTGATCGGGAAAGATAACCAAAGGACAATCTTCAAGCCTTATGTAAGGCCTGAAAATCTAACCTCACAGTTCAAACTTTATGTCCATTATTCTGCTTTCAGGAAGTCCCTTCTAGGAGCGTAGCTGTCAGTGACATTATATTAATTCCTCCACCAAATGGCAAATCAAAACTTTCAAGAGGAAGTTTTGCTTTGGAAACCTCTGCGGTTGAAGGCCAGGAGGGTAGTAGCAGGCAATGGGCAATGGTTAGCCTCATCTCATGAACCATCCTGAGGTGTGGGGAAGGCTCCCAGAGACCACCGACCCCCTCCCCACTCCATCCCTTGTGTCCATAAAATCAGTTTGACTATATTTTCTCAGATTCCTTAAGTGATCAATTCCCTTCTTAGTTGTCGAGATCATTTTCTGTCAATCCAGGATTAATTCTCCATTGGTTTTCAGATCTTATTTTCTTTTTTTTTTTTATTGTTTTTGCCATACATTGTCATGATATCACCATGGGTTTACATATGCTTCCCCTCCGGGTCCCCCCTCCCTCCTCCCTCCCCCCCGGGAAATCTCGCTGCACCAGTCCCGAGCATCAATCCTGGGCTGGCGATTGATTAGACACATGACAATTAACATGCTTCAATGCCCTTCTCCCATATCATCCCACCCTTACCCTCATCCACAAAGTCCAGAGTCTATTCTATACATCTGCGTTCCTTTTGTTGTCTCCCATGTTGGGTTCTCGTTACTGTCTTTCTAAATTCCATATATATGCGTTAGTATACTGTATTGTTGTTTTTGCTTCTGGCTTACTTCACTCTGGATAATGGGCTCCAGTTTCGTCCATCTGAGTAGAATTGCTTCAAATGAATTTTTTTTTTAATGCTGAGTAATATTCCATTGTGTATATGTACCACAGCTTTCTTATCCATTCGTCAAAGAATCCATGACTCAGTCCTAACCACTAGTCCTGTCAGTTCTGCCTCCTACATATCTCACAAACCTTCAAGTCCTTCCTCTTAATTACACCTGAATTACACCAGGCTCTCATCTCTTCAAGGGCAAAGGGTTTTGCCTGTTTTCTTCACTTATATCATCCAAGCACTGACAACAGTGCCTGGTATGCTACTACACAAGAAAAATAGGTTAAACAGGTAAATGAAGAAACTAATAGAATTTCATAAATGGATGAATGAACTAACAATTTCAATACTCTTAAAACTGGACTCCCAGGATCTATTTACATCTCTCCTCTCTAGTCTCCACAACAAAGCCGGAATATAAAGTATACATCTGACTATATCACTCCATCCTTTAAAGTCTCTCAGTAATTAAAAGCTAAAATCCACACCTAGAGACTACTCGGGATCTTGACTCTGTCTCATATATTTTGCCAAACACAATGTACTCAAACAATTTCAGGTTCTCAAATGCATTCTCTTTTTTTACATTTGTTCCCAGGGGAACACTGTCCCCTCTGTTCTGACTTCTTCACCTTTTGTTTACCTGTCATTCTCTGTCTCTCTCTTATTTCCTTTATTTTGGCTGTGCTGGGTCGTCATTGCAGCATGCAGGCTTCTCTTGTTACATCAAACAGGCTAGTTGCCCTGCAGTACGTGGGATATTAGTTCCCCAACCAGGGATCGAACCCATGTCCCCTGTATTGGAAGGTGCATTCCAAACCACTGGACCACCAGGGAAGTCCCCTACCTGCCATTCTCTATGCCTCCTTTAGTAGTCTTGTTAATATTGCTTTTTCTGACATTTCCTGGCCAATCCATGCTTTCTCATCTGAGTTTCTATAGTTATAAGATTATACGGCTATCTTTCCAAATAGACTCTGAATCTTATTTCATTTTTACATAATCCACAGCACAATATCTGGAATACAGTATTGTGATACAGACGATCATCAATGAATTGTTAAATGAACTCTTGGCACCACTATGGTAGATTCAATGAATTAAGAATTAAACATTATTTTAGAAATCCTCTAACCCAACCTTCAGACTCCTGGCCCACCAGTGCTTAACTTTGCCATCTTGGGCAAGTTACTGAGTATGTCTTTGCTTCAGTTTCTTAATTTATAAAATGGGGTGATTATAGTACCTCCATCATTACATTGTTATAAGAACCTAATGAATTAACACATTGCTTAGAAAAGTTCTGGTCCATAGTAATCTTTCAATAAATGTCTATTATTTAGGAGGAGGAGAAATTAAGGTAGAAGAGATAAGACACAGAATCTCAGATAACTTAAAGGATAAATTATTTGCTTAAGGACATGCTAACCATTGGTATAACCAAGAGTATTTTCATTAGTTTCCAAACTTTCCATGCACAATATGACAACTGCCATATGATGTTAGTTCCAAATGAATTATGAAAACATCTATACATGAGATGAAGATATAAATAGATTTCATAATAAAGACAAATGTTGAATTTTAATTTTTTAATTTCCCAATTTACACATGTCTGTCACGTATATTAAGAAGCAAAATATTTTTAATTAAAAATTTTTTATGTAGACCATATTTAAAGTCTTTACTGAATTTGTTACAATATTGCTTCTGTTTTATATTTTGGTTTTTTTGGTCACGATGCATATGGGATCTTAGCTCCCTGACCAGGGATCAAACCCGTGCCCCTCCTGCACTGGAAGGCAAAGTCTTAAATACTTGGGACTGTGAGGAAAGCCCCAAGAAGAGAAATTTAAAACAATGAGTCTGAGAAATATATACACACAGAAGTTCCAGTGTTTTTCCACAAACAATAGATTATATTCTACTCCCCTCTTGGATGCCAGGCATTTTTCACTTAGCTTGGTTTTCACATGTCTGCTTCTTCTAGATTGTGAGCTAGTTGAGAACAAGAGCAGAGACGAGTAAGACTTGTAAATTTCTGGATTTAAGTGGTGTTGCCTGATATCCTCTGAGCACTTAATAAATTCACAATGGGTATCCCTTGTATTCAACAAAAATATGCCATTAGAGGTAAATGTAAAAAAGAGTAGTAGTCTCAGCTTTTATGAAAATTTGAGTAGATTCCAAAAGCCTCCAGTTGAAGTATAAATTCATGCCTCCATATTTCCCTGTGTCCCAACTGTAGTACCCTATACATCAAAGATGCCTACGTGAATATGTGTTGATTTCTACATCTTAAGGTAAAGTACACAAGGTCATTCCTTCTCTAGAAACTTGGTTGACAGGATTTTAGATTAACAGATGTAGATGGCCAAAGTGGAGCTTTAGGAATTATTCAAATATTGGTCTAAACAAGCAGAGCCCACCGTCCAGAGCTATCAACACTTGTACTAAAAGTCTTAAACTAACAAGACATCAGTCATAGAAAAATCACAGCTAATTCTACAAAACACAGCTACTAACAATTAATATTTATCATGTTGGAAAGAATTTAGATCCACCACTGTAGCTACATTACACTGACAGATTAAAGATATGATACCCCAAAGAATTTTCTTGGTAAACATACAAAAATTAGAAAGTTTTTAACCTTAAGTCATAATTCCTTTCAATTTATACAAGTCATATTTCCACCCAGCTATCTAGTACTGAAAGTTGAATGTTCTAAACTGGAGCTTTTAGTTCAGTAATTGCTTAATTTTTCATTGCAATGCCTCTTCATGGATTTAAAATGGATGGATTTTGCTGTTAAAAAAACACTTCTTTTTTCTTGGTTTTTTTTTTTAAGTGTAATTATTTTTGTGTCAGAAATATAATTGTACTTCATATTGAAAGGTAACCCAGTGGGGAAATAATTTTGCACAATTACAGAAAGTTTTAATAAAAGACTGATAAGTAAAGTTTTGAATTTTTAATGCATTCTGCAGGCAGCTGAGTGCCTTTTGCCATCTCTGTCACTTATCATTAAAGCTGTATGAAAGGGAGGCCTACCTATACTTGACTTGATTGGCAAAAGTGTTCTCTGACAAATAAAAGTGAAACAGACGAAAGTAAAAACGCAAAAAAAAAAAAAGTCACAGTTTCTTAGCTAATTTAACCTTAATGCCTCCCCTTCACCCACAAAAATTTCTTTGTATTTAATATTCTGTTCTTACCTACTTATTAGCCCACCATTGTGAACGTTAAATTTCTGTACAGCATACAGCAATAACTCATTTCTATAAAAGCACATCCCATTTCCAAGGCATGCTTTTCAGCTTAATTTGAAAAAATTACGCTCGTTTGACAGAGGAAACACTTTCAAACACACATAACCTACGCACTTATGTGTGAGCGAAATTCGATGAGTGTAATCTATCTAAGCTTTCTATGATGAAGGCTTCACGAGAGCCATTCTGTGAGCGGCACTGACTTTGCTCCGAGGCTACAGCATGAAGTTTTCTGATGGGTATATCATTCTCATGTTTGTTTGCTTGCCCGCCCTGGATTCCGCCAGATCCTAAACAACCCACCCAAATGGTCTGCATTGTCTTCAAGTTGGTGTCCAGTAAGCATCGACAGCCCAGAGTCCACGGCACTGTCCGTGGCCTGGGGGCTCTGAGGGCTGTGCACCCAGCCCCTACTGCCCTACCCAAACTGGCACGGACAGTCTCAGAGCAAACATCAAACTGTCACTTGGTTTCATGTGTCTGCTGCCTAATAAGTTTATTTTGGATCAGACTGAGTTGCCAGCATATGCTCAAGATAAAATGTTCAAATGATGCAGAGTGGGATTTTCAAATTATGATCCTGTGTACTTTTTTTTTCCTTACCCACTTACATGTAATCTAAAAATAAATATCCAGGCTCCACCAGGATGTGACAACTTCAGCAAACAAAATTGAAAATAGCTGCCTTACAATAGTCTCTCCCTCCAAATGAAACAGGGGGAAATATACCTTTAGAGAAAAATCCAGCGCCTGTTAAGGAACAGACGAGCTGCTCACAGCAGGTTTGTGAAGAGAGGCACAAGGACATAAACAGCTCAGGATGGGTATCAAGCAAGGAAAGAACCAGCCAGCAATCACTGTGCTGAGTCCCGGAAGGGGCGCGGGGAAGTGGTCACAGGTGATTGTCATGTGTGATAATTATTATTACTGTACACCTGCTCCTCCGCACTAATTAACTTTGGATATGCAAATCAATCCTATTGCATCATGCCCCTGCTCTCCTCCCCTACAGATAAGAAGATGTTCAGCTGCTGGATTTAATTAGGATAATGAACGCCAGGCCCACGGTGGCTTGGCAGGGGAGGTGGGGGGGAAGCTGTGACTGACCTTTTCTCCCAAAACGTTGACATTTTCTAAGGCTTCTGAGCACTCGAAGTCACCTCCATGGCTGGGACATTGATAGGAGCGGATTGATGAGGTGTCATTAGAGGAGAGACGCCACGGCCCCAGTGTTTGCTGGGGGAGTACAGCAGGTGTTCTGACAAGGACACACACCATCACTGTTATTTGCCAAACAATTCTCTTGATTCACTAAAGTCAAGCATGCCAGCATTTCTTTATAAAAAGAAAACAAGGCTGTTTTTCATAGCCACCCAGAGGAGAGGTCATCACTAAATTGCATTTCTGAATTACTTTTCATTTCACATCAATACAGTAAAAAGGTTTCTATTATTCCTCTCCCTCATGTCCCCCTTCCCTCTGCACCCCTCCAACCTGCCCCCAGCTGGCCCTGCCCAGAATCCTCGTGGCATGTAAGCGGGAGACGTTATGTGATGGTAAGTTAAAAAGGGTTAAGTTTGTTCATATTAATCCCTATAATTCCATTCCTATAAAATAAAGTAAGACAAGGTCTTCTCTGATTAAATGGAGTGACAAGGCAGAACAGCATCTTCTTATTTGGATATCTGGTCTGCCTGTTTATCAAAAAATTGTTTTTAATTATGTGTATATATATATATATATATATAAGCCTTATTTGAATTTCAAATTCAAAGACATGCATACAAAATAATATCGAGGAACATAGACTGTAACACAATTCTGTTTTCCTCTCTCTCTGATCATTTACTCAGCTTTAACTTTTTAAGCCATCTGTGTGCAGAGCCTTTCCTGTATTTTCTGTTCTGACAACGGAGTTTTATGTAGTAATAAAATAATACCATATTAGATCTCCCGTTTTATTCTTACTCTCTTAATGTGTTAAATTATAACAGAAGAGTAACTTTAGGAAACTAGCCAATTTCATAAAAAAGATGAAATAAAAGCCCTTTGGTGTAGGAAAAAATCAAGCTGATCAGAGCCCAACAGGAAGGCAATGCCAGAGTCCTATTTCTAAAGTAAAGCAGAAAGGTTTTTTAAAATTAGCCAGAATTTAAAGTAAAAAGAATGAAGAATCATTGTTTCTCTAATCATGACAGGCTGCACATTACACAAGGTTTCTTCTAAAAAAATTAGAATTTTGTGATAGTTTACTTCTTTTTGTATCCAAGAGATGATTTATTACCCCTTTTCTCTGAAAATTTTCATTAATAACATTCTGTAAGTATCATAAATAGTGCAATATATTCAAATATCTTATTGGGAGGCTGGAGATATTTAAACTGATCTTTTCTCCAGTATTTAAAAAGAAAATCAGGTAGTCAAAACTAGAACCCTAAGATAATATAGAATCTAGTCACCTAATAAAAAAGAAAATAAATCCAAGGACAAAAACTATTTTTTCCTGTGAGGTGTTACAAACTAAGTAACAGGGTTGGAATTAAGTAACAGGGTTTGTCTCTTAAGGTGAGATACTTGAGTGCTATAGGTTACAGCTGGTCGCAATGTTCCTTTTTTCTGATCATATTCCTTTCATGATGAGGTTTCACATAGTAACAGTGAACATTTGGCAAGGTGCAGCTTTAGAGATTCCACACAAGGACTATTAGCATGGAGCCCAATGTGTCCTGTAAAACAGGGGTGGTGAATTTCATGAGTTTTCTTGTGTGCCTGAGATTTCTTTTTCCAGATCAATCATTTTTACCATTTTCTTATTAACAAATATTTTCTTAGACTCTCAATTACTTTCACTGGTTCTTTCTCATTTGTGCTCCTTGCTTTTCTCTCAAGCATTTCTCCTCAGCTCCACCCTTTCAGTCATAAAGCAGCTCCCACAGCTGCATCTAGAACTATTGTTGGTAACTCTGTCTCTTCCTTCTGTCTTCAATGTTCATCTCTCTGTGAAAGCCTGTGCAGCTGATTTCATTAAGAAAGTATGAAAAGTAAGTACTTTTCATTGGCAAGTTATGTTGTCATTTTTAACAAAACCTTACTTGGGATCAATCTCAGGTCTAGAGAAGGCTTCCCTGGTGGCTCAGATGGTAAAGCGTCTGCCTGCAATGTGGGAGACCTGGGTTCAGTCCCTGAGTTAGGAAGATCCTCTGGAGAAGAAAATGGCACCCCACTCCAGTACCCTTGCCTGGAAAATCCCATGGACAGAGGAGCCTGGTATGCTACAGTCCATGGGGTCACTAAGAGTCAGACACCGCTGAGCGATCTCACTCACTCACTCATTTCTAGAAAGAAGAGTCTTTGAACCAAGAACCCAGACTCAGCATCATTGCGGAAGCAGAGACCGACTGTGGAGAGGAGATGATCTTAAGGTTCCTTCTTTTTCTGGCTACAGGCCCCTCCAAGGAGTCTGGAACCTCAGCTGTCCCACTCACCTGTGTGCTTGGGGCAAAAGGAAGAAAAGGTCACCACCATCCCAGCCTTACTGCCCAAAATTATGGTAGAGATTCACATCTAGAGAAGACCTCTATGATATCAGAACCTGAGAAATTGGGGCTCAAACATTTTACTCTCAAGTCACAACATTCATTTGGAAGATTTACTTAAACTCTTTATTCCTGACGTCTCTCTCTCTGTTGTATCTTGCAGCTGTGTATCGCTGGGCATGTTCATTTCTTGACCCTTCCCAACCTGAGGGTCATCACTCACTAATAAAATGAGGATTATAATAGCATCCCATAGAGCTTTGGTGAATATTAAATGAGATAATTTACATGTTCACAATGCTCAGCTCTTAATAAATGCAACATTATCAGTGCGTTCAATAACATATACTGATTATATATATATATATATTATGATTAAACTGATCTAGGGCTCTTTTTCAGAACTAGAGTATATATCTCATCAGGGAATTAGCATTTTTAAGCTATTGTTTGTAAAATCCTTTTGCACCTCCATTTGGGCACAGCACATGTACATTTCTATTGGAATAGGAGACATAAACACTTATTTATACATATGCATCATCTCTTTTTCCTATCAAAGAGATCATAATAGCTAGAAAGCTGGATACAAATAGAAAAAATAGAATGGTAGGTCCCTGTGATCTTTGCACGTGCACTTTATTTGAATTTAAGGGTATATATCTTAAATCCTTCAATTTGAGAATGTGTCTACTGAACTTCACAAATAGAAATCCATGGGCATTCTAGACACACTTTATATAATTTAAGCTCAGTAATACAACCTATTGATTGTCTGCTTTGATTCTTATTTTTGCTATCTGACCAAATAAAGCAGAAACAGATGGCTTTTCTGACTTAAACTATTTTAAGCTACAAACATGTTGCCCACTTTTGAGCCCATGTAGTTAATCTGAGATCTGTCACACGATAAAATTAAACCTTCTATATTTTAAGGTGGAGGGACAGTGTGGATCAGATATAGCGTATGATGACCTGGGTTCTTGTCCTGGCTTAACTCTGAATGCACTGTGGACCTCTTGAAAATCACTTCACCTTGCTACATCTGAACTCTCTCATCTAGACTAGTGTGTATACTAATCACCTAGGGATTCTGAAAGAGGGAAGAGTCTGGTCGGCAGGTCTGGGGTGGAAAGAGATCATGCATCTTTACCAAGCTCCCAGAGGAGGCTGGGGCTGCTGGTCCATGGTCTTTGAGGGGCAAAAGACTGGAACAGTTCTTGGACAAATGATGTATGATCTAGGTTTCTATAAATTATTCATGAGAAAGCATGTCATGATGGCCCCAAATAAGAATCAAGCAGACAATCATTAACATGGGTACAATATAATCATCGAAGTATGTTCCCATCACAGCATTCCTAAGAGGAACCTAAACTCAGAAAAATTGAATTACTGGCTCAAGATCACAAAATCATATTGTCAATATGTGGCAAAGCCCAGGATCAAACAGTCCTGTCACCACCACCACTCCATGGTCATTTTTTTCATTCAACAGGCCCCCAAGTGAATGAAGCCAATAAAGACCTAACAGCCTAATTAAGTTTCATACACAGCCATTTATTACCTAAGTATTGATAAAATCTGTTTACCTGTTGGAGCCAGTGTAAGACTTCCATTTTTTTTTTTCATCTTTCCATTATTTTTCTGCAGCATTCTGTCCATCAAGTACAGAAAAGCCTCTTAGGCCAGCATGTACATTTCCAGTTTCAATTGCTGCAGTACATGAGTTCTAGATCTTAAAGGCCAAAAAGCATCTATTTGACTAAAGAGCTATAAGGCAGCCATAAAAATTATGGATCACAGAAATAAGCAATTAGTGTTATCTTCAATTGCTTTATTGGCAGTATTCACTCGTTAGAATAGAGGCAGCCGTAAAACAGATTGCAACATACTGTATAACAGCATATGGGATTTTACATTATAATGCTATTCTCTGCCAAGAAGTCATATTTTCATTTGAATGCATGGAACAGATTATCACAGGGTTTCTAGCATTAGAAGTAGATGACCCTCACTTTTTTTCTGTAGTTGTTGTTAAAAGGCAATTCCTAAAGTTATGACTAAATCAAAATAAGTGCGACGGTGAATGGGGCTGTGTTACGTGCCGGCATTCTGGGCCATTGGAGACTGTGCATGGCATGGAGCTGTGGCAGATAATAAAGGCAGTCTCTAACATGGTGGATAGAAGGAGAGTTGAGGGTCTGCCAGTCCTCCAAACCAGCTGGCGTCAATTCTAGAGGAAGCCGCTCACCCGCCCATCTCATCACAGCTGAAGCGCCTCAAAAGACACCACAAGCACGGGGATAGAAATAAATAGGAATAATAATATGAAAGAGAACAGAGACATTATTTAAGATCGGAAGATGTCTTCCTGACATCTACTCTGCCATTTTTACAGAATGTGTTTGGGAGCATATTTACATATTGCAAACAATGTATATCTAGACCTCTAAATATACACACCCTGGAACAAGTTTCAACAGGGTAAGCCCTCAGGAATCACCCAGAGGCCTAGAGTCTAAGAGTTTCCCCATCCACTCACACATCTTACAAGTTTCAATATGGCATACCTGGAAAGAAGGCGAAATGCCCACTCTCCTGTTTCAACACTTAAGTTGGAAAAAGAGAAGGGAAAAGTACATCTAACAAATTCTCTTTCCAAGATCAGCCTGTGCTATAGCAAATGAAAGGCTTTGAAAGGCAGGATTGCTGAAAAGGAAGCTTGTGTGGTTTCAAATTAGAAGTCATACTGTTGCACTCACAGTTGATCAAATAAATATTAATCACCAAATGTATTTATGTCACTTCTCATGCGATTGCAATATATTTCAAATGTGTTTTTAAATGGTGGATAAAACACACTGGGAGGGCAAAAAAAAAGTCTCCTTTTATAGAACCACAGATACTAGGAAGCTAGAGGCATATGTAGTAATTTACCAGAACAAAGAAATATGTTTGAATTAGTTTCTGTGTGTTTTCTGTTATTTATTCATATCTAGTAAAATCAGAATAATCTGATAGTCTTTGGAGTCTACGTACAATGATATCATGTTAAAAGTAGACTATAATCTTATGTAACGTTCCAATAAATTAGTGTATTAAGTCATTTTTCTTATCACGTCTTGTAAAGTTACAGTTTTGTGAGAAAAAAGTTAATTGCAGATAAAGAACCCTTTTAATTTGGGGAAAGATTATACCAAGTCACCAAAAAGGCAGTACTAATACAAAACAAAGTGTAATAGAGCTGCCCCTTTCTATATCCCTTGGTTACTTGCAGGTAACATTTTCAGATCTCAATTTCCACATTTCTGTGTTTAACATCTCTTTTTATTCATAAAAGGGTTTGGTAAGAAGAGTAATTAGACTAAATAGGCAAGCATTTTTCAGCCTAATCCTGCATATGGTATTTTCTAGCCCCTATCGCATGTGTATATTGATATACTATTTAAATTCTGCATCAGCTGTCATGGATTTATTTGTAAAGTTGCAGTATAACCATAATACCTACAGCCTCCTTAAAAACTGAGCTTTAAAAAGATTTTTTAAATATTTATCAAATAGTTACAGTAATTTCTCATACATGACTACCTTGTCTTATTTTTAGAGTGAAGAAAGCTGGTAGTTTTCCAGGAGTCAAACAAGGGGGCCCCTTTAAAAACATGAACTGGAAATAGGAATCATGTGACAGTGGCTAATTTATACTTTGAGAAAATGATGCTGACAGGTTGAGGGTATTCCACCAATGTATAACATACAGTGAAACATCTGCCTTTTGGTTAAGCGGCGATTTCCTCACTAGACCACCAAATTTTTAATTTGGCAACTCTTGTGACCCTGGCCTTGTGATTGAGACAATCTTATTATATATAAATGTTGAGAAGCAATCTGTTCCTTGGATCTGTAAGGTAGCAAACTCAAGAGACTATACATTTTTAAAATGTCAGGGAGCATGTGAGTGAGTATGTATGATTGTGTGTGTGTTTCAGGAAATACAGTTGCACTGAGTCAGACAACAGTAACAGCAAAGGCTAATGGAGAAAATGTTACATATTGATCTTGCCATGCAGCAACGTTACTTAATTCAGCATTGTTCAGAAAAAAATCACTGAATAGCATTTTGCTATATAATGACTAGTTTTTCTTTTCCTTGCAATAAAGCATTTAAAATAAAAAAAAACCACAAGCATCTCGAATAGCCTCTGCTTTGCTGCAAAAATAGACTGTGACGAGAGTAACTCTCCCAATCAATTATGCAGCATGGTTTTAAGTGAGGAAAAAAATTCAACATACGTATCACTTCAAAATATATACAGCATGTATCTATATGTACAAACTGCATAAATCCTGAAGGGCTACGAAGCATATATTTTGCTACACCAAAGCTCTGACTGTTAAATTGATTGCAACAAAACTTTAATTTCTTTTTCTGAAAAACCCTAGCAAGATGAATCTTACTGGAATTATTTAAACGTAGTGCTGTGTGTACACATCTTTATGTGTGTGGGTGTAAACAAGATTTCTACAAATTCTCTTCTGTAGGCTCAGAAGCAACTCCTCTTCTCTAACAAAAATACTGCCCTGAAATTATCTCCTTTAAAAGTGATGAGAGTAAATGAATATACTTCAAATTCTATCATCTACATATGTGCATTCTGAACTCATTCTGCAGAGGGAGTCCCTTAATACTTCTCATTTCTATTATATACATGCAGGGTTCATTAATGGTCTTCCTTAAGAGCACCTTTTTAAAGAATGATCTGCCCCCTTAGCCAGAAGAATGTGACTTAGACAGTGTATGCATGTGTATATGTGTGTATGTACATACACACATATATATATTTTTTTTTTTTCAATTTTGGCTGAATTCGGGAATGAGTCTGGGCTAAAAGAATCGATCTGTCACAGAGCAACAGATTGCAGTTAGGAATTGCCAACAAACCACAAGCAATAGTAGGTAATGACTAATTGTAACAGGAATGAAGGAACAGAGGGTGGGACTGTTTCAGAGAAGGTAACTGAAAAAACGACCTTTCCCAAACGAAATCAAACAGTTTGATTTAGTGTTTTTTATTGTTAAATCAAATGCAAGCGTGATACCTTCCCTCTTCTCAACAGTCCCTAGGGATGTTGATCAATTCGACAATTCCTGAGAGATTTGTGAATCTTTTATCACAGGTTGCCTTTTGTGTTCCTTTATTTCTATTACTACTATAATCTATGAGGCATTTTTGAGATTTCTCAGTGAACTATTAGTTGAGCACACTCTTTGGAGCTCTAGAACCTAAAACTTATAGGAAACTTTGACTATGGCTCCCATTTTGTGGTAATGAATATATAACATGATCTTTTTTTTTAAAAAAATGGAAGAGAATTTATGAAGATTTACAAGGTCCAAGAAGTAGAATGGCAAGAACAATCATATTCATCTCTTTTATTGATTAGAATGTTACAATTTTTAATTAACCATTTAATCTTACCTCCTCAGATTTTCATGAAATACATCTTCCTAATTATCAATGTACACAAACACAAATTTGTTATACCAGAAACTTAACTTCTTAAAACTTCAGTCTATGAAATTGCATGGAGCTTGAGGTGCTTAAATGACTTAAATTCTGCACTAAGGTTCAAATGCTTTGGGGACTTCCTTTAATTTTTGCTCCACTGAAGTAAACGTCAACAAGATATTCTATCTGGCTGAAACAGGATTTTGTGGCTCCTTGTAGCTGCAGAGATTATAAAGCATACTGGGTCAAATGTAATATATTTTAAAAGATCATTTATTTGTTTAAATGTAAATATTTAATTTTAACCAATATGGTGTGACGAGACTGCCTATATACTTATTCCAAATGTAAAAATAACTATTTCCTTAACTTGATGATTTAGGCTGTTACCTCAGTCTTTAGATGGTACAGCCCATTTCGTTTCACTGCTATTTTAATTCCTAAATCCTTTTTATCTAATATCTATTGAACATCAGAATCCATGTCTATTTAATAAACTACATCAAATATTCTTTATCTCCTCATAACTCAAAGAAGAAATAAATGGAGGATGCTAAAGACCACCCTTCTTTCTTAAATGGGCATTGATTGATTGATGTCCCCAAACTAGTTTCTCAACAAACTTAACTCTTTCTCTGCTGAAAAAGAAAAGAGCAGTTCCACAATGGCAAGTTCAAAAATTAGCCAGTAAAAATATGAAAAAGAAAAAAAATATCAATTGCAAAAATAATATCAGAACCAAGTTAGATGGGAGGATGAAAAACAATGGCGAACAATGAACTATGTATCAATGAAGCAATGTATACAAAGAAAGGGAAGAAGCTACGGGCAGTGAGATGACACAAGGGCAGTAGGAACCTTGTGAAAGGGGCCAGGAAAAGTCATACTAAGGGGAAAAATTTTAAACCTTAACAAAGAGAAGTAAATTCATATCAGACATCGATAAGCACTCACAAAAAATCAGGATGATACCCAACTAAGCCCAGCCTAAATCCTAGTTGATAGGGGGTCATGGGCTTGGCGGAGAAGGCAATGGCACCCCACTCCAGTACTCTTGTCTGGAAACTCCCATGGACAGAGGAGCTGGGAGTTCTGCAGCTCCATGGACTGGTAGGCTGCAGTCCATGCGGTCACGAAGAGTCGGACAGGACTGAGAGTCTTCACTTTCACTTCTCACTTTTATGCATTGGAGAAGGAAATGGCAACCCACTCCAGTGTTCTTGCCTGGAGAATCCCAGGGACAGGGGAGCCTGGTGGGCTGCTGTTTCTGGAGTCAGACATGGCTGAAGTGACTTAGCAGTAGCAACAGCAGCAAGGGCTTGGAATTTTCCATCTGTTTCCAGGAAACTCATACACATAATTGGTATGCATCTAAACCATTCTTTTGTTTCCAAGTGTCAGGATATTCTGAACAACAGCAACAAAAAATACATCAACATCGTGATAACTGAAAGTCTGCTAAAGCTTTTTATATTTGGCATAAAGCTGTTTGAACCTCCCAAAGGGTGAGTTGCAGACAGCTTCATGGTCCAGATTTCAACACAAGTGCATCAGTCTCCCATTATGACCTACATACTTTACATCCAAACACAAGGCAAGGGCCTAGTTACCCAACAGTGATAATCCTCCAGCTGGTATTCACTTCTCAGGTGATGACAGAGATACTGTAATTAGGGACTGCTAGCACAAAAGCTCATGGCCAGTGTGATAGCCAGTACCCAGTTCACTCAGAGTGGCAGAAACACTGCCAATGATTTTCAAGGACTAATAAAACATCACCTGCGGCTGATTCATTCAATCATTCGATCATTTGTTACCTATTCACTCAATAAATACTTATCAGACACCTACCCACCACATTCCAGGTACCAAAGAGCACCACATCCCTGGTGCCTTAACATTATACTATCACACATATATCAGTGAAAGTAACCAATTTCCATACAGAACTCTAATCAATGCTCTGTAATGGCCTATGTAGGAAAAGAATCTAAAAAGAGAGCAGATAGATGAATATGTAAAATTGATTCACTTTGCTGGATATCTGAAACTAAAACAACATTGTAAATCAACTATACTCCAATAAAATTTTAAAACGTAACCCATTTCCCAACAACAACAATTATAAAATGTGAATTACCACCTCTTTTCCCTATGTTCTATGTTTGACCTTTTGTGTGCATCATATGCATATTTAATAGCTTTGAGTAATTTCAGGTGGATTTTCCCACTTATCTGTACAACTTCATTAACAGTCAAGTTATAACATGTGGGCTTACATGAAGCACTGTGCTCTTAAAGTAAGAATATTCCTGGCTCTATTTCTCCTTAATGTGAGTGAAAGAACTTTTCAAACCACCATCAAAGGAGAGAAATACTAGTTTGAAACCACTGGAATGTATCAGGGATAAGAGTAAGACCTTGAAAAGGGCAGAAGGAGAACCTGAAAACAAGATGGCAGCCGTGCTTCATGATGGTGTCCAGGACTGTCACCATTTCTGCTAGAGGATGCATAAGTTAAAATACTTCATATCTGAGTGAATCGGTTATTCCTTTTGTCTTGCCTAAGTTTCAAAGTGAGATTTTCCCACAATTTCATTCTTAGTTTTATGCCTCATCCTTTTGGTTCATGATCTTATAGATTTCAACCAAAATGAGGACTATATGCTTTTATTTCTTGTCCCCAGAAAAATCTAATTGTGCCACCAAGAGGTGAGCCCAGGTTATGCACTGCCCAAGGTATGCCCTTCTCTCACTTTTCTCTAGGTTTACTATTATTCTTTGGAGGTGTTTTACCTTGATATTCTATTCTAAGATGATATTATAAAAGTTTAACAGCATATTATATTCTAAGATGTTATTATAATATTACAAAATGTTATAGAAAAACCCAAATGAACTTTCTGATCAACCCAATATATACATTCAAATTCATCTATACAAACATATATCACATTTTTCCAATATATAGTAAAATCATACATATGCCCACAAAAAAAGTTTTCTTTATAAAATTAACTTAAAACAATGCAGAGTTTTCTCCACATCATCATTTCATGTGTTAAAATAAATAGGCAACTAATGTACCTTTTTCCCCCATATATCAACTATGAGCAGTATCTGTGGCAGAGTTTGGCTAATAAACTCCAAAATAACAAATATTTAGCAGAAAAACCTGACAGTGTTAATTATTTGATGTAAAGGAAGAATTAACATGTTGGGTAGTATTTTTTCTGAAAAGAGCTTGCTTATAAGTGTGAGTAGTTGCCTAAACGACTGTTTGAAAACTGACCATTCCTTTGGAAGGCCCACGTAAAACAAAAAAATAAATAAAGCTTCAGATTTAATCACTCTAGGCCAAACTTTGAACTTCCGCTGAGATTTAGACAGGATCATGGCAAAAAATGAGCACTTCCTGGGAGCAATTATTCAACCAAGCCCCACTGGTTTCCCTTCACCTTCACTTTCACTATTCACATTCACGCATTGGAGAAAGAAATGGCAACCCACTCCAGTGTTCTTGCCTGGAGAATCCCAGGGACAGGGGAGCCTGGTGGGCTGCCGTCTCTGGGGTCATGCAGAGTCGGACACGACTGAAGCGACTTAGCAGCAGCCTCAGAATCATAGCTGATGGTGTCAAAGCACAGGGGAAGTGGGTGATAGTCTCTGGACTGCTTCTGAAAGCTATCCCATAGGATTCATAGGTGCCCCCTTGCTTTTCCAGAGAGCATGATGGCTCCTGAAGCAGACTTTGTGTGCATGCGGTTCCTTCATGTTTGCACTGCAGCATATCCAACCTCTCCACTCCCAGGAGCTGTCCTCAGCCACTGCGACCTCGGTTCCTGCAGGTGACAGTATGGCTTTCTGCTGATTTATTAAAAAATCTCCCATTTTATGGCTCCTGTGTACTCTCTGGAGTGTGATCATGTGACCAGTATAATGACAATCTGTCTCCCTGCTAACATTTCTCTACTTTGGTTATTTGTTTGATAAAGTGAGGAGCTTCCCTTTTGTTGCCCTTCATCAGAGCTTAATGTCTTTACTTTGGGATCAATATACTTTATGAATAATTTTATTTCCTTCTATTTTTATGGTCTTTTCTCCTCATTATCATACTGAGTTTATTAGCTGGTGCTGTCAGTATCTTTACCCTGTCATATGTTCCTGAGGTACAGTAAATATCACTTGTGTTGTAATTAATATGCACACCCTCTGCAGTAATTAAAGTACAGACCCCTTCAACCAGCTGAGCTTCCTACACTAATTCCACCTTATCTTCATAATGAACTTATTGTAATCTGAAACTACTACTGAATATGGTTCAGTAAGGCTGGAAGAATGAAATCTAACGAGATGCAATAATATTTGTGAACATGTTAATATAAAAAATGAATTTAATTAGTCTAAATCTAATTAAATTTCCCATACAATTAAAAGCCTCCCCTTCCTTCCATTTTTTAAAAACTAGCAAATGCCAAATTATTGCCCTTTCAGTTATTCCTATAAAGAAACAGACTGGACAAATGCTTTAATTTCCCCATAAGATACACACAGTAAAATCTAGAGGAACCAGAAAAAGGACAGTGACATAGTTAAGAAGATATCTAAATCCCCTTAGGACTTCCCTGGTAGCTCAGAATCGCCTGCAATGTGGGAAAAACAGGGTTCAATCCCTGCACTGGGAGGATCCCCTGGAGGAGGGCATGGCAACCGACTCCAGTATTCTTGCCTGGAGAATCCCCATTGACAGAGGAGCCTGGCAGGCTACAGTCCATGGGGTCACAGAGTCTGACACAACTGAGAAACTAAGCACAGCACAGCAAATTCCTTTTAGGAACTGCTGTCTGAAACAGAGCACTTGCAAGGTTTTAGACAAATCAAACATGTGACCTTTCTAAAAAAGAGAAATTCAAGCAAAATTATTAAATCAATCTGTTAATCAAAAAAAGCAGATTTTTAAAATATCTAATACCAAATGCACATTGCAGGTTGCCCTAAGGCACAAACCCTGTCCCCAGGGAGCTTATATTTTAATAAAAGAAATGCATGTTTCAGTTCAGCAAGATTTGTTGGGCATCTACCGGAAATGGCACAATGAATGTCACAGAATTTCTATGCAGCATGAAAAAAGGAAACTCTAGCACTAAGCTTGCACCTTGAGAGGTGAGAGAACATGTGGGGCAGGACACTAACTGATGCTTCACAAATTCAGTTTTTCTGGAGAAGAAAGTTTAAGTTAAGAAAAAATAGACACAAAAGATTAACTCAAGATGCATAATTGGCACAGAAGAGGAACACTGTAAGGAAGTGCATGCGTATTTAATATTATATTTATCTCACCAGGAAACATTTCAGCAAGGAAAGTGAGTGCCTAAAGTGCTGACCCACCATAGGCAGGAAGCTGGTCAGAGCCTGGAAATTGGGTGAAGGGTCAGGCATGATGACCACAGAGTGCCAGGAAATGGGATTATTTCAAGGTCGAACAAAATTACCAATAGGTTAGAGCTCTGCTTTTTAATTATTCACAGTAATGACTTGGATCTTGGAAAGAAAGGAATCATTTCCAAGATTGTAGATTGAACTAAGCACAGCATGGAGGACTGATAAAACACACATACACATTATCTTGAAAATTTCAAAGTGCTTTCATGGTCAAAACACCCATCAATGCGGACAACACATTAACTGTCACAGTTGTTTTCTTAGAAAACTACCCTGTTTATGTGAGATTTACAAGACGCATTACCTAGTGGATTACTTGGAAGGAAGTAACCCAGTGATGTTATCTTTGCAGTAGTGAATCGAAACTCTGCCATCACCTGGCACCTGCTCTGACACTCTCAGAGCAATGATGGATTGACTCCCCAAGAAAATCAACATCTACTCCCCTACTGGACTTGATGTGAGCTCAACTGGGAAAGAAAAGACAAGCGTTTAGAGCAGCATACATGCAATAGTTTCTGTAAAAATACCAGTGGTCTTGCTTTTAGACATGAGGTGACCTTTGGCAGCATTGCCTACCCAAGCCCCAGCTACCACCACTGACATAACACATTGATTCTGTCATCGCCCTGACCCGACTGCATCCTCAGCCTCTAGTATGAAGCTGCAGCTTTTTCCTTAGTACATTAAGTATATAGAAATCTAGGAACCCAGAATCATCTCATGCCATTCCTTATGATAATAAAGTCAAATTTTATGAAAATTTTGAAAATTTCAGAAATTTTACCAAATTTATGAAATTGCATGAAAGTTCAGGGATGAAAACAAATAATATGTTGAGACAGATTGCTAAAGCTATGCATTACAAATCAAAGGAACTAAAATAAAGTTAGGCATTCTCTAGACGAGTATCCGCTATATTTTAAGGAAGATTTAAATGTATTTCAAAAGGGCAACAGGGAGAAAATGGAAAGTTACTGATAGCAAAAATAAATTACCAGGAAATCTGTGCTGTTCTGCTGCTAAAAAAAATAAAACTAAAACAGAAGTTGACATCTACCTGATAGTGAATATGTTTCTTAATATTGATTCTGACCATCAAAAAGGAACCTACTCAGAAAGAAATCTGATAGGAATGAGTGGAGATCCCAAAAGACAGACTTTAAAAATTCCTGATTGATGAAAGTTTGGTTACACTATGCCACCAAAGATCATCCAATCCAGAATGTTAGCCTATTTTTAGTGAGGACAAGGCATGTGCGTACCAACAGGTATAAGTGTGACTATGTTTGTGCATTCACTTGTCTATATCAAAAAGCAAAAATTCCAGATCAAAAATGAAGTAATGTGAAATTTCCTTTGGTATACTCTTCCAGTATATTTACTGAAAATATACTTAATTTACATTTGTTCATCTCTAAGCTTTATGTTCAGTTCACTGTAGTACCTGAAACCTAAGAGGAATGGTTTCAAAGGTCAGGAAAAGTTCTAAATATTAGCAACTGAATTGCTCATGAGTATATTTGCATCCATTTCAAACACTGTTCACATGAAGGATGGGCTTGGCTTTGGAGAAAATATTTTGTGACTCATGGTTTATTTGGTACACTCACCAAAGTTTGGGAACAATGCTTATGTTTATGGATTACTGCACTATGTATTTGTTCAATGGTGAGGTAAGTGACAAGGTCTAGTACCCTAAGTAGAAGACAGATATCAACTTGAGGCAAGAGTTTTGCACCTGTGGGGGGCAGGGGGCTGTGGGGTGTAGGGCTGTGTGTGTGTGTGCATGTGTGTGTGTGTGTGTATGTGGAGTGGTAAATTTCAAATCTCCATTTGGTGTTTAACTCAGTAACAGTTCTTAGCAGGCCATGTTCAAAAAGGAAATGTCAGTAAGAAGGTTTCTTTTGTGAGCCCCATGTAGTCTCCTGTAGCCCTTCTGGTCAGTTTGTTTAGGTATTGGACCATTGATCCATTAACATTATCCAGGTGAAACAAAGAATAAAACATGGCAACTAAATGATAAATGATGTGGGAAACAATATTCTAGAATGCTTGACATAACAGACATCCTTGCAGGAAACCACTAATGAGGAAGAAAAAGTTGAAAAACTAGGAAAACTAATTTATTCTCATTCTGTGTATGTGTGTATACACACACTGTATATATATTTGCATTTAAATATTATATATTTTTAATAATTTAATATTACTGACTTCTGTATAAAACACAAATAGCAACATTTACACCTCTCTTATTTACAGAATACTGAAGGGAGTTCGATAATGTGTATAAAGCCTTTTAATTTATTAATGTTAGAACTGTCATAACTTTATTCAGTTATCACCTTCCTTTGGTTATAAAAGCCCCAACTGTATTACCAGATGTAAAAGCAAAACCAAAAAATTCCAGTTTTCCTTTTTTTTTTCTAGCCTACTGAATGAGATTCTAAAATTAAATTTCAATGGTTTGCAAAACTCAAATTAAGGCAGAAGTGATTGAAGACACTTTTAGCTACACCTGCTCAACAGCTAATTTAATGAGAAAATGACTTAGAAATTGCAAGTGGTAGATAGAACAATATTGTTGGTATGAACTAAGAGATGATGCAGTACAGACGGCTCGAGTAGAATCCATCTTTCATAGGCTAATTCCTCCAACTTTCTTGACACTTAGCTTCTGTTTCAAATAAAGAATATGCCCAGCTCCCCACGGAGTAACCCACCCATATTTGGATATTCCTGCTTAGTCATGTATTGTGAAATGGTATGGTTAAGGACTAGAAAAATTACTCTCCTGCACCTATTCAGCATTAAGACAGTTTCTGTCCACTCTTACCTGTTCAGGCCACGTTGCCACTGTCCCAGCCAAGCTGTGGGCGGGCATCACGAGCGCCAGCCAGCCAGCCCCCTGCAGCGCTGAGCTGGCCTACCTCTGGAATTCGAGCCCAGTTCGCAGCCACCCCAGCAAGGGCTGCTGCTCACCAGCCGCAAGGACCACAGTCCGGTTCTGGGACGCGTCCGGTGTGGCGCCCCAACCATCCTGTAAGCTGAGCACTGCTGGCCTCTTCCAGACGGACAGCAGGCATGCCAACAGCCTGGCCCAGGCCGCAGAAGACGACTGTACACCCCACCTTCCGCAGGATAGGCCGCTTCTAACCCTGCAGCAAAGATCCGTTTCTTGGAAAGGATGGCTCACACAGCAGGCAGGGGGCAGGTGCAGGACCTCAGTGATGCGTCTTCAGGCAGGTGGTCAGCAAGACCCGCGAGGACTGCCTCCAGGAGCAGAGGTGCTGTGTCACTGCCCTGACCTCCGGCTTCCAGCTCACGAGCGGGTTCGGCGCTGGTTACCCAGTGCAGTCCCTGCTGTCTCTCAGCCTGCCAAGTGCAGCCTGACGGCTTTAGGGCTTTGGGGCTTTGGGGCTTTGGGCACAAGTCATGGTTTCGGTCTCTTATCTGCGCAAGAGCCCTGGTCTGACCAAACGCACTCCTCACCCCTCTTCGTGAAAGGGCCTCGCTCCCAGGTGAAGTCCACGTGAGGTTCACGTGTGCTACTCATTAGCCGTGCACGTGACGAGAAGCTGTGGGGCGGTGGGAGGAGGGGGCGGGGACGCGGCTGGGCACCCAGGTGCTGCTCTTGCGCCCTGGATTGGGCCTCCGTGGTGTTGGAGGCGCAGAGCCCCGGTTGGCCCCACCTGTGTACAGCAGGAGGCCGTACAGGTCCTAGCGCCGCCGCAGGGAGAACGCGCTGTGCTCATCAGGTGGGCGGAGCGGTGCATCAGCTGTTCACCTGGTGGCCCACAAGGGGTGGGTATGCACAGGGTGGCACCCACCACATTTGCTAGCGTGGCTCGCCAAGACTGTGCTGAGACCTGCCTGGCTTACCTCCCCGACCTGAACAGTGTCCCCATCTTCTCGGTGCCTGGCCCGCGTGACCCCAGGTGAACTACTCCTGTAGCCGAAAGGAAGCCACTTAGGCATCACCTCCTGTGTCTTCCAGTGCCACTGCCAGGTTTTGCCCGATTTCCCCATGGAGGCTTGAATGCTTCTCCCTAAGCATCCAGAATGTCACAGAGCGGCTGGGCTCTTTGGACACTAGCTGACCCCACGATGCCTCCTGCAGGCTCCCAGAGTTGCCAAAGCTGAGACAGGCTAACAGGACCCCAGGCATCGTCTTTGCCCCCACGGAGCCACAATGGAAGCCTTGATTCTGCTCGCAACAAGGGAGCTGACACCCCAGAGCCGGCGAACTGTGTTCTCACCCACGTCCACCAACTTGGCCGCCAGAGAGGACACTACGCAGGACACGACAGGGGGCATCACAGTGGAGGACGTGAAGCATTCCATGGGCTCTCTAGGGCAATCTGAGAAAAACCCAGGGACCCTAGCAGAAGACAGGGCTTGAGCCTGCACCATCCTGATAACAGATAGGCCAGACATCTCCCCACCCCACCTACTGCCCTGATGACAGCTAGGATCTAGAACCCGCTTCTCCTGCACATGGGCCAATACCTGCTGAACTGTGGGCTCCAGTGGGATCTGCCAACTCTGGGGCAGATTCAAACTGACCCTACCTACAGGCAGTTGGCCACCCTGGAGCCCAGTTGCCAAGAGGAGAGAATAGATAGCGCTGGCAACCCAAGCTACCTTCCACTCCACACAGCGTCCTTTCCCCCTCCCTTTGCAAAGATAATTTTTCTAAAGCCTGTTTGGGGCTGGACACTCATTTTGAAGCTATTTTGGTAAGGGAGAGAGAGAGTGGAGGATGGATTTCCCTGTAGATTGTACCTTGCAGTTTTTTTCTCTTTTTTTTTTTTTTAATTAGCAGTTTTAATATTTAGGGCTTCCCTGGTGACTCAGACAGTAAAGCGTCTGCCTGCAATGTAGGAGACCTGGGTTCAATCCCTGGGTCAGAAAGATTCCCTGGAGAAGGCAATGGCAACCCATTCTAGTACTCTTGCCTAGAAAATCCCATGGATGGAGGAGCCTAGTAGGCTACAGTCCATGGGGTCACAGAGAGTCAGATACAACTGAGCGACTTTGCTTGCTTTCTTTCTTTTAATATTTTAAATAATGATTTTTAATTTTGAAAAGGAAAGCATTTAATGTCTTTTAAAAGGGGGAAAAGAGAGTATCAATAGAATGAGCCTGAACAAATATTTTAATTATACTTCTATTTTTACATGATTCTTTATACCCAGCATTGTTACCCAGAATGTTGTTGAGCTATGAGAAAGGTATCAATCAGATACTTACTTTTTAGCCAAAACATTAAGGATTTTATGCCTGCATTTCATAAGTGATGAGTTTATCCATGTGCCTTTGAGAAAATGCTGAGAAACTTTTCTGAGCCTCAGACAGAAAATATAAGTTGTGAAATTCCTTAATGGCTATGCCTTCCAAAACAGAACAAAAGGAAAGAGTTATTGAGGTAACTAAAACAAAGCAAGAAATACTGCAGAAAAAGAGAAAAATATTTTTCCCCAGGTCTGAATCTAGCAGCTCAGAACACATGAAGGAGATGAATGAACTGAAAAGGTATTTGCGATTGAAGAGATAGATGCTGAGCTATTATTTCTTATGATGCTATGAGATATTTATAACAACAACAACAAAAAAAACCTCTTAAAAATAAAATCAGCACCCAGTTTCTCAGCAGCAAACAACCTTCAGATTCCACTAGCAACATTATGCCTTAAACACAAGTGCATGTTTAAATATTTTAGAAATGGCTGAAATAAAATTTTGTGTTTTATTTATCAGCTGTGTATACATTCATATGCTATTTTCAGAATATTCCTTTAATAAACTTCTTTCCCCATACTAGAATAATCAAAGTAAACTTAGAGCAAAATATTTTCTTTTCAGACTGCTCCCTTATCCTAAAATGCTAATGAAATCATAGTATATAAAAACCTTTAAGTGTGGTAGTTAATTTTTAAAAAGAAAATATTAAAAGCAGATTTTTAGTAGTCAGATTTTTTATAATCCAAAGAGTATCATGGAGTCAACTTTGAAAATGTGCTCTCTCACCTTTCTCATTTAAAACAATAACAATAATATATATATATGCATATATATATATATATATATATATAGGGTTTGACATTTCCCCTTGTGAGCTGTAAGTTCCAGAAATCAGAGGACATTACTGAAACTTTTGTTATTTCACATTTTCTCCTGAATGGCTTTCGTGGTCACATGGTCAGAAGACAATTACCACCATACTCTCAGTCTTCAGGAGCTTTGCGGGTCATACTACAGGCTTTCAGTGCTTCTGCTCTCTTGGTGTTGTTGAATACACAGTGAAAGGGGTGGATTAAATTGTTCTGGTGCATCAAGTGGTATCACATTGTCCTGAAATAATTCAAGTATCTCACGAAGCTCTTGGAAAGTGATCCCTTGCATGTGAAATAAAATAAACCCCATCCAGTTGTAACCCTCATGAAACATTTTGGTAAAATCAAATCCAAGATATGTTCTTTGTCAAATAGGTCACAGTCTTCTATACCATATCAAAGCAGCTTGTTGACAAATGAAAAGTAAATTATTGATGTGGTAAGTTTGTGTCTTGGTTTGCCTTGGGAAATTGCTCATGTGTACATTTGTTTGTTTTTCTTTGTTTCGGTTTGTGTTTTTTTGTTATATGATACCAAGGATTTGATTTAGTAGTTTAGTTTTGGTCATGGTAGTGACTTAATTGGATATGTTGTTTTATTTGCAGGTGTTACGCACACAGTTTTATAGACACAGCCTAAATGGGAACTCAACACACGAAAAGATATGAATTTAGGGGGAAAAAAACATACAAAAATAAGTATAAATTAAGGAGTTCCATAAAACTGATTCCAAATCCATCTCTGAATTTTTTCAGATTTCATGACATATTCCTTAAAGTAAAAGGCAAAAAAGAATGTTATATAAGAACATTACATCATATATCTTACAGAATAACATCAAATTCACTTTGGTGACTTACTTTTCCAGTGATAACCACAGTATTATTAATACATATCTCCCCCATGTTTTTATTTATTTATTTTTTAACAGTAATCATTTCTACTTTTTTTTTAAATTTTCTTTACTTTATTGTGTTGGTTTTGCCATACAATGACATGAAACCGCCATGGGTTTACCTATGCTCCCCCTCCAGAACCTCTCTCCCAGTTCCCTCCCCCTGGGACATCTCAGTGCACCAGCCCCGAGCATCAATCCTGGGCTGGCGATTGATTACACATATGATAATTAACATGTTTCAATGCCATTCTCCATATCATCCCACCCTTGCCCTCTTCCACAGTCCACAAGTCTGTTCTATACATCTGCGTTCCTTTTTCTGACTCGCATGCAGGGTTCTTGTTACCATCTTTCTAAATTCCATATATATGCGTTAGTATACTATATTGTTGTTTTTCCTTCTGGCTTACTTCACTCTGGATAATAGGCTCCAGTTCCATCCACCTGAGTAGAACTGATTCAAATGAATATTTTTTTAATGCTGAGTAATATTCCATTGTGTATATGTACCACAGCTTTCTTATCCATTCGTCAGTTGATGGGCATCTAGGTTGCTTCCAGGTCCTGGCTGTTGTAAATGTGACTTTGACACTACTCTCAGCAAACGATGAGGTCTATGTGCCCTCCCTTTAAAATGATTAACATGGTGACTCTTTTGACTAACAGGGTATGGAATTTACAAAGCTATTGACTTTTGTGACTAGGTCATTAAAGACCATGAAGCCCCTGCTTTGCTAATTAAACTACTTGCCTTGAAATTGTATATAAAACCCAACTACACAGAGGCCACCATGCCAAGGAAGCCTAAACCCACCCAAGAGCAGAAACCACGTGGCAGCTCTGAAACTACAAGAGAGAGGCTCATAGGCAGTCCCAGCGACTTGGCCTCCTACATTTTCTAATTCTAGTACTAGGTCTAGTTCTCATCTAGCTGCAGCCCCAAGAGACACCCTGAGCCACAACCTCCCAACTGCCCAACTTCCAAATTCCAACCCACTGAAACCATGAGAAATAACAATAGAGTAGTTGTTGTAAGTCACAGTTTGGGGAAAATTAATTTGTCAGTCATTTACTTACTATCGTTTACTTAGCTTCCCTGATAGCTCAGTTGGTAAAGAATTCACCTACAGTGCAGGAGACCTGGGTTTAATCCCTGGGTTGGGAAGATCGCCTGGAGAATGGAAAAGCTACCCACTCCAGGATTCTGGTCTGGAAAATTCCATGGACTATATATAGTCCACGGGGTCGCAAAGAGTTGGACGTGACTGAGTGACTTTCATTTTCATTTTACATAGTAAATATTTTTGAATATCCACTCTGTGCTGGGCCGTTATCTTAAGTGTGAATAACTGAATCCTGCATAGATTTCTCCCCCTACAAAAAATAAAATTTAATTATTAATTAACCCCTTCGTTCTCTGTGGTTCCATGGCTCTCTGGATTGGTTAAGAAATACTTATTTCTCTTGTCCGCATTGTATAAGTCGCATACCTGTTTGGTTATAAATTTCTAAACTCAAGGTCATGGTTCATTTCGTTTCCCGCTGTAGTGTACAATGCACAGAAACGATCAGTGACCACTGTACCCCCTGTCTAGATAAGGACATTCAGTACAGGAAAGTGACACCACTGTCCCACAAATTAAAAACTAATAAAGGTTTTTATACACGACTTCTTTAAGATGGCTGAAGTGTTCGATTCAAGATAAAGAAGTCCTTTTAAAAATATGTGATCATCGCTATTAAGCTACTTATTGCAGCAGTCAAAAAGTAGTTTTCAAATATCCTAGTCATTAATAAACAAGCCTTAAGTTATTAAAATAGCTATTCCTTAAACTTTTTTTTTTAATTTGTCAAATACTCTGTTTACACAGCTATAGATCATTTTGTTCTAATTGTAGACTGAATCTGAAAAGGGCTCTGGATGTGATAAAAAGCAGTGTCCCGGCCACCTCGTTACAATGTTCCTTCCTACCACTAGTCTATGCTATTGTACTAAATACCGAATGCTCACTCAGTGTCCATAGGCATGTTGAAAGGACTTCAGATTTTTAGCTCATATGGAAAAAAGTCAGATGCCTGATTGTTTCCTCTAATTTGAAGCAAACAATTTAAAAACAATTCTGTTCACAAAATATATATTTTAATTCATAAATTTAAGTTTTTAAAACTTTGTCAATTCAGAAAAGAAAATTCAGAGAAATCTCTTTTTTTAAGATCTTTCTAATTTTGAGTAGAAGCAATCCAATCTTCATAAATACACATTCTTAAAATGTTCAGTTTTTGTTCATTTCTTCTAGTGGTTTGCCCTGGGTTTGATCTACATTTGAGGATAAGATGAATTTTTAAATCCCATGAATTCTACCTCAACACTGCTTTCTCTACTTAACCCATTTTTTCCTCTTTCCATTAGTATAGTTCAGAGCCATAATATCTAAAAATTAAATAACAGTACAGGCAAACACTTATTGAGGTCTTATTTGTTTGAAGTTCTGTGCTGAGGGCTTCATACATGCTATCCTGTTTAAAATGTTTATTAACATGGTGAAATAGATTCTAAAATTATTCCTATTTTACAGATGTGTTAATCTTAGAGGACTTGCAGAACTAAGTAATTTGCCCAAGGTCATAGTCAGGAGTGCTGGAACCAGCCTGCAACTGAAGAGCAGGGCACAGAGCCCAGCTTTCTATCTTACTTCTCTAGCTCATGGCTGGAAGAGACTTTAAAATCTAGTCTACTCCCCATTTGATTCTCATTCTCCTTTGACATTACTGCAAATTGTCACAAGCCTGTGTTGAAACATCTCTAATGACTGTCATAGTAGCCTCCTATTTCTCAACTCCAACCCACACTAATTGAAGAAGACTGTTATCAAAAGCTTTTGTCATAATCTCCCCTCTGCTCAAATAAACAACTCATGTTTCTAAATGAAGCAACTATGATACTTCAGATATCCTAAACTCCTTCCAAACCAGCTACTCACACTCTTCAATTCAAAACCTGCGTCCAGAATCCTACATCCATTGTCCTCATGGGCATAATATCCTGTGTCCTCCGTCTTAGAATATGGTCCCCACTGACTCTCTCTCTACATACCCCTATTTGTCTCATCCTTAAAGAGCCTCTTAAAATTGACCCAGCTTTGCCACACATTATTTTCTGTGGTATGTTATAATTACATGAAGGACAAAATTCAGAACTCAGCAGCTGTGACTTTGCCTATCCTCAATTAATCTGTTTTGAGAATAGTCACAATTTTGTCTGATGTCTAAGAAACTTGCAGTGTTATAATAGAACATATCAAAAAATTTTTGATGGACTCATACGTGTATGCAGGCATATGTGGATACATGGACGAAAGCTTTAAAAAGAAATGAGTCCCCTTGTTTCTGCCTATATAAGTAATACTTCAAAAAATGTTTGAATTCAAATAACTGGCTCATAATAAACCCTTTAGGAGCCTTCACACTACCTTACTATTACTAATTCAACCAAATGTGGTTAAATTGGACTTAACAGGCTTTTTAATTAATTGAACCAAGTTTTAATATTTGACCGGATTGAAAGCATAGTGTTTCAAACTAGTCTTTTGATAAAACCATCTTTTTTATGGAGTTTGTTGCTTAAACTCATTTGATATGATGTGAAGCAAACATCTCTTGAACTTTGAGACCATAATCTGTTCAACATTTCAGGGAATATTTTATCACTTATAAATGTAGAATGCACATCTGGTATTATAAACCAAAATACCAAGGTGTGTAAACTGAAGGTCATCAGAGATATACATGGTGGTCAAGAGAAAGAAAAATATGCACTCTTATACTATTATCTGTAGCAATTTGCATTTGTAAAAAAAGTTAATAGAAATAGTCAATATGAGTGTATGTACATTCTTCCTTCTTAAAAAGAGAAACCATGACCCCAAATAGTACTGTATTTTTAAAAAAAGAAAAAAAATACTACTAGTTAACTCATGATGAAAAAATTAAGATTCCAAATTGAAATGTTTTAGAAATAATTAGACTTTGGTTAAGCTCACTGTCAAGTAGAAATTCATTTTTAATCACAAAATATATTTTTCCAGGGCTATTTTATCTTTGTTTTAATTTGCTATTTAGCAGTACCCTGAAATATTAATAATTTGTTTAATAAATTCCTTCTAACTCTTAATAAATTTTTAATGACAAAAATCTATCTTAGAGATCTGTGTGAGAATTGATGTCACTTGCTTTCTGAAAGTGTTAAATTATTGACCTCCTGAAGAGTTTCATTTGAACCTCTATCCTTTGTTTGCCATCACCTGTGTTCATATCTGCTTAGAAATTTTGTGAAATGTAAAAACCATTGATTTTATAAGCCATGATAACAAATGTTCTAGAAATGGGAAGGAAAATGTTTCAATTTACAAAATAATAAAAGTTGCATTCCAGATTCTAGTGTTAAGTTATTTGTAATTAGCCTGATGAGAAAATAAGCCCATAGAACTTTGGACAAGAGTAGAAGACTTTGGATAAGGGTAGAAGGAAACAGTCTCACAGAGGTTCCATCGTTGGCCTGTTTTCTACAAAACACAGACCTGGATATCCCTCCAGGTTTGCCTGCATGCCAGGGCTGTAGGGGCTCCAGATAAGTTCCTTTCTCCATGCTGATTCTCAGCACGTGGGAAGGTCAGCTCTGGATTCTGACAGAGTCAAGGTACATTTTATCAGAATTGCTGGGCTGCTGACTCCCCTGTTTTCTTCTCTCCTGTATCATGACAGCAAAACACAATGCTCAGCTTCAGAAATAGGTAAACTTGAAGATAAAGGAAATTTATGGCACTTTCATACCCCAATCCATTTATGCCCCCAGCAGAAATTTATACAGGGATTATCGCTATAGATTTTGGAGATGAAGTGTTTAGTGAAAAGCCCATGGACTTTACTGTCAATCAGATCTGAATTGATCTCTGGCTCCTCAATTTACTAATTATTCGATTTTTGATCATTTAACTTCTCTGAATCTGTTTCTTTATAATGTTACCAAACGTATAGGATTGGGGAGAAAAATTAAATGAGGTAAAATGTATGTGATTTTAAATATTACCAAACTCAACGCAATAAATGATAGTGACTCTGGTGGTAAATTCTCTATAGGTCCCAAAGCCAGTCCTCCTCTATGGAAAAGGGAGCAGCGCTGTGAATTAAACTCATTGTGAAGTTCCCCAGGGAATGTCACCCTCTTGCAACTGAAGGGCTAATTCAGTATTGAAATTAAAACTCAGATTTGGTTTTAATTCTATCTTCCCATGGCCCAGGAGCAGGGAGGGTGCCGGCTAGCACTACTTCTGTGCACTGAATGCGTAGCGCAGGTCAGTCTGAAATGGGGACTGACTGTTGACTGAGTCAGATAGACCTGGGGCAGAGGGAGGGGTTTGTACTTTTTTTTTTTGTAACATTTCCCAACAGAGAAACCTTGGAAAATCTGCTTGCATTTTCTACATCTCCATTTCCTCATTCAGCAAAATATGAAAACAATGACATAGGCTTAATTAAGAACAATTAATTCGTGCTAATATGTCATGGCAATATTAGCAACGTAACTCAGATTAAGGTCCATAGGCCCTTATCCTACACTATATATATATATATATATATATATATATATATATATATATTTTTATATATTTTTTTTTTAAATTTTCGGCTGTGCTGTGTCTTTATTTCTTCACAGGCTTTTCCCTTATTGTGGTGAGCAGGGGCTGCTCTTGGTTTGGTACACAGTTTTCTCCTTGCAGCAGCTTCTCTGGTTGCAGAGCACAAGCTCTAGAGCACAAGCTCAATTTTGTAGCTCAAAGCTCAAAGTTGTAGCACACAGGCTTAGTTGCTCTGCAGCATGTAGTATCTTCCTGGACCGGGGATTGAACCTGTGTCTCTTGCATCAGCAGGTGGATTCTTTAATACAGAGCTACCTGGGAAGGCCTATCCAATATACTTTGTGGGTCTCTGTGTTGCAGAATTCTCCAAGTTTCCCTGAATGTTTGCCCTTAGAAATGTTCTGAGAAAAAGAATTATTACGGAGTTCCATGGTCAAATATAGATGGGAAACAGTAAACTTTATACCCTTTCTTGGAGAGTCCCAAGTCTGGTATATTAAAAGCCCTGAGAAATACTTCAGTAAAAGAAATCTATACAACTCAACAGTCGTCTGAGAATGTTTCCCAAAATATTAAATATGTATCTTCTTTTCCTTTCTTTAGCATATGTTTTGGCATGGGTAGTTAACATAACATACTTTGGGAAACATCAATTGTGCTGACCACGTCAAGTTAGGTGCAAAGGGTGTGAATTGCTGGATGATCTCAACATCACAAATGGTGCTGTTGCATTTCATTCTCATACAGAAACCAACTCTGACCAACACACATTGCTTAACAGAGGTTCTTTGGCTCTGCAAAGTGAGTCTCCTTTTAAACTACTAAGTGGGCTTCCATTTTGTTCTTGTCTTTTAAAGTTACCCTGTCACATTGGAAGAGGTAAACACTGTGAAGAGGGGAGTGACACATCCAGGACTTCAGAAGCCTTGTTGAAGGTATTAGAACAATTCATATGTGTCCTTAGGTATGGATTTTTCATGCTGATAATCACCTACATTTATGGATATGATATATGATTCTATGAACATTTAATTCCAGGTAAACTGGACCACAATTTGAAAATAAAATCAGACCAAAATCTGACTACTGAGGAGAAGGTCTGGGGATATTACTATTGTATTTCCTGGGACCTACCCAAGTAATAAGACTTGTCTACTGATCTATTAGATCTAAGACATAGTATGACTCACTGGATGTACAGTGATCTATGAGATATCTACATGCTCTACCAAAAGAGCAGCTGGCACTTAATAGGCCTTTAGTAAATACTTGCTAAATATATGAGCAAAGTAAGGCAAGGAGTTTAACTGGGCTTCCTTTGTGGCTTAGCTGGTAAAGAATCCACCTGCAATGTGGGAGACCTGGATTCGATCCTTGGGTTGGGAAGATCACCTGGAAAAGGGAAAGGCTACCCACTCCAGTATTCTGGCCTGGAGAATTCCACTGACTGTATAGTCCATGGGGTCACAAAGAGTCAGACATGACTGAGTGACTTTCACTTTTCCCAAAGAGGCCTGGATTTACATTACAAAATGAAAAGGGGATTATGCAGTTTTTATAATGTTCACGCACATTGATTTAAGTACAGATTAAATAGTTCAATCAAACTTTCTCAGGTTCTGATTTGCCAGTTGTATAGGAAAGCATTAAGAATGAGGCTAACAAAAGAGCTAGTAGATGTTCTGCCTTTAAAAAAAAAACTGCAGTTTTGGTGCAGGTCTATATGGCAACAAAATATGTAACTTACCTAAAGAAGTCAGACTTCTTGGATCACATTTGAGTCAAAGGACATGGTCAACACAGAGCCCAAAGTGTCCCAAGGAAATATATTTGCATAAGAAGCCTCAGGTACCGCCTGGAGTTTGAGTTACAGTCCATCAGAGGGATGGCAAGGACAGTTCCCATAAGGAAGAAGTTTTTTTCAGTGGGAAAGACTAAAGTTTGAGGATAGAGTGAAGTAATGAACCAGCAAGGTAGGAAGAGAGATGTTGGAGAGAAAGGCAGTCCATAAGTTTAGGGGCAAAGCCCCATCTAGAACTAGACAAGAACTCAGGAACTGAGGTCATACATGTTGTACACCAAGACTGTTTCTATAAAGGTTTCCTTATGGCTTCATTGAATATTAATAATTTGCCTAAAGAGCAGTGACTTTTGTTATAGATGTATTTTATAGCAGCCAAGTAGCTTCTGATATACAGAAAAATTCACAGGAAATAATTCAGTCACACAAATTGCTTAGAGTGAGGGCTGAGGGAGAATGCATTTACCTTTGGGAACATCCCAAGATCATCGTAAAGTGACCAAAACACACTGGATTTCCCCAAGGAAACCTGGGGGCTCAATTTAGACTTCACCATTTATTCCCTGTGATGAGACTTTAGTTAAATCATTGAGCCCAGTGAATTTTAAACCTTCAACTGGTTAAGAATAGATATTTTATATAGATTGTAAGAAGGTTAAATCATGTGTCTATAAAAGTAATTAACTCATTGCCCCCCACATAATGTGTACTAAAAGAGTAGTTTTACACATACTGTGTTGTCCAAAGATTATATCACTAAATCATTTTATTTGATAGAACTAGGCCAACTATCTATATCTTGTTTTACCATTTTCAGTGAAAATTTATCTGCCCACTGAAATACAAGGAAATAAAGTTGAACAAGGAGAGCAATTTGGTGGACTAACTGGGAATCTCCCTGGCTTTAAGTTTTTAAACTTAAAACTGTCCCCTGTTAAACTCCTTGTCCCCTCTGATCATATTGGGCTTCCCTGGTGGCTCAGACAGTAAAGAAACTGCTTGCACTGCAGAGACCCAGGTTTGATCCCTGGGTTAGAAAGATCCCCTAAAGAAGCAAATTGCTATCCAGTCCAGTATTCTTGCCTGGAAAATTCCATGGACAAAGGAGTTTGGTGGGCTACAGTCCATGGGGTCACAAGAGTGGGACATGACTGAGTTACTCTTTTGCTTTCCCTGACCATATTATATTGCACTCAAATATTTCTAAATATTTGTAGAAAGTTTATTATGCTGTCCAGTGGTTTTATCTGTTTGGTGTATGTTTATTCTATATCAGAATATTAGGATATTTTCAAAAATTTAGCCTACTTTTTATTTTATTGAAGCATGGTTGATTTATAAGGTTGTGTTAATTTCTGCTGTACAGCAAAATGATTCAGATATATATACGTATATATATATATATATACACATATATATGTACATTATTTTCCATATTTTTTCCATTATGGTTTATCACAAGATATTGAATACAGTTCCCTGTGCTATATAATAGAACTTTGTTGTTTATCCATTCTATATATAATAGTTTGCATCTGTCAGTTCCACACTCCCAATCCATCCCTCTTCCCCCTCACCCTGCTTGGCAACCAGAAGTATGATCTCTCAATCTGTGAGTCTGTTTCTGTTTCATAGATAAATTCATTTGTGTCATATTTTAGATTCCCCATATAAGTGATGTCTATGGTATTTGTTTCTCTCTTTTTTTTTAATTTTGTGATACTTCAGCGAGACATATAAAATGTTACAATACCAAGGTAAAAAATTTTTTTCATGCCAAACCATAAAGTACATCTATATGTAATCCTGCCACCAGGGAATTCCTTAATATTATGCATTTTTCTTAAAATATTGTGTCTAAATCAATTTCAGTTTAAAGATGAAAGTACCTTTTAAGAGTGCCCAGTAATATTTCTATGTTGAGTGAGTCAAACCACAGAAAGCAATTATTAGCTTCCCTCTGTAAGAACCAACAAAAATAAACATGAATTTATTTTTCTCATTCTTAAGTCAAACGTGAAATTGTTTAATTAAATAATTAGGTCAATTTAATACATTACAAAGAAAAAATTCCAACTTTAAAAAGAATAAATGTTTTATAAATATTAGTGCTTTAAAAGTTAGAGAATATTTGCTTCTGAAAATGAGCATCCTCTATCCATTAGTTGTATCAAACACATGTGTAGAATTAAATGCATGTGTACTAGCTAAATACATATGTACAAAACATATGAAGCTCTGAGGTCAGACATCCCAAAATTTACTAGCTGGAGCACTAAACCTCAATTTAGCTTAGATACCTCACCTGAAGAAATGGAAATTATCTCATAAAATTGCAACATAAATCATATTAAGTTCTTCAGTTCAGGACATAGCACATAGTAAGATTCCAATTAACCTTAGGTCTATAAGCAGTAGTAATAATTGAACTGTATCACAATTCTTTTTTCTAACCTATATGATTTTTAAATAATTTAAAATTACTTTGAGACTTAGACTCTGACCTAAAACATCACATTATACTTAATTATAGGTGGCCTCTGCTTTGAGTCTTTTATAAATGTATTTTACACACTTGATTTCAGCCTGGTACGTATCTCCTTAGGTAAAACTACTTCTTCATCCAAATATTTGAAAAGATGTAAAGGGCATTAGGTAAAACTTCTCAGTTAAGGTCATTTTATTTAATGCAGCAACAGCAGATATATATATGTTTATTAATAAAAGTGTAATCTGTAGCTGTGTACCTCTAAAATTTAAGCCAGAAAATTATAGATTGTATTGAGATACAAAAAGAAACACTCTTCCCTAAATCAGATGCTCTATTATTAAAAAATGTCATCCCTTATGAATTTCATAAATAGCAAAACCCAGGAACAGAGTAACCATTTTAAAAAGTCTGGAGGGGATTCCATAACAACATTTAAATGCATTACTACTCAAACAATTTGATTGGATTATAAAATATTTAAAACTGCAGCTGTAGTTGTGGTGTTTATGGTTGATTATTTTGATTTCCAGATCTTCACACAAAAAAGGTACAAGCTTACAGAAGTATTTATGCCTCACTGACAAGTAACTGTACTATAAAATGAACTGCACATAACACATATTTAAATTTAAAAGGCAAAATTAGAAATAGCAAAGTATAATTATATTTCTTTAAAAGATCTATCTCCAAACAGGAACAATCAGCTCAAAATCAAAAACACTAGATATATGTTCCAGTTGAAAAATACTAAAAACTAAGTAAAATACATTAACCTATATTCTGGTTCTCATCAAGCTTTATAGTTTATCACCACACGTGATTCTATATAAATCTAAAATCACTTTGTAGGTATAAAAACATTTAGAACCTAACAACTTTTAAGTAATAATTTTATTATTTTGTTTCTGAAGATGAAGTCATGTATCATGTAGAGTTTTTGCTTTAAGATGACAAGTTTCTATAATATCTACTATCATTATACATTCAAAGAAACCCACTCAATGCACTAAAATATAAAGAAAAGAAGTAAGAAAATATATATATGCTTAGTGGGATGGTAAAAATTATATATAAGAAAAAAAAGAATGCAGCTGAAAAGATTTTCACTGTACCCAACTTCACTTCTTTTCCAAGATGGAAAATGGGACAGTGATGACTAAACATTCTGAGGAACAGAAGTAATTGCTGGTTTCTGAAGCTTCACTGTACAATTATCTGTAGTAAGCTCTATTTGTCACTGGAATTTAAAGCTGCATTGATGACTCAAACCACCAATAAGATCTCCATTAGATGGGAAAATATTTCTACAGCAAGGTTTCAATCTTAAGACCACCCATCAAAGAGTGATAGTCCTGTTAAGAACCTGATTTTAACCCCATGTTGCCTATGCTGCTGCTGCTGCTAAGTCACGTCAGTCGTCTCTGACTCTGTGCGACCCCATAGACAGCAGCCCACCAGGCTGCTTTGTCCCTGGGATTCTCCAAACAGGAATACTGGAGTGGGTTGCCATTTCCTTCTTCAACGCATGCATGCATGCTAAGTCGCTTCAGTCATGTCCAACTCTGTGCGACCCTATGGACAGCAGCCCACCAGGCTTCTCTGTCCGTGGGAGTCTAGGCAAGAATACTGGAAGGGGTTACCATTTCCTTCTCCACCATGTTGCCTATAAATCCTGAATATTCACTGCATTGACCCACCCTTCTTAGCCCAGTGCTGATAATAATAAAGCACTGTACCAAAATTATTTGCATTTATGATATTATATAATGGATAAAAATGTGAAAACAAAAACTTTGTGCTCACCATTCTTAAATAACAAATAAGGGAAAACTGACCCTCAGCTAACTGTCTCTTGCCCGAGATAGCACAGCTCATATCTGAAAAAGCTCAGACCTGGATAGGATAGGGCTTTTTGCCAAAGTGGGAAGTGATTCTTTAGTTTTGAAGTTGAAAGTATGCAAGTTCAAATCTTAGCACCATCACTTGGAGAAGTCACTTGACTTCTCTGAGCCTCTGTTTCCTCATTGTAAAATAAGGGTCCTCATGGTACCTGCTTCATTGTACTTGCTATTGTAAAGATCAAATGAACTCATGTATGTATTGTTTTAGGAAGCTAAATAAATGAGGAGAACATGAAGCACAGACAATGTTTTTCAGATCTCTAAAGCATATTCAGCTAGTTGGAGAATCTTTAGGTCCTAATTAGAGATATATGTATTATTCACTAAAATTAAGTTGGGGTCATTTATGCCCTTATGTTGATTAGTAATCCAACTACCTAGGTACATTAGAGAAAGAAAGTGCTAATGGATGCAGAAGAGAATTAGTTGAACTATAAGAAATGATGTGTAGAGAAAAGAATAAAGCAAAGGGGTGTTAATACAAGTCCCACTCCTTTCACTTGAATAGCCTCCACTCTCTTGCCTCCAATTCTTCCTTTTCTAATTTTATGATGGATATTTGTGGTATAAAATGGAAGTAGCTCAAACTATGGATTCAGATAATCCAAAATGAAGACCAGTTATTCATAGGGTAATTTCAAATGTTGCTGAGTCTTAATATATTAATTTGCATAACAAAGATAATAACACCTGTCTGTTTGCTTCACGATGCATGTGGAAACAATGTATTACATATCTGTGTATATGTGTGCATTTTATTACCTAAAAATCTAGGCATTCTAGATGCATACTGTGGACTTTTGGCTGGTGTCCTGCCTTGAACCAATTCATTATTAAAATTTTTGGAATCCATGAACATTAATTTTGGATAATGATAACTAGATATCTCAAAACTATTCAAAATTGGCATACTGAAAATTTCTTATCCTCACACTATTTTTACATTACCCTTTTGACAAATAGAATTTTGATATAGCTATATTTTAATGGTTAGAAAAAGGATTGATTTTGAATGTTTTGAAAGTACAAGGGTACACTTTATGTTATACATTCAATTCTATAATATAGAGATCTTACACATGACACAGTTTTCCTATAAGTAGTGAGATGGACTCATGAGTGACATATGAAAAGTAATCTTGTAATTTTATAATCACACCAGGCAGCTGCCCTTTATACTCATGATCTGGAAGATACAAGTAAACAAAAGTAATTTGGTAAGTTTGGTAATTTCAGAGGTGAATGTAGACTTTGAGCTCTATTAACTGAAGTTCAAAATTAGACCACCAGATTTCAACTACCCAGCAGTAATTAATTCCAGCATGTGAAGCTTAATTAAGAAAAAACAAAATATATTGCAAATTGTCGAAAAGGAAAGCCACCAACTGATGACACAGGACTATTTAAATATATTAAAGAAATGGTGCAGTATGTTAAGCATGTATTCCGCCAAAATTCTCCCAGCTTTATTTTGTCTTCCTTTCCATATCCTTGGCTCTCAAAAATTCATTCTCAGTTCTTTGGCAAAAGAGACTGGAAGAAACCAGAAGGAGGAGAGGGGGAGTGGACAGCTCATGCTAATGCCACTCTTGATTTCATATTTTTGTTAAAAAATCCTACTTTGTGCATATAAAATATAGTTCATTTCTTATCCTGAGAGTTACCCTGGCATATGGCTCAATTGGAAACATCAAGGTTTTTAGTTCTTTTTTAAATGGCTTGCCTCTTTTCCAGACTTTTCTTCAGATGTATTGTCAATGCCACTTTTAGAGTCTATCACCCATGAATTGGTAAAATCCTCTTCACTTCCTGGCCAGGAAGGTCCTGACCATGAAAGTAGATGAAGAGAGAATGGAGCAAGTTTGAGGGTCTGTGCTTTCATGAAAGCAGTTTCTTTTTCAGCTACAACCAATCTCATGTTCTTGGACTTTTTTGTAATATAAAAGCTGTGTTTTCTACACCCAGAGAGAAAACTCTTCCTACTTTCTCCTTTTCTGTTGAATTAAATAATCCAAAGACATCTCTTGAACATCTCTAGTCATACTCGTAGGCCTACGTGCCCAACTGAAGTTCCATGAGTCCAGTCCAATCCAAATCTCCTTAATAAAATACAGTGCCAAGTAACTTATGTGCAAGAACATTCCTATACTTCTAAGGCCTTTCAAAAGCAATGTTGGCTTGATGCAATAATGATATGAGCAAAGTCATCAGTTCCTTAAAGTTGAATGTGGGCAGTATAGAAATGCTATTTGTAATACAACCCAGCACCACTTGTTAAAGAGGTTGTCTTTTCTCCATTGTATATTCTTGCCTCCTTTGTCAAAGATAAGGTGACCATAATTTTTTGGTTTCAAAACTATGGAAAAACTTATCCAATTTCAGTCATCATGACTACTCTGTCTTAGTCCACAATAACTATAGGCTAGAGTCAATTGAATTCATTGAATTATTGGATAATGTCAGATCCTATCCAAAGAGGTAGGAGAGCTAGCCTAAAATTAGGTATCAAATAAGGAATATTTGAGTAGGAAGCAAAATTAAAGCAAAAGAAAACTGGAAGGAGGTAAGCAGTTTGTTCTTTAAATTATTTTTTCCTAAATAGATATAAAAACATAAGAAATATTATTTTTTTTGCAATGGTTTAGAAACGTTTCAAGAGTATTTTATAGTAGTGACTTTCAACTCCTAACTGGCTGTAATTTCTGAGGCCTGAGGCAATTGTCAGTCACTGTTTCAAATTGGAGAATACAGTAATAGTTAAAAGAGTAGCCTCCTTCAGCTCAGTATGTATATTTTACATCTAAATATCACTTGTAAACAATATCCCCAGAACTTCATGTGGCATAAAAATTAAAAATTATGAAAATTCATTTATAATCAGAAGCATATAAATGCATCCAGGCTTTTTGAAGGACTGTGCAAGGTTATATTTTTCCTTAGCAAACTCTTCATCTATTTTCCATTTTTCTTACCTGGCAGGCAGCTAGGGGCTACAGAGTCAAATAATGAAGTTGTCTTTCATTTGGATATAGTTTATTAGTGGTAAAACACTAATCCATTAATCAACTTAAAACAAGTCAGCAAATTAAAAAAAAACAAAATTGGTATCTCCTTTAGTAACAGAGATCACATGCCTCTTTAAAAGGATCCATTATCTCCATGGGTTTCTCAGCTGAAGTTAAAAATCTAAAAATGATTTTCATTCACTTCTCATTAATATGCAAAATTATTCAAATTAGATAGTAATTAACCATCTACTCAGTAGAAAACCTTTTCATGTTAATTTATGATAAACTCAGTTGCTGCTTTGATTGAGATTGATTTTTGGTGTTGAGAATCTATCATGAATACAAAAAAGCACCTGAAAAAATATTTTTAAACACCTAACTTATTGCTCAGCTAATTACATGGTAGCTGCATTCACAGACTGTTCCAGAGAGGCTTGTGGAACCAAGACCAGCACCGAGGAAGCTGTGCATACACTCTTCCGTGTGTTTGTGGCAGAATTCATCCCAGAGAGCTGTGTCTCTGGATGCCTCGGTTTAACTGATTCATATCGTTTGGGGGCCTATCATTGCTTAATGCAGCCAATTGACATAGTCTAGATCAGACTGCCTGGACAAAACAGAATTTCAATCAGTAAAGAACTATGGAAATTTTCACATGTTCTCAAGATCAGTTGATTTCACAGGATACTTTGCTCAGTGCAGTCAGTATGATTTGTAAACAGAGTTCAGTTTTACTTTCTGCAGATGAGAAATAGACCTCAGTAGCAGACGATGAAAGGATGATTACCATGTGCTTGTCAGGCCAGTGGAAGTCATTTTCATTCTCAACAACAAAAGCTGGAGTTGAGTATCAGTGAACATAGGGTATACAACTGAATCTAAACACTGAAGACTGCTATTCAAAAGGTTGCTCCCTGGGAGTAACAAAACCGCAGGGACACAGTTAGTGACCTTCTGTTAACACTTCTAAAAAGTACACAAAGGAAAATACCTACTACTTTCAGTACCTATTTGGTTGCAGAGATCAACTGTGGGTGAGAATTCCTGTGGCAGTAGATAAAAAGGAAAATCTAACTCCGGCTGAGTATAGATGGCTCCCTCAATGATCCATTGAAAAGCATGTTATTGTGGGATCACAATAGTACACACTACATTTGGCAAGCATTTACCTTAGGTTTATATTTGTATGCAATAAGATTTCAGATACATCATTTGCTCCTCTGCCAGATATGCTGGACACATAATCATCTTCCAGATAAAGAACTGGAGGCCTTAGCAGTGTAACTGTCAACAAGTTAATAATTTAGTTAAATGAAGATGGACTAGGATTGGTGTTTCTTCCTTTTTTCATTATTATTATTTTTAGCTATCCACTGTTTTTCAAAATGCCTCCCAAAGATAACCTATGTCAGCATCACCAAGGGTGCTCCTTAAAGATGCCAATTGCCAGACCCCTTCTCAATTGGGTTGTGTCAGCCTCTGAAGGGTTCTTATTTCCACTTCTAAACTAGCTGCCCAGGTAATACACACACACACACACACACACACACACACACACACAGAGCTTTAAATGCACTGCTTGTAACTGTGCCTCACTAAACAGCCCTTCTCCTACCCCTGCCAAGTATGCATTATACCTTCAGGGAATGGGGCAAATGGGGAGTGTGATACCCTTATATGGATCCTCCTGGGGATTGTCTGACATAGTGAAATATAGGGTAATTAGTAAGATATCCTGAAAACATTGTCCTGAATCTTTCTAGCAATGTCTGAGAAGCATAATTATAGAATAATGAGCATAAGCCTAAACAAAAAGGAGAGAAATCTGCATTCTAAAAGCAACACCTTGAGAATTTTTGAAAGATACCCCCACAAAACAGAGTGGTGAAATGAAATTTGAAGCATACCGCTAGTTCCTATAGGGTACAGTAAGTTCCCACTCTAGATAATATGCTTGCAAATTCATTCTGATAGAATTCTTAAAAGAAAAGAATTAGCCATAAGCTAAGAGTTGCCATGATTTATGTTTTGTAATAGCCCCTCCTTTCCATTTCCTGGTCAGCATTCTGGATGATTGTTCCATTTAGCACACATTCTCTAGTTTGTTTCTCTCGCTTCAAGTCGATTTTACATTTTCCTGTACTGAACTGCGTTTGCCATCTGCTGATCCAATTACTTATACAATCCAAATCCTTTTGAGTCTGATTGTTTTGTTCCTCATTATTTGCTCAGCCTCCCGTTTTAGTATCCTCTGTAAACTCTAAAATCTTGTTTTCAATACCTCATCTGAATTACTTATATACAATACAACCCAATTAGCTCAAAGTTTAGGTTTTCCCAAGGCTACTTGTATCTGAAGGGGTTTAAATGAGTTGAGTGGATTTGGATCCTAAGAAAGGCCTGATAATTCACTCATCTAAGGACAGCTGATCCATCAGAAATTGAGCCATCCTCTTTAAATGGGAAGGAATCAAAGAGAGATTCTAAAATAATAGTATATGCAATAGCAATATTATCATCACTGTCATTATCTTTATTTTTGTTACCAGTTACTAATATCTCATCAAATGTTTAATAAGTTCCCGTTGTAAGACTATCTCTGCAAAAGGATAAATCTATGCAAAGACTAGAAATAAGGCCACAGGGCCAAAATATAACTTCTAACCCCAGTTTATTCCTCATTTACATCTGTTTCAATAAAGTCTATTTTCTCAACCAGATCGGTCCCTTATTTGGTATCTCAGCATAGTTTCTCTTGAACTCTGATTTTTTTAGGCTGATTTTTCTAACACATTACCTAGCAAATAATGATAAATTTAGGAACATTAAAGGCCCAAAAGCATAATTTCATACATTTAGTTTTGCTTACAAAACCCTTACTAAATCACATAATTAGTAACCAGTAAAGTGAAGTCCATGTTTCAGTTCAACATGAAATAATTCAGCTTTTACTCACTACTCTGAAATGTCCATTTTCCTCCAGTGAACATTCATCATCTTTTAAGATCTAGCTCAAAGACTACTTCCTATGAGGATCCTCCACTGGCCCCCTCCCCAAGGAGAAAATATGCACTCCTTTATTTCTATACTCACTGTACTTATTAATTTCTATTGAAGCACATGATATACTTTATATTTTTCCTTTCTTACATCCACTAAAGGATCACTCGATATTGACTGGATGAATGAATATTAGGCAAATTAATTAAAAGTTTATAAAAATTTAGTTGTTATTAATAGGTATCCAGCTCTTCTTTCAGCTCTGAGAAGTTAGGTCTTGCCTAAATTTTCCAGGACCAACTGGATTACTGTTACCTGCTACTCTGCTCTCTAGATTCCATCCCTCCCCTAATCATAATTCTAGCAGAATTAATTGTCCCACCCTAATAGGATTCCTGATTTCTAGTTCTGTTCAGGCAGGGTGTCCTGTGTGATAATAACTATCCATGCTCTTTGGGCACAAGCTGCTTGCACTTCAACACAGCATGGGTAAAAGTGGTTTCTTTTTTTTTTTTTTTAACTTTTTGTGTTGGAATATAACAGATTAACAATGCTATGGTAGTTTCAAGTAGACAGCAAAAGGTCTCAACCCTACATATACATGTATCAATACTCCCCCAAACTCCCCTCGCATCCAGGTTGCCACATAACATTGAGTAGCCTGTGCTATACAACAGAAAGCACAAAAGTATACTGTAGTGGTGATGTTGTTATTGTTCAGTATCTAAGTCATGTCTGACTCTTTGCAACCCCAAGAACTACAGCATGCCAGGGTTCCCTGTCCTTTACTGTCTCCCAGAATTAGTTCAGATTCACATCCATTGGATGCTGTGTAACCATCTCATCTTCTCCCACCACCTTCTCCTTTTGCCTTCAATCTTTTCCAGCATCGGGGTCTTTTCCAGTGAGTCAGCTCTTTGCATCAGGTGGCCAAAGTATTAGAACTTCAGCTTCAGCATCAGTCCTTCCAATGGATATTCAGGGTTGATTTCCTTTGGGATTGACTGGTTTGATCTCCTTGCAGTCCAAGGGACTCTCAAGAGTCTTCTCCATTATCACAATTCAAAAGCATCAGTTCTTCAACTCTTAGCCTTCTTTATGGTCCAACTCTCACATCCATACATGACTATTGAAAAAACCATAGCTTTGACTATATGGACCTTTGTCGGCAAAATTATGTCTCTGGTTTTTAATATGCTGTCTCGGTTTGTCATAGCTTTTCTTCCAACGAGCAAGCATCTCTTAATTTCATGGATGCAGTCACCATCCACAGCCCAAGAAAATAAAAATCTGTTAACTATTTCCACTTTTTCCCCTTCTATTTGCCCTGAAGTGATGGGACCAGATGCCATGATTTTTGTTTTTTGAATGTGGAGTTTGAAGCCAGATTTTTCTCTCTTCTCACCCTCATCATGAGGCTCTTTAGTTCCTCTTCACTTTCTGCCATTAGAATTATCACATAGAGTTGCCTGTGCAACTATAATAGGAAGTACAGAACTGTACTGTAGTGGTGGAGACCACTACAGAAGTGATAGAATTGAAAACACTCTACTGAATCTTTCAATTAAAAAAACAGGAAGTCTCAAATACTTCATAGCTAGCAAGACTCTGATCAATTTTTGAATGCTGTTGGTATTTAGAAAACTAGGAGGTAAAAAGACCCAGATGGCTTTGAGTCCCATTCAAAGGTCTGCACAGCAGGTTTGGGGATCCAGGTTCCCTCTTCAGGAGTAATATCAGACAGATATAAGATATAAGATATCTGCAGGCTTCGCTCATAGCTCAGTTGGTAAAGAATCTTTCCGCAGTGCAGGAGACCCTGGTTCGATGCCTGGGTCAAGAAGATCTGCTGGGGATGGGATAGGCTAACCACTCCAGTTTTCTTGGGCCTCTCTTGTGGCTCAGCTGGAGAAGAGTCTGCCTGCAATGTGGTAGACCTGGGTTCTATACCTAGATTGAGAAGATGCCCTGGAGAAGGGAAAGGCTACCCACTTCAGTATTCTGGCCTGGAGAATTCCACGGACTGTATAGTCCATGGGGTCACAAGGAGTCAGACATGCTGAGTGATCTTCACTTTCACTTTTCATAAGATACCTGTTCTTTCTTTACACTTCCCAACCCTGAGGGATGACTGACTCTGGGTATCTTCTGTACCTCCTAACAATCCCATGTGGCATTCAGCAGATGATGCTATCTTCTATTATTATTTCTTTATTTGACATAACACTTGCCCACTCCAGCTCAATGAGACTTTAAACACTTGAATGTTATTCTTCTCCTCTTCCTGAGGACCTAGCACACACTGACTTCTCCATAACAGATGTTCAACAAATGGTTATTGATAAAGTACATTTATTTTATTTCAACAAGTGTTTACTGAGATGCTGAGTTGCATACTTTGATGAGAAGCCTAAGCAAGGCAGAGTTTTCAGACTCTTTAAGAAATTTAGCTCAGTTGAGAAAACTAAGTCCAGAGGAGGAATTGTACAAGGTGATAGACTTAAAAGGAGGGAGTCCAGGATAGTTTTCATGACTGAAACTGCTCTTTCCAGATAACAGGGTACTATGTAATACATTGTCAGGTTGATGCTGACTGCAGTAACAGCTCATTCTTATTTTCTCTGAATATTAATGATAATTATAAACTATCGTGGATTGCACTTTCTTTAGATTATGTCCATCTAGTAGCTGGAAAAGAATTTCTCTGATTTTACTTAGCTCTAATTTAAAAGAAATTATTACATGCCCAGGAAAATATATCCAATCAATGAAGGCAAGATGAGAGATGCATTCATATAAACCTGAAGCTCATGGATCTCTGTGTTGTTTTTTAGTTTTTTACAACTCGTCTTTATTCCTCCTTTCAAATTTCCCTATGACTTTGCAAAAAGAACCAGCTTTCTCTCCTTCTGGAGGCTTCTCCCTGGTCAGGCTAACTTTCCTCGCTAATAGTAATTTCTTATTCAAAGATATAGTAAGTGGAACATGATATTTCACAACCTTCAAAGCCTGAGCAGCACAGGAGTTTCTGTCTGAGAACAGGCAAGAGGGAGACTTGACACTGAGTGAGATCTGGAAGGGGTGTCAAGAGTGGAGAAAGGGGGGCTTCCCTGGTGGTCAGTGGCTGCGACTTTGTGCTCCCAATGCAGGTGGCCTGTGTTCAATCCATGGTCTGGGAACTAGGTCTCACATGCAACAGCTAAGAGTTCATATGCCGCATCTCACAGTTCCCTCATGCTGCTACTAAGACCCATCATAGCCAAATAAACATTTGAAACCAATGAACAACTGAAGAGAAGCATTTGCAAAAAACTAACAAACAAAAAAAGTAAAGAAAGGAAGAACAGAACAGAATGCAACCCAGTCCTAACAAAAAGTATATATGTTTGGAGCTAGATCTTTTAGTTTTATTGGCTCATAATATTTTCAAAAACAACTTTGCACCACTTTCCCTAAGTTTCTATTTTGTGCCTTTTACTCTTAAGTGTTCATTTTCCATGAATGATTTCTAGATTTCAGTAATTTCATTATATTTTCCAAAGTAAAGTATAATTTTTATAAGGCAAACATGTGTTGATCCCCCTTGGAATCAATTCTTGTTTTGTAAAGGGTCTCGCTTCTGTTTTTCCCTCAGTGCTATTATTATTCCCCTGTCATCTCACATTGCCTTTTCATACAATGAAACAGACTCATTATGTTCTATACCAGATATATATTTTGTATAAAAAGTATATATAGGATGTTCACATGTTCCAAATAAAAAATTAAGGTGCACAGCTACAAAAAGAGCATTCTCTTTTGTAAGTTTTTTCTATGAAGTCTCACACAGTGCTGTAAAAATTAAATAATACTTATTTGTACATATAAAGAATTGCCTTCATGAGAAAGAATAAAGTTTTCTGAAAACAATTACATATTTCAGCAAAAACATAAGCATATCAGTTATAACAATGTTGCATTTTATTTTGTATTTTATCAACTATCAAAGTTGATGGCATATTTTTCTGTTCACACTTGCCTAAATTGAGTAACTCTAAAATATTTAATTGTTCTTAAATGTTCATGAATGTCTCTTGGTAATGGTAAGAATAATTAATTTGGAATATCAAGAAATAGCTTACTCTTTTACTGGCCATGGGCCATTGATAACTTATTTTAACTTGCACAGTGGTAAATCAGTAAAAAAATGATTTAAAATGATGCCCTCTGCATTGTTTGTACTTGACAGTGACATGTTGAGGTGCACCTTTTTTATATTTGAAGCAGTAACTCTTCTCAAAATAGAAATTGCACAGTACATTTAGATATCTTATATTTTCAAAAACACATCCCAATTAGATCATTGTTCACGTTGAAAAATATTCCTATACAAAACTGAAAAAGTATTTGCCAAAATTTTCTCTTTTTTTAATTAATTAATTTTTTTCCTTTACATTATTGTGTTGGTTGTGCCATACATTGACATGAATCATCCATGGATATACATGTGTTCCCCTTCCAGAAGCCCCCTCCCACCTTCCTCCCGATTCCCTCTCTCTGGGTCATCCCTGTGCACCAGCCCTGAGCACCCTGTATCAAGCATCAAACCTGGGCTGGCGACTGATTTCACATGATAATTTACATGTTTCAATGCCATTCTCCCATATCATCCCACCCTTGCCATCCCTCCCATATCATCCTCCACAGAGTCCATGAGTCTGTTCTATACATTTGTGTCTCTTTTGCTGTCTCACATACAGGGTTGTCATTACCATCTTTCTAAGTTCCGTATATATGCGTTAGTATACTGTATTGTTGTTTTTCCTTCTGGCTTACTTCACTCTGGATAATAGGCTCCGGTTTCGTCCACCTCAGTAGAACTGATTCAAATGTATTCTTTTTAATGGCTGAGTAATATTCCATTATGTATATGTGCCACAGCTTTCTTATCCATTCGTCAGTTGATGGACATCTAGGTTGCTTCCATGTCCTGGCTATTGTAAACAATGCGGCGATGAACATTGGGGTACATGTGGCTCTTTCAATTCTGGTTTCCTCGGTGTGTATGCCCAGCAGTGGGATTGCTGGGTCATATGGCAGGTCTATTTGCAGTTTTTTAAGGAATCTCCACACTGTTCTCCATAGTGGCTGTACTAGTTTGCAATCCCACCAACAGTGTAAGAGGATTCCCTTTTCTCCACATCCTCTCCTGCATTTATTGTTTGTAGACTTTTGAATGGCAGCCATTCTGACTGGTGTAAAGTGGGACCTCATTGTGGTTTTGATTTCCATTTCTCTGATAATGAGTGATGTTGAGCATCTTTTCATGTGTTTGTTAGCCATTTTTATGTCTTCTTTGGAGAAAAGTCCGTTTAGTTCTTTGGCCCATTTTTTGATTGGGTTCTTCTCTTCCTTCCTATTTTACATGCATTCATCCATGCATTAGTCCCTTTGGAAGAACATTATTAAGTGTCTCTGCTCGTTATTAGAACTAAAGAAACGAGACCAAATTTCTGCCCTCACATGGTTTCACAGGAAATAACAAAGAGAATTAAGATAATTAAACTATTTCACTCAGAAATTAAATTTGTATCCTAGATCTCATTTGTAGCCTGCTCTTAAAAAAAACAAAACTCACTAAAAATTACCAGCAACAAAGTCTTTGATAATATTTTATACAATTTATTGTGTAAATCTTAGAAACACAACCATGCCATCTCATCTAAATGCCTCCCAAGAACAAGTACTGATTCTGATCCCCTACAATAATGACTCTTAAAAGTAGAAATTCAGGTCTAATACAAGACTTCTTTTGCTAGTTAACTAGAGAAAGTTCAGCCTCACTCTACTGCAAGAAATCTAGTTACTGAAATGCAACAAAGCTATGGATAACTGTCAGTCACAAGAAATGTGACTAAACTAAGTCACATTTGACTGAACTAGATGTCCTCTAACTAAGAAATCAGGTAATTATATTAAATGGAACTGTCAGTAGGGTCAAATAGGGTCTGTTCCCAAATTTTAATGTTGAGAAACAATTTAAGAGTGACATAAAAATTTTGTACCTGCTTTGACAACATGATTTTTATACATCACATGATATTGGAAGCATAATGGCTGAATTGGGCAAACGCGTCTTTTAATTTGACCTACTGTAAGTACTGAATAGAAGTAATAAAAAACACTCTTACTTTAGAAATATATATATATATATCATATTAAGAAAGGAAACAGGATACTGAAGCTGGTCTTTTTAAATACATTATAAAGGTACTTCTCAAACCACCTTTTGGACACATTCATCTATATTGATTAGATGCTGTTAGATTGACATTGCCTGATCTGTCTAAATCCATCAATTGCAAAACTGTTGATGCCTGATTCCCAGGATATTTTAGCAACTTGCCTAAATATGAATATTTTCACAAGCCTTTTTACTAAAGGGATCAATAATTATGTGCATATTAAATTTACACATAGTTAATAACAACGACATTAATAATAACAATATTGCTGTTGTTAATGGTGCCCTTTAGCTGGCCACACATTATACTCTTCTGCTTAGGCTGCCATACATAATAAACATTTCATTAGGAATACTTAAAATGTATGCAAGGGATACCATATCCCCAAGAGTATATGCGAATTATAAGGAACCTATTTGGTGTTAGGGTAAGTACATATTCCCTGTAGTTTTCACTGTATTTCCATTCTGGGTGCCACAAATGCTACCATTAAATATGTTTTGCCCACTTAAAAACTGCTTTGTGGGGATGTCATGTCTTAATTATTCCCAAGATAAGGCATAATGCACTGCTGTGATGGGCCTTCAGTTAAACTAGTAGGCATACAAGTTGCCGCCTGGTTTCAGCAGATTTTAAAGCACTAAAGAAACACACTGTACTAAAAAAATAGTCAAAAACTTGTATGGGGGGAAGAAAAATAAGATTCCAGGAGAGCTTTCTTGCCTTTTAGTTTTAACAAATAGAAAGAGGCAGAAAAATGCATTTTACTGAGTGATTGTAAAACTTCTATTGTCTTCTATACCTCATATATTTCAGGTCCAAGAATAAAGAAATATTGGTGCCAAATTTTGCAAAGTAACTAATTTGTGCATAAAAATTATGCAGAGGAAGACAAAGTCAGCTAGTTGCCCTTACAAATCAGGCAGTTGTGCGTGTAAAACAGGTAATGGCATATTTTGCACCAGCAATTACCTTTCTTGCACCTGTGAGTTCCTGTTTTGCATATGTAAGTAGGTCCCTGTTTATTGCGTTTAAAGCTGCCACCTCAGCTTCTTTAGGTAAACTTTATGCTTTTACTAAATGTCACTCTGAAACAAAAAGATGAGGATGTGTCTATGGTAGGTTTATGTGTACGTGTGCACGTGTGTGCCTGTGTGTCTGCTTTTTAAATAACTGTAAAACTGAAGCTTAACTTCATTTGATTTTAACTGCTGTACCTTGCAGGGCCATGTTCAGTGACATAAAATATTTCATTTTGGTTTTACGACATAAATGTCTAAATGTCCCGCTGCTGAGATGTATCAATCAAATCAAAGGTGCAAATTAAATATTATCCAGGTGCCAGGATGAGAGGGGAAATGACACTTCAGTTCACAGTCAACTGATACAGAATGTCTTCACAGTCAATAACAGGCTCCTGCATGGACCTCTCCTGGAGTCATTACTTCAGGGGTCATAAAGTGGGATGCGGCTCTTCTGAGAATTCAGTAGTCCCCTCCCCACCTCCCCACTTATTTTTGTGCATATATGTATAAGTAAAACTGTTACTTGCATGGAAAAAGGAAAATATCAAATCACCTTTCATAGAATCATTCATTTATATGGCCTTTATAAACAATTAAAATCCACAGTGTTTTAAGGACAGTTTACAACTTTTGATAAACTAAAGCAAACCCTGCAACCATTTTTATAATCCCACTGCATATAGTAGCAAGTCAATCTGAAGCTATCAAACTGAATGCTTGAACACTTCTTACTGGCCTATTATTTTTCATTAAATATCCAAGAGGGTGTGCAAGACATGATCAGTCCAGCAAACCACACCACGAGGCACAAATCTAGGAAGCAACATTTTAAGCAAGAATATATCCAATAGAATTTCATTACTTGCTAACTTTATGGCAAATAGCACACTATATTTGTCAGTCTTCATACCAGCCAACTGCATGAGGAAAGTTTATGGTCATGAGTATGGATTTTAGATCTAAGAGTAAGAAGATGTGTATTAAAGTCAGGAAAGAGAAAGTTTTGCTTCTCTTCTGTGGCTCTGAAAGGGTCCCAGATTGTGACATGTGTGCAAGCTCAGTCACTTCACTTGTGTCCAAGTTTTTGTGACTCTTTGGACTGTAGCCAGCCAGGCTCCTCTGTCCATGGGGTTCTCCAGGCCAGAATACTGGAGTGGGTAGCCATTACCTTCTCTAGGGTATCTGACAAACCCAGGGATTGAACTCATGGATCTTATGTCTCCTGCAATCACAGGCAGGTTCTTTATCACTAGCACCACTTGGGAAGCCCAAAGTTGTGACGCAGTTCCCTAATGATCACAGAATGTCCGGCCTTTTCATAAGCACACATTTTGCCATTCATATTTATGTTGTCATTTTTTAAGAATGGTGAGGAACAATCATGTCATACTATGATTTAGAAAACGCTGACTACTTAAAGGCCAGGAGCATGATAAGATTGAGACCACCAGACAATAGAGGGGAAGGAAGAAGTGGAGCAAACTCTTCTCTCTCTTCAGACTGTCTTTTGGCCAAGAGGAAAGGATTAGGCATAGTACGCCATAGAGGTTAAAGAAAAAATAATTTTCTACATGTACAGGGTCATTCCTCCAAACCAGGAGTTAGCAAGCTCTTCTTTGAAAGGTCAGATAGTAAACATTTGTGGACTTGGTGAGCTGTATGGTAGTATTGCAACAACTCAACTCTGCCCTTGTAGCAAAAAGCAGCCCTAGACAATACAGAAATGAAATGGGATGGCTGAGGTCAATAAAATTTTATTTAGCAAAACAGGCAGTGGGCCAGATTTGACTTGCAGGCTGTAGTTGGCTGACACCTGCTCTAAATGAAAAAAACAATATTAAAAAACCTATTACAGATTGAACCAGACCAGTGTCTGTAAAGGTAATAGGTGATGTTTGCCAATGTCAACATTCATGCCTTCCTTCTTAATGACATCTATCTCGTGGAAGCTTTTACAGCTACATTCATGTGTGGGATCCCTAACACCAGGGTTCTTTTCCTTTCATACTCAACATTATATCCCCTTTCCAATTGATTACACTCAGGAAACAATGGTATTGTGTGTATTGGCTTAAGGCTTAACATTAAGAAAACTAAGATCATGGCATCTGGTCCCATCACTTCATGGGTAATAGATGGGGTAACAGTAGAAAAAGTGTCAGACTTTATATTTGGGGGCTCCAAAATCACTGCAGATGATGATTGCAGCCATGAAGTCAAAAGACGCCTACTCCTTGGAAGGAAAGTTATGACCAACCTGGATAGCATATTGAAAAGCAGAGACATTATTTTGCCAACAAAGGTTCATCTAGTGAAGGCTATGGTTTTTCCAGTGGTCATGTGTGGATGTGAGAGTTGGACAGTGAAAAAGGCTGAGCGCCGAAGAATTACTGCTTTTGAACTGTAGTGTTGACGAAGACTCTTGGGAGTCCCTTGGACTGCAAGGAGATCCAACCAGTCCACCCTAAAGGAGATCAGTCCTGGGTGTTCATTGGAAGGACTGATATTAAAGCTGAAACTCCAATACTTTGGGCCACCTCATGTGAAGAGTTGACTCACTGGGAAAAACCCTGAGGCTGGGAAGGATTGGGGGCAGGAGGAGAAGGGGAAGACAGAGGATGAGATGGCTGGATGGCATCACCTACTCGATGGACACGGGTTTGGGTAGACTCCGGGAGTTGGTGATGGAAAGGGAGGCATGCTGCAGTTCATGGCGTCGCAAAGAGTTGGACACGACTGAGCAACTGAACTGACTGATGTATGTATGTATGTATGTATGTATGTATGTATGTATGTATTTATGTATGTATGTATTTATGTATGTGGAAGGTGGTGGGTATCATATGATAGGCATAGCACTTTAGCTAGAGGTATGCAAAGAATATAAAATAAAGAAACCCATGAAAGTTCTTAGGAGTATTTGTGTTGAAAAGTATTTGAAAAGGAGAAACATTAATTCATACATTAGATAAACAACTAAAGCAACAAAAAAGTCATCTCTTCTTTGTTCCTTTTATCAAAGATGAAGGAGGAGGAGGAAGAAAAGAAAGAAGGGGGAAGGTAACAATGCCTACCATGTACCAGGCTTAATGTTTCATGTACTTATTCTAGCAAATTGATTTCCAGCAAAACTCCTATGAATTAGGCTGTTACTAAACCCAGTTTATACATGAGGAAACTGAGCTCAGCAAAAGTTCAGTAATTTATTCAAGGTCACCCAGCTAATCAGTGACAGCAGGAATTCTCCAGAAATGCTTGATCAGTATTTATATGGAAAATCATTTCTTAATAGCATAACATGAATTCACCAATTCATGTTATCAAACTTGAAAAGCAAGACTTCAACTAAAGCAAAAATCCTATCATTTCAGTTTCCAGTGAACTTGGGAAAAAACTTGTACTGACAGTAATCTCTCTTGGATATGCTTTATATCATGAATTACAAGCATACCTGAAATACAAGTATCTTTGTGCCTCCTTGAACTTCTTACTTTGAGATTTCCCACTGATCCCTCCATTGGTTGCCTCTTTTCAGCCCACCCTGACTATGAGTTTTTGGTTAGACTAGAGCCTATGAATTGTCATCATATTTAGCAGTATAAGGTCTTCTACTCAATAGCCTCTCTTCTGGAAAAAAATATGTTAGTATATGTGTGTGTATTTATATGTATTTATACATATACATAATATATACATAGTGTGCATTTAGGTGTTGTGTGGGTGGGTGGGTGTGTATATGTATGTGTATGGGCTTCCCCAGTGACTTAAACAGTAAGAATCTGTCTGCAATGCAGGAGACCGAGGTCCGATCCTTGGGTGGGGAAGATTCCCTAGAGAAAGGAATGGTAACCCACTCCAGTATTCTTGCCTGGAGAATTCCATGGACAAAGGAGCCTGGTGGGCTACAGTCCATAGGGTTGCAAAAAGTTGGACATGACTGAGCAGTTAACACACACATACACGTGTGTGTGTGTGTGTGTGTGTGTGTGTGTGTGTGTGTGTGTATGATATTTGCATGTAGAAACTACACTAACCAAACATAATTTCTCTATCCTGCCAGTTCTGGTCAACATACCTGAAAGTAGGCTTCCCTGGTGGCTCAGATGGTAAAGAATCTGCCTGCAATAAGAGAGGCCTGGGTTCAATCCCTGGCTTGGGAAGATCCCTGGAGAAGGGAATGGCAACCCACTCCAGTATTCTTGCCTAGAGAATTTCATGGACAAAGGAGCCTGGCGCAGGCTACAGTCCATGAGGTCACAAACAGTGGAACATGACTGAGCGACTTTCACTTTTCACTTTCATACCTGTAAAGTATGCTGAGTACTATATTTCAAATCCTGCTCATGTTGTTCACCCTACTGGAATATCCTTCCTTTGTCCTCATCCTCTTCATGGATTCAAATCAATGAGTAGAAATACTAAATGGCTCCTTAAGCTTCTGCTCAAAATTTATACCATCATTTCTACTTATATTTCATTGTTTAAAGCTAAAGGCATAGACAGAGATGCAGAACTTTCTGGAAAAAAAGCACTGTAAGCCCCATGATAGTGGGCAGAAATGTCTAATCCTCACATATAGAAAGAGAGAATGAACATTTGAGAAGAATAAAAAAGACTTGTCAGAAATTTTGGCTAAGAAATGTAGGAGCACATGGAAAATTTGTGAAGTTTTATTGTCAGTGTTACAATCCACACTTCTTGTCACCCAATATCCATTTTCTTCCTCCTTCCTACACACAGAATGTATTTAATTCCTCTCCAAGGAAGATATTTCGAAGTCCCCCAAAGTCATTGCATCCAACTCAAAGTCCAGGAATGCCAGGATTCTCCATCTGGTCCACATGTGGTTTTCGTTTGGAGATCTAACTCAAAAAAAGTAAATTTAAAAACTCTTCGTTATCCAAGCCCTCTCTCTACCACCCTGCCCCAAGAAAGCAGGAACAATAAGACAAACAAAAATGGAAGAGTGTTATATTATTTTGTTACGGCTTCCACAGTAAAATACTATAGCATCCATGCTCTGTCGTGTCTGACTCTTTGCAACCCCATGTACTGTTGCCCACCAGGCTCCTCTGTCCATGGGATTTTCCAGGTGATAATACTGGAATGGCTTGCCATTCCCTTCTCCAGGGGATCTTCCCAACCCAGGAATTGAACCTAAATCTCCTTCATTGGCAGGCAGATTCTTTACCACTAAGCTGCCTGGCTGGGTGGTTACAACAGTAGAAATTAATTTTCTCACAGTTCTGGAGGTAGAAGTCTAAGATTGAGGTATTGGCCGTGTGGTTTGTTCTGAGGCCCTCCTTGGCTTGCATTCAGCCACCTTCTTGCTGTCTTACATGGCTTTTGTACTGTGTATCCACATCCGTGGTGTCTATGTGTTCAAATCTTCTCTTTTTATGACACCAGTCAGGTTGGATTAGTGCCCACTCTAATGACTTGATTCTAAATTAATCACCTCTTTAAAGGCCCACATTCTAAAGTACTAGGAATGGGACTTCACTGGTGGTCTGATGCTTCTGAATCTGCCTTCCAATGCAGAGGATGTAGGTCCCTAGTTTATGGAACTAAAATCCCACATATCATGGAGTAACTAAGCTCACCCTCGACAACTGGACAAGCCCACAAACTGCAATGAAGACCCAGTACAACCAAAATAAATAAAGTACTGGGAGCCAGTGCTTTAACATATGAACTCTGTTGCAGACACAATTCACTCTTAACAAATGAGAAGTACCTAGCAGTCATTAGTCTAAAGGCCTTTTATGCTGAAAGTAGGGAGATTCTTTGATTAGATAGAACCTGATCCTACTCTGGAAGGGAATTCCTTGCCCATTGTTCTCTGTAGCCCCTAAGGCGCCTGCAGGAGATTCTTCCTTTTCAATATCTTCCCTGACTACATTGTTAATAGTCATAGGGGAAGAGGCCTTCCGTGGTAGCCACTCAGCTGTCCAGGCTACTTCTTGCTTCTATAAAACAGGGACCCAAATTTTGTTTTAAATTTCAAACAGTCAAAGGCTCTTAAAATCTGAGGTCAAGATTTTATTGGTAGTATGGTTCTCTTAAAAACTTAGCAGGCTTGTAATCTTTTATTCCAGTAATACATAATTGCCAGTTTTCATGCTCAAACCTATTTGTAAGGTACTGTTTTCAGATTACACTGTTTCTTAACTTTGTAATTTCTATAGACTCTTCTTTCTCTTTCACCTATCTCTCTATGTCTCTTTCCGTGGTAAACAGGATTCTAAGCCAGGCTCCAAGATTACCACCCCTGGAAGATAGGTCCTGGATCATATGATCCCCTTGAGTATGAGTGAGACATCTGAATGGGATGGTATCAGTGCTGAGATTAAGTTGTGTTTTGTGGTAAAGCTGAAGACCTTTTAATAGATACAGTTATGATCCCTAATAAATTGACTTTGAGTGCACCAAAAGGGAGGCTAACCTGGGTGGGCTTGACCAAATCAGTTGAACCTTTGGATGGAATTTAACTGCCCCCACCTCCTGGCTGGAAATGTCAAGTAAATGAAATCATGACATTCTCCTCTCATGGCCTAAGGGCAACATGAGTGCGCAAACAGGGCACTCTACTGCTGCATTAATAAAACCCTTGGGTGTGCACAGCCAAGTCATTTCTTCCCATTTCAAAACATATATAAATATTGAGTACTAGGATGTCCACCTGACATTAATATGATATTGGATGTCAGTTATATGTCAATAAATACATAACTTCAAATAAAGTCCACATGTTGAAGCCTCAGAGACTCTTGCTGGCCCTGAAGAAGCATATTGCCATGAATGCAAGGAAATTAATTCTGCCAATACCATGTACCACAACTCATCTCCAGAGGATACCTTGATTGCAGCTTTGTGAGACACTGAACAGAGGACCCAGCTAAACTATGCCCAGAGTACTGAGCCATGGAAACAAACAGATAGGTATTTGGGGATTTTAACAGCATTATTGAGATACAATTTACATATTATAAGCTATGAGCATGCTTTTTAACCAGTATGTTTGTGGTGATTTGTTGCAGAACAATGGAAAACACTATCATTATCTTTCCCAAAAGGGGCAGCTATTTTAAGGCTTTCATAATGGAATGGGAAGGCTCCAAGTTATTTTCCTTTTGGTGTATTTGTTGGGGAGAAAGTGGTCTCCCTGTCCTATTCCTCCCCCATCTTAGTTCGCCTCCTCCTCAAAGTTATTTTTCTTTTTGACTCTAGTCATTTAATCTAGCTGGTAGTGTTTACTGGGCATTTAATCCTCGAAAACTTTATATTAATACTGTTTTTTACTGCTGAGGTTCTAGGAGTGATAGGTTTATTCAGCCCTACAAAGCCCACATTTCTGAACCCTATATTTCCTTTCATTCCTGCTAAAAAAAACCAGAAAATTCTGAGCTAATCTCCATACATAGTCTGTAATAACTAAGATGCACTACTGATGTTTGCTTTTCTAGTACCCTGACCTGGGGTTGCCAGTTCAATATGCACTTGTGTGTCCTGCTTCTCAAATGACTACTGATGACAGTTTTCTCAAATACTTTGTCACTGTAGAACAAGGATTACCATATTTTCCGGCCTCCAAAGTCTGTTTCCATATTGTTAATAGAACATATTCTAGATTTCTGCAATGGCAGTTCCCCTCTAGTGTTCCCAGTTTCTGAATTGGTCATGATAGGCTAGACTGAATGCCAACATCTCAGAGCTTAATACAAAAAGTCTTGTTTTCATTTTTGCCTATTCAAAATCCACCACGGGTTAAGCAACCCCCTTCCTTGTTGTCTCTTTACTGTCTGGAACTCATGGACATTAGGATCACCATAGTAGAGGAGGAAAGAAATGAAAAAGGCCTATTGGTTCTTAACTGCCTTGATGTGGAAGTGACACATTTCATTTCCATTTGCAGTCCATTGAACAGACCTGATCATAGGACCCTTATCCAAAAGAAAGAAAAACTGGGATATAAGTGAGCAGTTGGAATATTTGGTGGTCACAGCCTGCCATAGAAGGGTTTAAACATGCATGCTCTATATACTTTTCTAATTAATTAGTCTTATTGTTGATTCCATGTAAGAATTAAGAGGGAAAGCAGGGGTTTTGGGAAAAGAATCAAGGGCAAATAGAGCATAACCAAGCTACAAATGGGAGGAAAGGAGGAGAGCCTGAGGAAAGACAGAAAATAAGAAAAAGTAGAGGATCAGCTTATCTGTATTTTGTTCAAGCCCTTTGAGGCAAATTTGTTTCCTTCTGGAATTGAACATCCCCATGTCCCCCCAAAGAATCCCTGTAGTGACCTGGTTTCCTTCCATGCATGAAAGAATTATTGAAAAATTCAAAGCATGCTTTACTTGAGCACAGTGGTGCAAGGTTAATTTGACCAGTATAAAGTTGTATAGATTCACCTACGTGTACTGCTATACTTGTGAAGTATGGGATTGCATGCCACAGCTGTGCAATAGCATTTATAAGATAATATAAATAACTGCTACAGAGATGTTTTTGCACATAATTACAAAAAATATCAACAGTGAACCTTCAGCAAATCACAGAGGGTCTACATAGTACATTTCTCTCTGGGTAATATCAAGTGAACTCCTCTTTTTGAGAGTTAGGCTCACTGTAGTAAACTTCCAACCTCAGACTGGATCGGAACAATGCCAGAAATCTGGAGTAATAAGTGAGAAAAGGGAATTAAATATCCTAATATTGTCTTTAAATGATCGAGTATAAGCATTTGAATATTTACAAATTGCAGCTGTTGTGCTGATTTTGTTTTTGCTCCTCTATTTGGCATTCATTATAGAGACAAAGTCTAAATATGATATTGCACAGGTTATAAATAGTTTATTAAGTTGAATGATAGCATGCTTTGGTAGAAAAGTTCACTGTACTGGAATTCAGGATTACAAGAGTCTAAATACAAAACTATTATTAATTGATTGTATAAACTCTAGTATGTCACCTCACTCTCTCTGGTCCTGACTTCCCTCATCTTTAAGATGGAAATATCAGTGCCTTTCATGCTTTATCACAAGCATCTAAGAGTGTGTCTGTGGTAGGTGAAATAATGATTCCTAAATCAGAAAACTAAGGCCATGGTATTTGGTCCCTTCACTTCATGGCAAATAGATGGGGAAACAATGAAAACAGTGACAGACTTTATTTTGGGGGGCTCAAAAATCACTGCAGATGGTGACTGCAGTCATGAAATTAAAAGATGCTTGCTCCTTGGAAGAAAAGTTACGACCAACCTAGACAGCATATTAAAAAGCAGAGACATTACTTTGTCAACAAAGGTCGGTCTAGGTTTTTCCAGTAGTCCTGTATGAGTGTGAGAGTTGGACTATAAAGAAAGCTGAACACAGAAGAATTGATGCTTTTAAACTGTGGTGTTGGAGAAGACTCTTGAGAGTCCCTTTGACAGCCCAGAGATCCAACCAAACCATCCTAAAGGAAATCAGTCCTGAATATTCATTGGAAGGACTGATGGTGAAGTTCCAATACTTTGGCCACCTAACGTGAAGAACTGACTCATTGTAAAAGACCCTGATGCTGGGAAAGATTGAAGGCAGGAGGAGAAAGGGATGACAGAGGATAAGATGGTTGGATGGCATCACCAACTCAATGAACACGAGTTTGAGTAAACTCCGAGAGTTGGTGATGGACAGGGAGGCCTGGCATGCTGCAGTCCATGGGGTCACGAAGAGTTGGACAGGACTGAGCGCCTGAACTGAACTGAAAGATATCTATGTCTTAACTTCTGGAGCCTATTAATGCGTTATTTTCCATGACAAAGGACTTCACATATGTAATTGAGGTTAGGAACCTTAAGATAGGTTGAGTAGCCTTTATTATCCAGGTGGACCAAGTCAGTCACATAAGACTTGAGAGCTCCTGCAACTTTCTCCACTAAAGAAGGAAGAGGTAAGTAAGATGGAGCAGAAGGCGACATCAGGAAGATTCCCACTGTAGGAGGATTTGACCCACCTTTGCTGGAGTATGGTCAGGTACTCATAGAAAATCATGAGAAGGAATACAGAAAACATGGAGAAACAAAGGCTAGCCCTTGACCGACATTCAGCAGGAAGGACCCCAGCTCTATAGTTAAAAAGAAATGAATTCTTCCAATGACCAGATTTATCCAAGCGCCTTCTCATAAGAGCTCAGCCATCCAACACCTTGATTTTAACCTCATGAAACTCAGAGCAGAGAAACAAGTATAATCAGGTCACAATTTTCTGACCTACAAAATTGTAAGATACTAAATGATTGTTGTTTTAAGTTGCCATACTTGTGGTAATTTGTTACGATAGTGATAGAAAACTAATAAATATAGCATATAAACATGATCCACTGCACATAAGAATCTTTCTAAAATTTCATATACTGTCAAAAAATCATGTGAATTTTATATGAAACATGATGTAAAAGTGTTTTGAACTCCAAAACAATATTTTAAATTTCCATTTATTAAAAAATTTATTTATTGTACACCATATCGTAGATGTGGTATCTGTATATCTATAAATATATCTAAGATATGGTATGCAATGAAGATATTTTTATATTTTAAAAATATTGTACTTTTGAGTAACCCAAGCACCTCATTACACCAGATGAATCCTAGTTTGAGAGATAAACAATTAAATGATCTTCAAAGTCATTCTCAGTGCTCTTTTTCTAATGTGATTTTATGAAATGTATTAAATTAATACTGAAATTATGTAGAAATGAAAGGATACATACAACCATGTATGGCTTACTTATAGCAAAGCAGGACATGGCAAGCGATAATTTCAGGATAATTCAGCCAACAAAGGAATTTACATTATGGCCCACTTGCAAGCAATGTTTAGCCCTACCAAGTATCTTAGCCATGTGGAGGTTATGTTGCTCCAGATTGTCTGATCTGAGGATCTGAGCTACCCCCAGACACTAGCATGGTCCCACACCCAATCAAAAGGGAATATTGTTTAATGTAAGATGGAAAATAGCAGCATGCAGCCAAAGCACACATTGTGCTCCTGGACCACCAATTACAGCAAATTTTGCTTTAATGTGATGTTAAATGAAAACCCAGCAAAATGTAAGCTACAATAACAGCAAAAATATTCTATGTGGGCTGCATCTGTAGTAAAATTGTTTATCTGTGTTTTGGAGAAAAAAGTTTGGTGTAAAATGAAAGAAGCAACTTCAGTAAAGCACGTGAATAATGATTTGACATGACAATACAAGTTATCATAATAAATTATTTGGAGCAGTAGTTCTTATTATATTCTAGAACAAATTAAGAGATTTAAAAGGCCCTAAAGCCTGCTGCTCACCTGTTTGCAATGTCCAGGTGACTAGTGTTTGGTATTAACATAGTATCACTCTATGAGCATGTATGACAGATAGCAGATTATGCATGGATCTGCCTGTCAGGGGGATATGATTTGTGCATATCTGAACTCCAAAACATACAATCTTAAAATCCAGATATATTTACAAAAGATTATTTGATTAAGATATGCATTCCTACAGATTCTAGAGTTAACCAAACAACTGCCACCAAAATGCAGTAATTATAATAAAACTATATTTTATAATTGCATGCGTGTGTGCATGCTCAGTCTCTTCATTCATGTCCCACTCTTGGGACCCCGTGGACTGTAGCCCACCAGACTCCTCTGTGTATGGGATTCTCCAGGCAAAAATACTGGAGTGAGTTGGCCTGTGCTCCTCCAGGGGATCTCCCTGACACAGGGATTGAACCTGTGTCTCCTATGTCTCCTGCATTGCAGAAGGATTCTGTACCACCGAGCCACTGGGACAGCTCATACTTTATTATTAAGTAATCGCAAAAGAAAAAGAACAGCTACTAGAAGCCATGAACAAATGAAGGAAACTATTTTTTCTGTGGTTTGAAGAAACTCCAGCATTTTATGCATGTGCTCATACAATGAGAATTTTCTGGACTGCATATAAGATGCACCAAAAGATGTCTCCATGTAATTCTGATTCAAGTGTTCAATAAGTACGACTAATGTGCAAATTTTAGTCAGTTTGTAGTTTACTAAATGACAGCTAAGAGTTAGTATGTTTAAAAAAAAGTCTTTGGAATTACATCATGTTATCATTGACCCATAAGAAACAGAAAAAAAGTTATTGCATCTATTGATTTGGTTTCTACCCCGTTAAGAGAACTCTGATTGTTAGTTAATTGGTGTTTCATGGGCCAGATGTTGAGAGTCAGAATTCATATTCAGGAAAACATCAAACAATCACAATTATGGTAGTTCTGATTAAAAAAAAAACAAAGAATTTTGAACTATATTCTAAAATTAAAGATCAATAGTTTCATCCAACCAAATATATGAGCAGTTTAGATTCTGTAGAATCTTCTGTAAAATTGCCACAGTAAGAATAGTAATGGGTAAGGGTGGGATGATATGGGAGAAGGGCATTGAAGCATGTTAATTTTCATATGTCTAATCAATCGCCAGCCCAGGATTGATGCTCGGGGCTGGTGCAGCGAGATTTCCCGGGGGCGGGGAGGGAAGAGGGAGGGGGGTTCCAGAGGGAAAGCATATGTAAACCCATGGTGATATCATGACAATGTATGGCAAAAACAATTAAAAAATAAAAAAAAAGAATAGTAATGGCACGATTCACCTGTGTATGATGGAGCTGGGAATGCCTCAGAGACTCCATCACCTCTAATTTATGCTAGCCTGGCTATTCTGATCTGTGAGCAGGAGAAAATCTGTAAATTATGTCTATTCTTCATGAAGAAGCCCTCCTACTTGGCAATCAACATGCCAAAAAGTTTTTTCTTGGTCTTATTTAATCATACTTCTCTGAAAAACACTGATACACAAAATGATACAACAAAAAGTTACCATAGTAAAGAGTTTCAGGTTTTTAAAGTAAAGTTTTCAGTTATTTAGCATGTATCACTGTCTTTTTAAAACTACTTACTGCATCACTGCCGGAAACCTGGCACTTATTAAATAAACAAGAACAGATGGCCATAATATGTAAATAACTATCACCCAAGTCAAAAATGTCATGATTTTCTGAGGAACCAGGCAGAAATGGATCAAGAAATCTCAAAAACATAACTCAATGGAATGATTCCCTTCCAAAACACATTAATAGTTATGTGATATGCTGTCAAAGGACACCAAAGTTTTAAACACTTGTATACATTTGTATGTATAATGATAATTTATTATAATATTGATTTTATATCATATAATCAATAACATAGGTACCCTAGGACATGTCTCATGGAATCATTTCAACCACACAAATTTGTGAGTGATGTCCTTCCCTGGTTTTTACAAGTTTAACCCATGGTAGATCACTGGGAGGGAAAATACTTTTATTTGTTAATTACTCATTGCCTGGGTTACAGAGCCACTCAAAGAGTACTGAGAACAATTTTGGTATTCTTCTTACAGGTAAATTATTTAGTAACTTTTAGTTCAGCAAGGATCCTACCAGAGCAGACAACAAATACAGCTGAAGATCCAAATGCATCTAGCACATGAGTTGTGCCCCTGCCCCATTATTCACACACTTGTTCTGTACAGTCCTATATGTTGGTGATGTGATACAACTTTTCATTAGCATTGACAATCAAGTCAGGCCCTTCTAAAATATTTTAATCATGTGGGCCCCAAATTGTACCATCTCCTGACCTTCTTGTACGCTTTTTCTTTCTCTTCAGAGCTTTCTCCATATCTGCTCGATTTTTGTGTTCTATTAAGCTGGATCTTATAATGCTAGAGTCTGTTACTTTCCCCAAGGACAGAAGGATGTGTGACCATGACAACTTCGTGCAAATTATATTCAAGCTCCTCAGATTTTAGAAAACTTAAGTTCAAAAGTATGGGGGAGGAGTGAGCAGAATATGAATATATATATATATATATTTATGAAAAGGATGATCAAGAAACTAAGAGCATTGCATGTCTGTTTCACCACCTCTAAAGCTAATTTTGACCTGCTTATAAGGAAGAAAAGAGAATTTGCTTTATCTCTTATCTGTATTTGTTGAAATTCCTGTGTTTATTTTTGTCTTAGTTGTAAATAACAATTTTTCCCCTTCTAGGCTTATTTTGAGAGTTAATCACATTTCTTCATGATGGATTTACCTCCGTTTGGCTCATTGTCCGTGTCTACATATGGACTGTAACTATTGATAAGACATCTTCTTCTTGAATCATTAATCCAGGAATGTACTGGGTTGTTCAAGCAATGAAGAAAAGGAAATTGTTTTGAATCTATCCTAAGAAATATGGCAATTATTATTACATTTGAGCAAAATATTAGAACTGCAGTTATGTGTTGAAAAATATTTGAGTCATTTATTTACTTTCATACTCTTTCTGTGATGTAGGAGGGTTAAATGTGATCCTCATTTATAGGTAAAGAAAGTTACGTATGAGTGACTTGTTGACAGCCACACTAAGAGAGGAAGACATTTCCACCAGACCAGGATGAGCAGAAGGAGAAAAGAAGGTAGAGGAAAAAATGCCTTCTGATTATAAACTCTATTATTTGTGCATTACAATAAAAAATAGTAGACTAATATTACTGCCATAATCTGAATTGTAAGTAAAAGGATTCTTCACAGAGACTGAACGGATATTTATTATCATGAGGACAATAGCTTTACATAAGATAACATGATTTCAGGTCTTTCCATGCAAAATCTTTCATTCTATATTCTCTCATACCTTCTCCCATCCCACCTTCATGCCATCTCATTATGCCAACACTTGTTTCAGTCTTCAGAACACAAGGGTTTCTCAATGAAATTCACCTTTTTGACTTTATTTGTATTCCTGTTATATTCTGTTTACTCCTTGCTAATATAAGAGCTTCAAGTCATGAAGTTCTTGGCCAGACATTATTGAGATTTTCAACACTAGAGTAGAAATAATTATGCTATACATATTTTTACCCAAATTTTCTAGACATCTTGAACTATTGAAGGAAGTAACTAATATGATATCTTTAGTGATTCATTATATTTCCAATGAGTTCTAAATAGTGGAAAGGGTGTTTAGCATGGATGAAGAGGTCAGTCAGTTCAGTGATTCAGTTGTGTCCAACTCTTTTCGACCCCATGGACTGCATCATGCCAGGCCTCCCTATCCATCACCAATTCCTGGAGCTTGCTCAAGCTCATGTTCATCAAGTTGGTGATGCCATCCAACCATCTCATCCTCTGTCTTCCCCTTCTCCTCCTGCCTTCAATCTTTCCCAGCATCAGGGTCTTTTACATTGAGTCAGTTCTTCACGTTAGGTGGCCAAAGTATTGGAACTTCACCATCAGCCCTTCCAATGAATATTCAGGACTGATTTCCTTTAGGATGGTTTGGTTGGATCTCTGGGCTGTCAAAGGGACTCTCAAGAGTCTTCTCCAACACCACAGTTCAAAAGCATCAATTCTTCAGCACTCAACCTTCTTTATGGTCCAGCTCTCATATCCATACATGACTTCTGGGAAAAATATAGCTATGACTAGACAGACCTTTGTTGGCAAAGTAATGTCTCTGCTTTTTCATATGCTGTCTAGGTTGGTCATAGCTTTTCTTCCAAGGAGCAAGCATCTTTTAACTTGTTGGCTGCAGGATGGAGAGATATATGTCACTTAATCTAATTCCTTTAATTTAAAGATGAAGGAGTTAAAGTCTAGACTGGTTAAATGACCTAGTCAAGGCTATTCCATTTTTAATAGAATTTCTTTAATGAATGCATATCGTTTTTAAAGATGTAATTGATATATATGTTTAAGGTGTACACATATGTTTAAGGTGTACCATATGTTGATTTCATACATGTATATATTACAATATGATTATCACCATAGCTTAAGCTACTATCTTTATTATGTCACATAATGGTGAGATTTATGATCTAGTTTTCAGAAATTTTGAGGTATATGATATATTGTTGTTAACTCTAATCACAATGCTGTACCTTAGATCTCCAGAACTTATTCATCTTCCACCTACAAGTTTATATCCTTTGACCAACATCTCCTCAGTTTCCCTAATCATAGCCCCTGGCAACTACCATTCTACTCTCTGTTTCTACAAGTTCAGTTTTTTTTTTTTACAGTCTACATATAAGTGATATCATACAGTATTTTTGTCTTTCTCTGTCTGACTTATCTCACTTAACATATTGCCCTCAAGGTCAATCTAGCGTTTTGTTTTTTCCATTCTACCAAGCAGAATCTTCAAAATACTGTAATTCTTTTTTCTTGAGCTAAGTTACATTTTTGAGGAAAGTTTTTTTACAAGTTTCTAAAGTAAGCACGTTAAAAATATGAGATCTATCTTTTGTCTTTTTAGTAGTGCTATTGAGTTCAGAATAGCAATATGACGTTCATGATTATAGCTTCAATTTCCTGGTCTGAGTATCTCCAGGCCCACCTATACATATTAAAATCATGGACTTGATGGAACTTGATATGTGATTCTCAGTGTGCAAGGGTGAGTTCTTCATCACTAGTGGGGAAGAAAGGACAAGACAATGCCTCCTGAAAGTGTCATTAATTTTCTGCACAAAAGACAGCATATGTAGACTGAATCTCATGGAGGAAAGAAGCTGTGCACTGTCTCTGTTTCATGCTTCATAGATTATTATAAATGTTACTTTAACCCGATCCTTCCCCACCCCCCACCCTCCAGCTAAGTATAAAGCATGGAGATAGCAGATTATCAAAAAAGTATTTTAGAACATATCTACCAAGACTGGGTCACGGGGTAAGGAATAAAATCTATACAACTTGGAGAAGAACATCTCATGGCCTCAAATGAGATAGAAAATATTAGGAGTAGAAATGTAAAGTCTTGTCTCAACATTGTTCCTTGCACAGAATATACTTCACTAATATTTGGAGAAGTTTATAACTCAGAACCATCTTGTAGTCTTAAATACCTCATAAGACAATCTTTGACAGCATGTATGAAAATGATGCATATTATAAGAGCTCTGCGTATCCGAATAATTTTATAATATGAAGGTATTATAAATGTGCAGTTTGTACATTGGATCAAAATACCTGAAGACATATAAATTTATCTCTACCAATTCCTAATAGCCATTGAGATTATAGCAAAATATAAAAATAGGAATGACTCAGTAATCACACAAGATAACCTGATGGAAAAAATACTATCATAGTATTTGATGAACTTCTGGAAGATACAATGTAGATGAAATCTAATTGATAGTGAAAGTTAATAGTGCTGAAAACCAAGATACACATAGAATAAAAAGTTAATTTTCCCACATAATTCAAGACTCCAAACCATAAAGGAATATCACCTCTAGCAAAAGAAGAATTTTAAAAGTTACTGTGAGAAAGAAGCAATCAAATTCTTGGACATTAGAAATATGAAGAAACTCAGATGTATAGAACAGTCTTTTGGACTCTATGGGAGAGGGCAAGGGTGAGATGATATGGGAGAATGGCCTTGAAACATGTTAATTATCATATGTGAAATCAATTGCCAGCCCAGGTTTGATGCTCAGGGCTGGTGTACTGGGATGACCCAGAGAGAGGGAATCAGGAAGGAGGAGGGAGGGGGGTTCTGGAAGGGGAACATATGTATACCCATGGCAGATTCTTGTCAATGTATGGCAAAACCAACACAATAATGTAAAGAAAATTTTAGAAAAATAAATTAATTAATTTAAAAAAGAGAAATATTAGTATCAAAATTTATAAACAAAAAACAATAGGGGGCTAAATTGTTTACTAGTTTTGCTAAAGAAAGGTTATCTGGAATATCAGTATGGATATTCCCAAAATGCAGGACAGAAAAATTAATTTATGAGAGACTGGTAAGAGAAAGTATTTCTCAAAAATAATTTTTTACAAGCAGAATCATAAAGAAATATACAAGGAAATGATAGGAGCACATTTCCGTGAACTTAGAAAAGACAATTTGTCAATTAGAAAAGAGCCTATTGATTGCTTTAGAATCATAAAGATGAAGTCCTTTAAAAATCTGTCCACACTATTGGTAAAGAAGAAAATAGCACAAATTCAATAGGAAAAAAGGAAGCTACTTTCAAGGAGTAAAAAGCACAGACTTTCAGGTGTCTTCTCAGTTACATATGGAAAATAACAACACTGCTCAAAAACTCCAGAGGGGAAAACTGCCAAAACCAAATTTCTGTACTAAAAAAGAAAAGGAAAAAAAAAAAAAGACTACCATTCAAATGTAAAGGCAAGACTACATTTTAAGGATTAATAAGCTTTAGATTATTTTACTACCTGTGCATCCTCTGCAATTCTCAAGAATATTCTCCAGCTAACGAAAAACGAAATTTAATTTAACAAAAATTAAATTCTAGGAAGTAGATATCTAAGATATAAAAACTTGAAAACAGTTAATAATATGGGAGTGAATATCATTATTAAAGAGTCATTGGCCAGATTAGGTATAATATTAAGAAAAGCCACTGAGAGAAAATTCAGTCTGATTTCCACATAATTGTTTGATGATGGAAAACATGAAAGGAAAACTTTGCAATACAACAGAGGTTCCCCAGCCTTTGTGGCACCAGGAGTAGATTTCTTAGAAGACAGTTTTTCTATGGACCAGTGGTGAGGGTATGGTTTCAGGATGATTCAAGCACATTAAATTTATTATGCATTTTATTTCTATTATTATTATATCAGCTTCACCTCAGATCATCAGGCATTAGATTCTGGAGGTTAGGGACTCCTACAATACAGGCCCTGTCTGACTAAAATGAAAGGCTATGAATGCTGATTTTTGAACCCTTAAATATGAAAAATATGTTATAATGTTTGTTAGCATTTTGAATGCAGTCAGTTGTATTAGTTGAGAGAACCTGGGCAATGCATTCGTAAAAAGCAGGCCCTAATTTCAGGGGCATAAACATAATAAGAGTTACTTGGGAACCCAGGCTGGCAAAGACTCTATCTTGAAGCCATCTTGTCAGGATGAGACAAGGGGTTCACGGCTGCAGATGCACAAGGCATGGAAGAAAAAAAAAGATTGTGAGAGACCACATACTGGCTCCCAAACTGGCTTACAAATGCTACAGCTTCTAAGTAACAAATCAAGCCACAGTATCGTGCCCACCTTCAAAAGGACAAGGAGGTATAATGACCACTATTTAGAGGAAGGAAATGTTAAATATATTTAATACAGCCTGTTAATATTCAGGAAAATGTATAGACTTTAGTTTCCTCTTAGGAAAAGTAAAATTGTAATAAAGGGAAAAAAACACAATATCAAAGAAATTTCAGTAACTTCCTGTCCCCACAGAAGTAGGGGAAGCTAGCAATATTGTTAAAGAAAGCATCACGCTTTTATGACAGATCTCAACTTCAGTTTGTCAGTCAAAAGAATGACCTGAGTTGGACAGGGCAACTCTATATATTTGCATATTCTCATTGTAATTGTTTTGAATTTTGAATGCTTGGGGACAATTCTAGTTTAGTCAAAATAAGGGTTTTTAAAAATTATTTATTGGTGTATTACTCTTATTGGAGGACTCAGTGAGCAAGTTCATTATGTTTTATATGTAGAAACGCTTTCATTATTTTGCTAGTCAGTTAGTTTTACAGTGTTCAGAAGACACAGAATTCTAGGTAGTTATCATCATCACATTCTTTTCTAAATTATAAGTTTTACTTTAAAAGTTCATCATTCAGGCTCTGCCCAGTGAACTGACTAGGCCAATCATATAAATGTCTATAGGACAGGACAGGTGAGTGGTACAGGGGGCAGGGCCTCTGAAAAGCTGGAGGGCAGGTGCCCTGTGTTAGGGGAGAAGGGCAACCACTTCATGGCGCCAGCCAGTTGTCCTCATGTGGAAATTATCACCATGGAGGAGTTCAGACCTGTGCAGCCACATTTTCCAATATTCTAGGAGAAGCGGGAGTAGTTTCAAACCTGGCAGTTCTGGGTGTTTAGGTAGACATGTTTATCTCCAGGCAGTAACAGCCGTGAGTTTACAATTAGTATAGAGAATGCAGGGTAGAAGGGCCACCACCGTAACCCTTTACCTAGTTAATCTGGCCTGACACTCAACGTCACTACTATTCATTCTCCACAGCTTGACAAAGCGCTATTTTGAAAACTCAAATTTCATGACGTCACTCCTATTTATAGCCACGCAAGGGCTCCCTGCTCTGTAGGAGCAAAGACGAACACTTACTGTACCACATGGTTTTCATGGCCTGAGTTCTGCCTTCCACCCCAGCTTCATCTTTGACTTCTCTCCCTGTTCAGTTTTCCAAATATTTTCTCCTTTTTGCTTAATATCATTCCTGGATACTTCTAATTGCCAGCCTATCCCTCTATTAGACGCCCAGTTAGCAGCCATGCCTCCTTCATATCACATACCCACCATCACATCCTTCATATCACATACCCACCATCACATCCTTACAGAGTTCTTCCTGGATGCAGTCTCATACTGGTGCCCACTGAACACTCTCACACACCTGTGTACTTTTCCCTTCCTAACCACTTATTACAATCTGACTTCATTAAGGTATCCCATTAGTCTGTGCGCACTGGGAGATAAGAAATGTGTGTCTAGTTCACCATTAGCAATGCAGTGCCTAGCACAGTGCCTAGTAAATAGTGAGCCTGTGCTAAATAATTGATGAATGGAAGAGCAATTGAGCTGCAGTGGGAATGCTGTGGGTCTCGTTGGCTTTTATAGATGATTTTGCCCCTGTGTCTACAATGAAATAAAGACAGCAGAGAATATTTAGAAGGTAAAAGTTAAAGCATCATTTGGATACAAGGAGAGAGATCCTTTTGGAAAATTTCTTACCTTTGGGAAGATTTTATTTGTTGTTCTGATTAAAGGTCATAAAACAAGGGGAATTTTTCTAGAGAGTTGAATTTGGATTAATGTAGAAATAACCTTAAGACTAAGAGTGTCATGTTTTCACTGTTAATAATAAATATATCATTCAACATGTAACAGTAGATTTTGAAAAGAAATGAACATCCTGCAGCATTAAGGCATTATTTGTTTAGAATTGTATTCATTTATTTTGCACTAAGCCACCTTCCAGGATGCCCTAATGGACCATGCAGCAGTAAACATTTAGACTTGAATAGGCACTCTCCCGTCTGACTCTCTTTCCTTCATCTTTTCCGTGTTGGAGTCTGACACTTTATTCGCTTTCTCATTTGAATACCTCCATCAATCAAGTTTGGGAGCTCCATTCTTTCTCTTCCTCGAGGCCTTCATATGAAGAATCACACTCAGTTCTACTTACAGGCACATTTCAGAGGGTGAAAGCATGGACTCTTTATGCTCTGGTTGGAAAAAGAAGCAGGCACTTCATGAATACCAGCGGCAATTTTCCAATGAGAAGAATCTTCTTGATACTTTAGAAAAGAAGCTTTCAGATACAAGTTCTCCAGGTTTCAACAACTTGCTACTCCTTTATTAAAAAAAAAAAAAACAGTTTTAAAATCTTTACTGTGTTATAGATTAGGAACACTGATATTTCAAACATTAAAATGTCATTTGGGATCCTCTTTGAACATTGTGTCTTCAGCATGTAGCTCTAAGGCCTGTTATAATTTAGAAAAATAAGATCATCATGTACTTTATTCTGCTAAACAGTTTGAAAGCTTTCAAGTTGAGTCCTTAGGAAGTTATTTTCCCTCTTAATAGACAATTTAGTAAAAGAAGGTGGAAAAAGAATAGGAAACTGTCAGCTCTATTGATGGTCTTTAATTCATATCTATAGGTTCTAAATTAACTTTTAATGATTGTCCTTACAGCTAAAGAAAAACTAAAGTCGTCATTTCTATTCAGACGGACTATACGGTGAGAAGATGTTTACTGTCTCATAGTATCTCTTTCAAAGAATGATTGAAAAGAAAAATTGTCATTAGAATTTTCACTGGTACTTTGAAAATTCTTTTTCACTTATAAAAGCCATATTTGAAGAGTAAGTAAGGTGCAGGTACCTCACATTAATAAATAAGTAATCATCATATTTCAGGATTATGCTACAGACACCAACTTTAGATTTGCATTTTCTGTGACAGTGAAGGATTTGCATACCCACCCAGTGCTTTCTCAGAGCACAACTTACAGCACATGCCAATCACCTGGACGGGAAAAGACTGTGATTAGTGACCATGCAAAAAAAGAGAGAACTCTAAAGGAGTTAAGCTCATAGTTTTGATCTCATTTTTACAGCATTTATTCCCAAACCAAAATGTTGACCACCAGTGGAGCAGGCCATCTGCTTGCCTCTTACTAACTGAAATAGTGACTTTAGCTCTGAATCAAGCAGGGTCATATTTTTCCAGTTACAAAATTGTGTATGCTAGATTCTCCAGTACTAGAAACTGTTATCAGCTCCTTTCCAACACCCAAATGGAATGATCTCAGCGCTACTTGACATTAATAGAAGAGAGAGGAAAACCTTTGAAGCGGCAGAAAAACATCAATGCCAAGTTCCCAACCCATTTTATAGAGAAACCAACAAAAGATTGAACTCGTTCCTCTCCCACGTCATGCAATTCTGTCTTCAGATGGAGAAGCTGAGGCAACATGAATTGCTTTCATTGACATCGCCTGCATCAGTGGAGCAACCATTGGCACTCAGGAACTTCCCAGGCACACAGACATTAACACACATCCACCCTCTGCTTCTGTGTGTTGTTGTTCAGTCGCTCAGACATGTCTGACTCTTTTTGACCCCGTGGACTGTAGTCCACCAGGCTTCCGGGTCCTTCACCATCTCCCAGAGTTTGCTCAAACTCATATCCATTGAGTCAGTGATGCCATCCAAACATCTTGTCCTCTGTCGTCCCCTTCCGCTTCTGCCTTCTGCCTTTCCCAGCATCAGGGTCTTTTCCAATGACGGTGTTTTCCAATCAGGGTCTTTTCTGTATAAGCAGGCTTATAATTTCACCTACTTCAGTTCTGTGTCAGGTTCTTACTTCTCTCTGTGTAGCTATACTTTATTACAAACTAATGAAACCATATTTTACTAAAAGCCTCTAAGGTAAAACTCAGTTGACTGATTTTTAAAATTTTGTTTATTTTCTCCTGGTCATACAGGACAGAATTTTTAAAACTCTGGTTTCAAATATTATTTCAGAATGAAGTAAGTCAGGTAGAGAAACATAAATATTGTATACTGATGCATATATGTAACATCTAGAAAGATGGAACTGATGAATTTATTTTCAGGGAAAATAAATAGAGAAGAGACCTATGGATGTGGGGAAAGATAAGGAGGGAGCCACTGGACTGCCAGGGAAATCTCTGATTTTTTTGTTTTGTTTTGTTTTTACTGTCTTTGCACTTTTGGTTCTAGTTTAGGTCCAGAGACTGATCTTACTTTAGATAACTTATTTCTAAAACATGATGATGTTTTAAATTTTTTCTGTCAGTTTAATTCTACTACATTTCAGAAACAGGAATCAAATTTTATATTATCTTCATCTAAGCTGAGGGCAGGCCTCCCTTGTGGCTCAGCTAGTAAAAAATCCACCTGCAATGCAGAAGACCTGGGTTCAATCCCTGGGTTGGGAAGATCCCCTGGAGAAGGGAAAGGCTACTATCCACTCCAGTATTCTGGCCTGGAGAGTTCCAGGGACTGTATAGTCCAGGGGTCACAAAGGGTCTGACACGACTAAGCGACTTTCACTTTCACTTTAAGCTGAAGTCAAAGGTTTCTGTGATTAAAAAAAAAAAAAAACGAATATCATTTTTCTCTACATGAAAACTTCTGATCTCAGTTCATTTCATAGCTACCACACATATATACATACATGATTTTTATATTGAAAGAATATTTTTGCCACTTTATTTTTTTTTAATTGAAGAATAATTGCTTTACAGAATTTTGTGGTTTTCTGTCAAACATTGACAAGAATCAGCCATAGGTACCCCGTCCCCTCCTTTTCAAACCTCCCTCCCATCTCCCTCCACATCCCACCCTTTTAGATTGTCACAGAGCTCCTGTTGAGTTCCCTGAGTCATACAGCAAATTCCCGTTGGCTATCTGTTTTACATATGGTAATGTAAATTTCCATGTTACTCTCTCCATACATCTCACATCCTTCCTCCCCTCCTCCCATGTCCCTAGATCTGTTCTCTATGTGTGTTTCCCCATTGCTGCCCTGAAAATAAATTCATCAGTACCATCTTTCTAGATTCCATATAGATGCATCTGTATACAACATTTATATTTCTTTCTGACTTACTTCACTCTGAAAGAATATTTGAAACCAGATTTTTAAAAATTCTGTCCCCATTATTAAAAGTAATAACTGATTTCCATTTCCCCTCATTTTGATGCTATTTGCACTAGAATTTAAGTGGCATTAAATTCTACTTGCAGTTAATTCTAATGGTATACTATGTTCTGAGGGCTAAATATTGATCCCTGCATGATGGAAATAGTATTCAGAGACAAAAATAAAGAAAAAATGTGTTTAATTGTTAGACCACACCCTACAGCTAGCTCAGAAGTACGTATCACTATTTACAAAGGAAAATGAAAAAGGGAGTATAAAAATCTTAGTAATACTTATAACTGGGAAAGAAGTTAAGTTCAGGGCATACAGATGATAGACCAATTATACCACCTTTTTATTCAAAGAACACCACACTTTATTAGTTGACAGACAGTCTGCAAAGTTTAGCTGTAGTTTCAGAATCAATCATGCTAATTTTGATATATATCTGGGTATGTATAGCATACTTCTACCTAGAAATCTCTTATTCTTAACAGTCTATCTTCAAATCCAAGTTTCAGAATAGTTGTCATCCATTCTTTTTTAAAGAAGCAATTCATTATGATTAAATTTTATTGAACCATTTAGAGAAAAGTTTCTGAAATGCAGAAAGTAGAACAAACTTGGGTTTCCTGCCTTTGAGTTCATACAATTAGTCCAGAAACCAGATCTTAAATGGCACAAGGCGATTTTCATAGTTTAAAGAGAGAAGAGAGTAATCTGGTTTATCATGTTCTTATCTTTCAGAAACGTGAGGACCTCTGTGAATGCAACAATAATCATAAAATTAGGAACAAAAGAATCAGATGGAACAAAGCCTTTTTTTTCCTTTTTTCTCCTTTCTTTTTTAGGATTCTAAATCACATACAAAACATTTGTTCTGCTCCAGCTCTTTGTGAACTAATTGGCTCTCCTGGAGGGATAGGTAATTGTACCTGACTACAGAAGCTGTCCCGAAGCTCCCTTGGAAAGCTCCAGTAAGCTTCTAGTGTTAGCAGCCATCAAGGATTTCACAGGTCAGGCATCGGATCGATACAGCTAAAAGCAGCAGGGACTGTAATGTCGACAGCAGGTTTCAGAAAGCGCTGCAAGTGCCAGTTTGTTCCTCTTCATGCAGAAGCTCAAGACAGCTTAATTAACCCTTAGAAAATACAATTTATCCAGAGGCTCGGCAGGTCCCTACCAGGCCTTATTGGTGAACTGATAGGAGAGATACTATAGCTGGCAGCGCTGAATTCCCATTTCCCCCTTTAATGCTGTTTCAGTTAGGATGCAAAGAAAACATGATTTTCGGTGGATGTGTTCATCCTGTCCTGAAGAGCCTGCAATAGGAGGCAGCTTTAGAGGGGGGTTGTTAGAACTCACATGTGACTTCAGCAGGAGCGAGGCTGGCCTGGGCATTGATCATCCGAGTCCTGGGGCGAGGCAGTGGGGTGTGTGTGTGTGCATGTGTATGTGTGTACGTGGGTGTGTGTGAACTGGATGTGTGTGTGAGGGAAAATAAGATGTGTGAGGCGTGTGTGTGTGAGTGTGTGAGAGAGAGAAGGGGAAAGAGATAGGGGGAGCAAAAGCATTTTGTACTTTTTCACTGATGTAAATGCGTCCATGAACTTATTTAAAGATATCCTCTTATTCATTGTCTATTTTTCATGTCTGTAGTATATAGCCAAGATAAAACAAGTCAGAAAATATTTTATATCCCCCCAAATATTTTACTTGAGAAGACAAAACACCAGCTGGGGTGATGGAGGAAGAAGTTAATTTGTCCTATATATGTGCTGCAGTCCATGGGGTCGCTAAGAGTCGGACACGACTGAGTGACTTCACTTTCACTTTTCACTTTCATGCATTGGAGGAGGAAATGGCAACCCACTCCAGAGTTCTCGCCTGGAGAATCCCAGGGACAGGGAGCCTGGTGGGCTGGCGTCTCTGGGGTCACGCAGAGTTGGACACGACTGAACCGACTTAGCAGCAGCAGCAGCGTATTATAGTCAAACCCTCATCTCCAGAGTTGCCTACTGTGCCACAGGTCTTTTCCCCTAGTACAGTGCTTCCATGCTAAGGCAAGCAGCCGAAGAGACATAAATGAAGGTAACCAAATACAGAAAATATTTAAAGTTAGTGGGGCTTGAGGAATTGTGGCCACATGAATGGTCTGGTGCGGTTCATTTAAATTAATTGTATCTACTTATATTCGCATTCACATTCACATTCACATTAGCTACATTTTAAAAATTTGTATCATTTCAATTAATTCCTTTAAAAGTATTTTCCTGGGTTTATATCTGTGGTCATTAGTGAGAGTTCATGGCATTCAGGTTCCAGAACAGCGAACCCTTGCAGGGATACAGCGCAGATAGATGCCATCTCCCTTCTGCTGGCTCATTTCCACTTATGATCAGATGCAAAGTAGATTGAAGTGGAAGAAATAAATCTAAATACAGATTAAATGTGCATAGGATCAAGCATGATTTCTTTAAAATAATTTATAACAAATGTAACACACACAGAGCAAAAACAATCCTATTCGATGACAGGAGAGAATCCAGTACTCTTCACCCATCACCAGTCTTTCTCCCCAGAGTGGCAGCATGTAACCACTCATGTTTCTGGCTTTTCTATAGGTTCTTGCTGTTGTTGTTTTAGTTGCTAAATCATGTCCAACTCTTTGCGACCTCATGGACTGTAGCCCGCCAGGCTCCTCTGTCTGTGGAATTTCCCAGGCAAGAATACCGGAGTGGGTTGCCTGTTTTTTCTCCAGGGGAACTTCCTGACGGAGATGTTGAACCTGAGTTCTGTTTGGCAGCCAGATTCTTTACCACTGGTCTACCTGGGGAGCCTTTTTATAGGTACCAGTGTGTATTTATTCAACAAATACATACTGAACAGTTACTATGTGCGAGGTAACTTTTTAGACCTAGATGAAAAGGCAACTGAAAGAAAAGAAGAAAGAAACAGGGACTTACATCAAAGAGTTTATTTAGTAAGGTGGTTTATTTGTTGAGTAGACAAAAGATAGCCAAACAAAAACATACACATAATATGTCAGGAAGTGACTATAAAGAAGCATGGAGCAGGGTAAGAAGTTGGGAGTTTCTATCGTTATCATCCCTTATAGCATTAGTTGGGGAAGTTATCTCAAAAAGGTAACACTGAGGAAAATTAGGGGGTGAAAAAATAAAGAATAGTGTTCCATGTAGGTACCTGGGGGAAGAGCTGTCCAGGCAAAGGCAGCATGTGCAAAGGCCCTGAGGTTGAAGTGTGCTTGTCCTGACCACAGATGAGCAAGAAAGATATTGTGGTTGAAGCAGATTATGCTTGGGAGAAAAAAAGCAGGACTTTTGGTCATGGGTATAGTCAAGAGCCAGCTCATGTAAGGCCTGACAGGTCTTTCCAAGCATTGCACTGCTAGTAAGAGCAGAGCTGGGACTTGAACACAGGAATAACTGTGTGTACCTAACCACCATGCTGTACTGACCCCCTCAAACTAGAATTTTGTTTCACGTGTGATCAAAAGGGAGTCATCTATGCTGTATCCCTTTTGTCTGCATGCCTGCATGCTAAGTTGGTTCAGTCATGTCCGACTCTGTGCCTATGGACTGCAGCCTGCCAGACTCCTCTGTGAATGGGAGTCTCCAGGCAAGAATACTACAGTGAGTTGCTGTGTGCTCCTCCAGGGGATCTTCCCAACCCAGGGATCGAACCCCATCTTTCTGAAGTCTCCTCCATTGGCAGGTGGGTTCTTTACCACTAGCCCCGTAGTGGAAGCCCCTCCCTTCTGTACCCATGGTCTCATTCTGGTTCATCAGGAGTTGATTGCAATTCTAAATTAACAAACTTATTAACTGATCAGCAATGACATCTCCACCTGAAAACAGACATCCATGTCTTCTAGCTGTATGTTAGGAGAAGTGACAGAAGCTTTATCAAGAATTACATATGTCTTCCAATAAGACTTCCAAAAGGCTGAATACAGACCCAGTCCTTGACTAGTGACACTGAAAAGGACCACAGAGGTTAACCAGTCAACCCTCTTCATTCTATAAACAAGGGGGGAGAAAAGGCCTAGAGTGATTGTTTTCTTTTCAAATTCAGAAAAGTAAACCACCACGGAGATGATCACTGATCTAGTAGCTAGATTTTCTACCTCAGTGTCTCGGATGGCCCCTTTTCATCCTCTCTTGTCTTTCTGACTAGCTCTGCCCCAGTCTGCTCCTCCAGCTTCCAGTTTCTGATAGTACTAAAAATTCACACTATGAATTTTTAAAATTCTTATGGCAGGATATAAGAAAAAGAGGAGGCATGAAATCCCTCAAGCTCATTTTCATTGTACTGTCCTTCTCTTCAAACTGCTCACTGAAGCACCTAGAAAACAAAAGGATAACATATATTTGTGAATTTCACTTTCTTTCTACACCCTTGTGCTGTGAAGTTCAGCAAAATGGCTGAAGAGTGAACGATGGGAGGGTTGGGGTTGGGGGAGGAGGTGAGGCAGGGAGGGCTGGAAGCATAGCATAAACTCACTCATCAGATGACCTGTGATGTGATTTTTTTTTGCCACGTGATGTGATTTTGAGCAGGTCTCTTAATGGATATTAAGCCCTAGATTCCTCTTGTGCAAACTGAGAGCTTGAATAGATAATCTCAAAGTTCCTGTCAGCATTAAATGAGATTTTAAATTCATGCCATCAAAGGACCAGCACCTAGCTGTCACAACTTGTCCCCAAAAGCCACACACCATTCTTCTACTGCTGAGATTTCTGTACATTTCATATAACTACCATTCAAATGTGGCATGCACTCCTAATTAGCACTTTATTAAAGCTCAGCTCGGGTGTCTGTAGTCCATTTTTCAAGATGACTTAAAAGAAATCAGAATTTGTATGCTATTCATTCCCTCTAAAAAGCATATTTTCAAGATGTATTTAGGCAATAGTGCTTTTCCAAAGCATAATTGTATCCTAATGTAAAAACTGCAAATATATTTCTTTTTTCCATGTTTGGCAAATCCTTAAATGACCTCACATTTTAGCATCATTATATAATACACAAAGGAAGACGCATTTTATGTGAACTTATACACATAAATAGGATTTTAAAAAATTCTTGACACATTACCGTATGCTCCATCCTTTTTATGGATTATGAAAGAACAGAAGACTAATATACTAACTGAAGTTTAAGAATTTCTCAACATCATCTGAATTTCTATGGCATTTACTCCATTTCATGACACATTTAAATGTCAGTCCGTTAACAGGGTCCTCAAAGTGTTTATATGTTGACTGCATTTGAACAAGACTTTTTATATTTTCTTTTTGCAACCAATCAATGCTACTGTGTCTGAATCACAAAGATGAGAGACCATCAGGTTTATTGACAGATGTTGCACGTTCATATTACAGTTATTGCAATGTTTTCATGATCAAAGTGGAAATAACAGAATTAGCAAATACATCTGTTTGTTTAATGACATTCCCAACATAGCTTTTGTGCTCTAAGAACTATTTAAAGTATCATGATACCATCTAAACTAGCCAGCCATATCTTTCTTCAGTTTTTACCTGGCTTCATATTTCTTCATAAGCTTATCATTATCTGAAATGATGCTATAAATACATATCCATACTGTCTCCAATGTGAGTTCCCTGAATGTGGAAAGCTTGATGCTAATCTTGTATCTCCAGCCCCTACAAAAATATTGAGCACATAGTAGATATGAAGTAGATATTTGTTGGATAACTAAACTTTGGATTATTTGTATGCATTTGTAAAGAAGAATATACAACATTGAGTTTATACACTGGCATATATCCATAGTATATATTTAACATTAAGAAATCTCTAAGGCAGATAATTCAGATATAATAAACATGATTGGATATTTACAAAGTCATCTTAAGGAGACTGAAGGTCTCTATAGCTAAGTGTGAAACCTGGAGATATGTATTTCCTGGCCTCATTCCAAAAAATGTTAATGGGGAAATAGCTAAATTTTTAATAATGATACATCGAAGAAGAAATGGCATAGTAAGAAAACAGGAATAGAATGCAGTAGAAGTATAGAAATATAGAAGCCAGAAATTTTAAAATTGATAATGTGCCAAAGTCAGAAATGCTTCAGAACCAGAGCAACTGAGGCACCAGAAAAGAAAGACAAGGTGCTTCCTCTAGCTCACACACTACCATCCTCCTTTACTCTGATTCTAACCTTACAGACCAGTCCTTTGATTTCAAATTGTCTTCCTGATGAGGGGCAGCAAATACAAGCATTACCCTCTCCAGAAAGGGGATCTCTGATAATAAATTAATGAAACATATATCTAGTATATACATGACCTTTATTATTCTAAGCTCATCTGTGAGAGACTGTCCCACCCTCAATATGAGACAACATCAATTTCGTGAGATTCTAAGGCTGAGATCTAGGCTCCAGGATAGTGTGTTAGAACTGACTTGATTCTTCATGATGCAAAGTTGAGGAGGCTTAATCAACAAACTGAGGAGGCTCACCATGACTCAGGATCTGAGATCTGTCAGAACTGTGACTAGCCAGCTTTCATCTGCCCACACTCCTACAACCAGACACAAATGAATCCATTAATTTAATTAGTGTAAAGAAGATGTCATCGTATGCCAAAATATATACAAAATTCTGTATCCTTACAGAGACCTTCCATTTTCCACTTCTTTTTAACAATTCTTAAGTTATTTGGCCACGGGACTGGAAAGGGTCAGTGTTCATTTCAGTCACTAAGAAAGGCAACACCGAAGAATGCTCAAACTACCGCACAATTGCACTCATCTCACACGCTAGTAATGATCAAAATTCTCCAAGCCAGGCTTCAGCAATACGTGAACTGTGAACTTCCAGATGTTCAAGCTGTTTTTAGAAAAGGCAGAGGAACCAGACATCAAATTGCCAACATCTGCTTGATCACCTAAAAAGCAAGAGAGTTCCAGAAAAACATTTCTGCTTTATTGACTGTGCCAAAGCCTTTGACTCTGGATCACAACAAACTGTGGAAAATTCTGAAAGAGATGGGAATACCAGACCATCTGACCTGCCTCTTAAGGAACCTATATGCAGGTCAGGAAGCAACAGTTAGAACTGGGCATGGAACAACAGACTAGTTCCAAATAGGAAAAGGAGTATGTCAAGGCTGTATATTATCACCCTGCTTATTTAACTTATATGCAGAGTACATCATGAGAAACGCTGGGTTGGAGGAAGCACAGGCTGGAATCAAGATTGCTGGGAGAAATATCAATAACCTCAGATAAGCAGATGACACAACCCTTATGGCAGAAAGTGAAGAACTAAAAAACCTCTTGATGAAAGTGAAAGAGGAGAGTACAAAAGTTGCTTAAAGCTCAACATTCAGAAAACTAAGATCATGGCATCTGGTCCCATCACTTCATGGCAAATAGATGGGGAAATAGTGGAAACAGTGTCAGACTTTATTTTGGGGAGCTCCAAAATCATTGCAGATGGTGACTGTAGCCATGAAATTAAAAGACGCTTACCAATTGGAAGGAATGTTATGACCAACCTAGACAGCATCTTACAAAGCAGAGGCGTTGTTTTGCCAACAGATGTGCATCTAGTCAAGGCTGTGGTTTTTCCAGTGGTCATGTATGGATGTGAGAGTTTGACTATAAAGAAAGCTGAGTGCAGAAAAATCGAAGCTTTTGAACTGTGGTGTTGGAGAAGACTCTTGAGAGTCCCTTGGACTGCAAGGAGATCTAACCAGTCCATCCTAAAGGAGATCAGTCCTGGGTGTTCATTGGAAGGACTGATGTTGAAGCTGACACTCCAATACTTTGGCCACCTGATGCAAAGAGCTGACTCATTTGAAAAGATCCTGTTGCTGGGAAAGATTGAGGACAGGAGGAGAAGGGGATGACAGAGTATGAGAGGGCTGGATGGCATCACCGACTCAATGGACATGAGTTCGGGTGGACTCCAGGAGTTGGTGATGGTCAGGGAGGCCTGGTGTTCTGCGGTTCATGGGGTTGCATAGAGTTGGACACGACTGAACAACTGAACTGAACTGAACTGAAGTTATTTTGAGTTAAGACAAGGAACATACATTCAACATCTTTAAAATCCCTGACAGAGAGCAATCCCAGCCTCAAAAAGGATGGCAAGGAGCATATACCTATTACCACTCCATAGATATCAAGCATAGACAATGACACTTACTGCATTAGAATAAGATAGTTTAATACTCAGTGATACCATGTCATCATAGTATCACAGATTCCCCTTGTCTTTCAAATTCCATGGCATCATTGGGCCAGATGAATACTCTAATACAGTGGGTTGGGTTGCAGCTAAAGAAAATAAGGTCAAGGGTTCACCACCTTTTATAGCAACCAGAAAACAAGTTAGTAGTCACAGCATAATCACCTTGACTAACTTAGTGATGCTGCACAGCCATCCACAGAATTTGCTCAGTATCATGAGACAGAGAGAAGGTAAAGTGAGAGTCAGTCGTTCAGTTGTGCCTGACTATTTGTGACCCCATGGATTGTAGCCTGTCAGGCTCCTCTTTTCAAAGAATTCTCCAGGCAAGAATATTAGAGTGGGTTGCCATTCCCATCTCCAGGGGATCTTCTGGACCCAGGGGTCAAACCTGGGTCTCCCTAGACAGGCAGATTCTTTATCGTCTGAGGCACCAGGGAAGCACATCTACAGAATCTGTTCAGTATAATGAGACAGAGAGAAAGAAGGAAGCAAAGAAATAATAAATTGTGGGGAGAAGGAGGTCTCATCCCCTGGTTTGGTTCAGTTCCAAAATTAAAGCGTTTTCTTCTAAAGAGTATCATTCTTTCATGGTGACAGCTCGCCTTGGAATTCTCTAAGTTGCTTCATTCATTGTTTAATCAAATAACTATAGAATGTAAATATATAAAATTTTTTCAGAGAAAAGGCAAAGCGATTGAGGTTGAATAATTACTCCCAAATCTCAAAGACACCAAAAGAGCCCACTTGGCATTGCAGAAAAATTTGAATCGTTCGAGTACAGAACCAACATGAAAAGTACTCCTAGTATGCTGAAGAAAAGGATAAGATGATGTAAATCATGAAAGAAAAAAAAATAAGAATAAAGAACAAATGTACAAACTGTAAAAAATAGAAATAAGAAGGAAGAAATCCAAACAATTTGAGTAAAGTAATAAAGGTATAAGAGAAGAAACCACTTCTCATCTAAAAAGTTTTGAATTTAGAATTAAGGGACTTTCTTGTTGGTCTAGTGGTTAAGACTTCACCTTCCAGTACAGTTGGTGTGGGTTTGATTACTGATCAGGGAGCTAAGATCCCACATGCCTTATAACCAAAAAACCAAAATATAAAACAAGGCAATATTGTAGCAAATTCAAGACTTTAAAAATGGTCCACATAAAAAAAAATCTTTACAGAAAAAGAAATTGAGAATGTTCACCATTATAAATCAAGAGAGAGATGCTTGCTGCTGCTGCTGCTGCTAAGTCGCTTCAGTCATATTTGACTCTGTGTGACCCTATAGACGGCAGCCCACCAGGCCTCCTGTCCCTGGGATTCTCCAGGCAAGAACACTGGAGTGGGTTGCCATTTCCTTCTCCAACGCAGGAAAGTGAAAAGTGAAAGTGAAGTCGCTCAGTCATGTCCGACTCTTCACAACTCCATGGACTGCAGCCTACCAGGCTCCTCCACCCATGAGATTTTCCAGGCAAGAGTACTTGAGTGGGCTTCCATTGCCTTCTACATGCTTACCTACACATATTCTAGTGAAATGTTTGATTCTTAAGCATAAAGCTAGATTCACTGTAAAGGAACAGCTAAACTGGTCTTAGAATGCCAGAAAAAAATAAACATCTGTGGTACTTTGAGAGGAAATAGTTGATTCAAGATTTTATACCCAATCAAGCTGTTGTTATTATGTGAATGTCATCTTAAGATAAGCAGTGTATCAAAAAATATACCATTTTGTACCTTTTTACCAAATAAAAAAATTTGCCCCAGGTTACCAGGAAATTAATCAAATTTTAAAGCTGAATAATGAGGAAGAAATGCCAAGTTTGACTGCCAATGAGTATTGATATTGGTTAAAAATTTAGAGATAGTCCAAAATAGTATTGTCCTATTGGAAAAATATTGACTTTGTGGAATACTAAAAATGTTCTAGGCTTTAAAATTGGTTCTATAGTTGAAAATTTAGGGGAAATTTTGCATAATACAACTTCCTAGAGAAAATTCACCATACTTATGATTATATTAGTCTCCCTTAAGATGCCTTTTGGACTTCCCAGGTGATTCAGAGGTAAAGAATCAGCCTGCAATGCAGGAATCACAGGAAATGGGGGTTCACTCCCCAGTTGGGAAGATTCCCTGGAGGAGGGGTGGCAGCCCACTCTAGTCTTCTTGCTGGAAAATCCCATGGACAGAGGAGCCTGGTGGGCTGCAGTCTATATGGTTGCACGACTTGGTGACTAAACAACAACAACAAAGATGCCTTTAAATTAGAATATCAGAGTAATTGTGTTTACCTCTGCATTATCTAGGTAGCCTTACTGTGAAAGAGTTCTTTCTACGGAATACACCAATGTATTATAAAACAAAGTATTTTGGAAGTCTCTAATTGGAAAATGCTATCCTCAATAATTTGATAAATGTACCTAAAGATAAAACATAAAGGACAAATTTGCAGAGAGATGCCTACTATAAAGGAAAAGAGGGATCAATATGACAAAAATTAAGGTGACAAAGAATGGGAGAATTATGGATGGGAAACTAACAAAGAGCAACACAGTCTTCATCTTTTATTTAATAAAATCAGAAGTTATCTTAATTTTGAATTACAAATAAATATATGTCTAAGAATTATTTTTGAAGTTGAACACTTGAAAATTTAAATGCATTTGCCTAATTACAGATCAAGGAGGACATAAATTATGAGTTCAATGCTATTTTATTCACATTATTAATTTTAAAGATAGCAGTTTAGGAAATCATGAGACTGAATGTTATTTATATATCCAAAATTTTTGTATGGAGCCAGGACTGCATTAAAAGTAAATCCATATCTTATATATAACTCTTTATTAAAGGAAGAATAAAAACTAAATAAAGATTGGAAATTGCTAATATTTTCAGTATCTTTGCATGTATGTTTACATGTGAGATATTCATTTTCCTTGTTTTATAACTTTAAGTGCTTTTGATTTTGAATTTACATCTTCTCTGGTGGCTCAGACAGTAAAAAATCCACCTGAAAATACAGGAGACCAGGGTTTGATCCCTGGGTTGGGAAGATCCCCGGGAGGAGGGCATGGAATCCACTCCAGTATTCTTGCCTGGAGAATCCCATGGACAGAGGATCCTGATGGGCAACAGTGCATTGGGTTGCAAAGAGTTGGACGTGACTGAGCAATCAACTCTTTCACTTTTCTGCTTTATAATTCCTCTATATGCAAAGGAAAATCTGTATTAAAAGAAGAATATGTTTCTTGAAGATCCATAAAGCACTTGAGCCAGGGTTGTTTTTAATCAACAGCCAGCCAGAGTCCTATTTAATTAAACAATTCTTGGTAGCTCAGCTGGTAAAGAATCTGCCTGCAATGAAGGAGATCCTGGTTTGATCCCTGGGTCAGGAAGATCCCCTGGTAAAGGAATAGGCTACTCACTCCAGTATTCTTGGGCTTTCCTGATGGCTCAGATGGTAAAGAATCCACTTGCAATGTGAGAGACGTGGGTTTGATCCCTGGGTTGGGAAGAGCCCTTGGAGAAGGGCATGACAATCCATTCCAGTATTCTTGCCCAGAGAATCCCCATAGACAGAGGAGCCTGGAGGGCTACAGTCTGTGGGGTCACAAAAAGTTGGACAGGGCTGACCAACTAAGCACATAGTACAGCAATATCTGTATATACATTTTCATTGTTTATTTTTGTTTTACACTGATACTTCTTTTGTAACTATGGAATATTTTATTTTTAACAGAAAATTTATTTCAAAAATTCTGATTTTAGCAAAATACACAATATAGTCATATCATCAACACATTTTGGTGTAAAAGTATATATATATTCACACATACATCTAGCTGTATAAATATGTATATGAATATGTATGTATGTGTTTTATATGCATGCATTTTATATATCTTTTATAATATGTAACTATTTCATCTTCCTTCCCACATAAACCTAATACTCTGGCATTGGCCACACAATACAGACTATAGGATTATATGAAAGACAAAAATAGACAAGAGGAAAACTGAAATTAAAACATGTTTATATCAAGGGGTCAATGGGATTCATTAATGGTGAAGCAGAAAGACCTCAGTACAGGAACAGAGAACATTTTTGAAGCTATAAAGTGGACAGTGGGGCTAACAAGCCAAAGCAAGAGTGTCCTAAGTGCAGAATAAGAGGGGAGATTTCTTAAACTGCTCAAGCATCGATGCAACTGATCCTAAAAGAAGTCAACTCAAGGATTTCGTCTAATACCTTCCTCAGCTCTCCTGTTTTTCATTTCATTTATTTTATTTATATATATATTATATCCTTTTTCTTGATTTTTCTTAGGACTCCTCAAAGTGCTATTTATAAATTCTTGAAATATAAGCTAAATTAATATGATGTTTACCACTACCACTATAGAATTACTTCATTTTATTTTATTTTTTAATTTTCTTTACTTTATTGTGTTGGTTTTGCCATACAATGACATGAAACCGCCATGGGTTTACATATGCTCCCCCCTCCAGAACCCCCCTCCCTCCTCCCTCCCGATTCCCTCCCCCTGGGTCATCTCGGTGCACCAGCCCAGAGCATCAACCCTGGGCTGGCGATTGATTTCACATAAGATAATTAACATGTTTCAATGCCTTTCTCCCATATCATCCCACCCTTGCCCTCTTCCACAGAGTCCACGAGTCTGTTCTATACATCTGTGTTCCTTTTGCTGTCTCGCATGCAGGGTTCTCGTTACCATCTTTCTAAATTCCATATATATGCGTTAGTATACTGAATTGTTGTTTTTCCTTCTGGCTTACTTCACTCTGGATAATAGGCTCCAGTTCCGTCCACCTGAGTATAACTGATTCAAATGAATTCTTTTTTAATGCTGAGTAATATTCCATTGTGTATATGTACCACAGCTTTCTTACCCATTCATCACTTGATGGGCATCTAGGTTGCTTCCATGTCCTGGCTATTGTAAACAATGCAGCGATGAACATTGGGGTACACGTGTTTCTTTCCATTCTGGTTTCCTTGGTGTGTATGCCCAGCAGTGGGATTGCTGAGTCATATGGCAGTTCTATTTGCAGTTTTTTAAGGAATCTCCACACTGTTTTCCATAGTGGCTGTACTAGTTTGCATTCCCACCAACAGTGTAAGAGGATTCCCTTTTCTCCACATCCTCTCCAGCAATTATTGCTTGTAGATTTTTGGATGGCAGCCATTCTGACTGGTGTAAAGTGGTACCTCATTGTGGTTTTGATTTGCATTTCTCTGATAATGAGTGATGTTGAGCATCTTTTCATGTGTTTGTTAGCCATTTTTATGTCTTCTTTGGAGAAATGTCTGTTAGGTTCTTTGGCCCACCAGAAAATTACTAGAGCTAATCAGTGAATATAGTAAAGTTTCAGGATACAAAATCAACACACAGAAATCCCTGGCATTCCTATACACTAACAATGAGAAAACAGAAAGAGAAATTAAGGAAACAATTCCATTCACCATCGAAACAAAAAGAATAAAATACCTAGGAGTATTTCTACCTAAAGAAACAAAAGACTTGTATATATAAAACTATAAAACACTGATGAAACAAATCAAAGAGGACACAAACAGATGGAGAAATATACCGTGTTCGTGGATTGGAAGAATCAATATAGTGAAAATGTGTATACTACCCAAAGCAATCTATAAATTCAATGCAATTCCTATCAAGCTACCAGAGGTCTTTTTCAGAGAATTAGAACAAATAATTTCACAATTTGTATGGAAATACAAAAAACCTCGTATAGCCAAAGCAATCTTGAGAAAGAAGAATGGAACTGGAGGAATCAACCTACCTGACTTTAGGCTATACTACAAATCCACAGTCATTAAGACAGTATGGTACTGGCACAAAGACAGAAATATAGATCAATGGAACAAAATAGAAAGCCCAGAGATAAATCCACACATCTATGGACACCTTATCTTTGACAAAGGAGGCAAGAATATACAATGGAGAAAAGACAATCTCTTTAACAAGTGGTGCTGGGAAACCTGGACAGCCACTTGTAAAAGAATGAAACTAGAACACTTTCTAACACCATACACAAAAATAAACTCAAAATGGATCAAAGATCTAAGCATAAGACCAGAAACTATAAAACTCCTAGAGGATAACACAGGCAAAATACTCTCCGACATAAACCAAAGCAGGATCCTCTATGACCCATCTCCCAGAATATTGGAAATAAAAGCACGAATAAACAAATGGGACCTAATTAAAATTAAAAGCTTCTGCACAACAAAGGAAACTATAAGCAAGGTGAAAAGGCAGCCTTCAGAATGGGAGAAAATAATAGCCAATGAAGCAACGGACAAACAATTAATCTCAAAAATATACAAGCAACTCCTGCAGCTCCATTCTAGAAAAATAAACAACCCAATCAAAAAGTGGGCCAAAGAACTTAATAGAATTACTTTAAAACAAATCCCAGGGATCAGTTTATTTCATCTCTAAATGTTTCATAAATCTCTTTTAATTAGTATATTTTTTCTTCCTCTTTGTTTCTTTTACAGTTTATTTTTTAAAGAGACTGTAGAGCTTTCCACATTCTGTACCCCACTGCTTGCTTTGCTGTGGGGTCACTTACATGTTCCCTTAGTCTATGTGTTTTCCATAGACTGGTGGTAACATGCAGAGTCTTTGTGTTGGGATCTCCAAGATCACCTTCAGGTTCAGTGATTGATTAGACAAATTCACAGGACTCAGCATATAGTCATATTTTTGGCTATGGTTTATTACTAAAAAAAGATATTAAGAAAGTCAACAAATGGTAAAGATACATGGGGACTCCAGGTACAAGCTTGCAAATTTCCCAGCATAGTCACACAGTATTCACTTAGCAGCAAGTGAAGTGAAGTCGCTCAGTCGTGTCCGACTCTTTGCAACACATGGGCTGTAGCCTCCCAGGCGCCTCCGTCCATGGGATTTTCTAGGCAAGAATACTGCAGTGGGTTGCCATTTCCTTCTCCAAGAGATCTTCCTGACCCAGGGATTGAACCTGGGTCTCCCGTATTATAGACAGATGCTTTACTGTCTGAGCCACCAAGTGACAACACTCATAAAATGCCATACACTTAGGAAGCTCACAGGAAACTCAGTGTTTAAAGTTTTTATTAGGGGCTGATAGCTCAGCTGGAATGGCCAATTACACTCATCTCACACTCTAGCAAGATTATGCTCAAAATGTTTCAAGCTAGGCTTCAGGAGTACACGAACCAAAAACTTCCAGATATACAAGCTGGCTTCTGAAGAGGTAAAGAAACCAGAGATCAAATTGTCAGCATTTGTTGGATTATGGAGAAAGCAAGGGACTTTCAGAAAAATATCTAGTTCTGCTTCATTGACTACACTAAAGCCTTTGACTGTGTGGATTACAACAAACTGTGGAAAATTCTTAAAGAGATGGGAATATCAGACCACCTTACTTGCCTCCTGAGAAACCTGTATGCAAATCAAGAAGCAACAGTTAGAACCAAACATGGAACAACTGACTGGCTCCAAATTGGGAAAGGAGTACAACAAGGCTTATTTAACTCATATGCAGCATGTGCTAAGTCACTTTAGTCATGTCTGACTCTTTGTGACCCTATGGACTATAGCCCGCCAAGCTTCTCTGTTCATGGGATTTTCCGGGCAAGAATACTGGAGTGGGTTGCCATTTCCTCCTCTAGGGCATCTTCCCAACCCAGGGATCAAACTGGCATCTCTTAGTTCTCCTGCATTGTCAGAGAGGGTTCTTTACCACTAGTGCTACCAGCAGCAGCGCATACATCATGAGAAATGCCAGTCTGGATGAATCACAAGCTGGAATCAAGATTGCCAGAAGTATCTACAATCTCAGATGATACCGCTCTAAAAGTGAAGGGCAACTAAAGAGCCTCTTGAGGAGGGTCAAAGAGGGGAGTGAAAAAACTGGCTTGAAACCCAACATTCAAAAAACTAAGATCATGACATCTGGTCCCATCACTTCATGTCAAATATAAGGGGAAAAAGTGGAAGCAGTGACAGATTTTTCTCTTTTTGGGCTCCAAAATCACTGTGGATGGTGACCACAGCCATGAAATTAAAAGATGCTTGCTCCATGGAAGGAAAGCTATGACAAACCCAGACAACATATTCAAAAGCAGAAACATCACTTTCCAATAAAGGTCTGTATAGTCAAAGCTATAGTTTTTTAAGTAGTCATGTATGGATATGGATATGAAAGTTGGACAATAGAAAAAAGGCTGAGCACCAAAGAATGGATACTTTCAAACTGTGGTGCTGGAGAAGATTGTTGAGAGTCCCTTGGACTGCAGTGAGATCAAACCAGTCAATCCTAAAGGAAATCAACCATGAATATTCATTGCAAGGACTGATGCTGAAGCTCTGATGCTTTGGCCACCTGATATGAAGAACCAACTCTCTGGAAAAGACTCTCATACTGGGAAAGATTGAAGGCAAAAGGATAAGAGGGTGGCAGAAAGTGAGATAGTTGCATAGCATCACCATCTCAATGGACATGAATTTGAGTAAACTCTGGGAGATAGTGAAGGACAGAGGAGCCTGGTGTGCTGCAGTCCATGGGGTTACAAAGAATCAGACACAACTTAGTTACTGAACAGCAACTACACTTCATGCGGGCACCTTCTGCCTGGCACACACCACTATTTGAGATACCCAGAAAGAAAGGGTGTTAATCATTAGTCAGCTAATTCAAACAGTTAAGGCACAGTGAGGCATTCTTATCAGGGAATGGAGGTAAGTCTCTCGACATCCAAGCTTCTAGATACCAGTCAAAGACCAACTTTAAGCAGGCTTTAGTAAGGATTAGGAAACTTGGGCCTCCTCTGTTAACTATTATCTGTGCAGTCTCAATATGATTGTATCTTTTGGTGTTTTTTGTTTGTTTGCATGACTGTTTTATAGGTAGAATCTTCTTGCAGAAAGCTCATAATTCCTGCTTCTGTTTATTTTTTATGTTAGTATCTACTTATAATGAATGCTTAAATCCATTATTTCATTTAGGATTAAAAATTATGGTATTCTATTTCTATTTTCATATTTACTAACTGAAACAATTATATTAAGAGAAGACTTTTCCTAAAATAAGAGAGATAGAAGTTCATTTCACACAGAACAGGCAAATGAATTCTTAAATTGCTTGCTTAGCATTCTCAAAGGTGACCAATGAGATTTTTTTTCTTTAATTATTATTATCTACTCATGTATTTAAACATATTGCATACATTTCAACTCCTTTGTGTGTTGTTGTTGTTGTTGTTTTACCCTAAGACATGTCTAGCTCTTTTTCTACCCCATGGACTGTAGCCCACCAGGCTCCTCAGTCCATGGGATTCCCAGGCAAGAATACTGGAATAGATTGTCTTTTCCACCTCCAGGGGATCTTCCCAACCCAGGGATTGAACCCAAGTCTCCTGTGTGGGAAAGCAGATTCTTTTCCACTGAACCACGAGGGAAGCCCTCCAACTCCTTACAGTTATACTGCTTAAATTTGATTGTCTTTGGCCATTAAGAGATTTCTTCATGTTGGCTCTTGGGTTCTGTAGTTTTTAATTAGTTACCTTGCTTTCTCCAATACTTTGGCCACCTGATGCAAAGAACGGACTCATTGGAAAAGACCCTGATAATGGGAAAGATTGAAGGCAGGAAGAGAAGGGGACAACAGAGGATGAGATGATTGGATAGCATCACCAACTTGATGGACATGAGTTTGAGCAAGCTCTGGGAGTTGGTGATGGACAGGGAAGTCTGGTGTGCTGCAGTCCATGGGGTCACAAAGAACCAGGCACGACTAAGAAACTGAACTGACTGACCTTGCTTTCTTATTGGACATGATGTTCCAGGATTACCTGGTATTTTCCCTACCTCAGACTTGGATTCAGCCAAGGAATTCAATCATATTCAAACAAACCGAGCAGCCTTGCTTTGTTTATTGGGAATTGAGACCACACTTTGGGCCTATGCTATTCATTGCTGTTAGGTTAGTTGTTTCTAGGCTATTCAGTAGACAAATCTAGTAAATGTGTTTGTTTGCTTTTGCTGTGCTTTTAAGAGAAAATACACATGATATCGTATCAATATTTCTAACTCAAATGTAGAATCTGAGCCATTAATTCCCTTAATCTTATACTTGTTTCTCTTCTCTCTTATACCAAGACTTTTAGTTCCTAATGATATTAATGTACTTTTTTTTTACTATACATAGGTAATAGTTACAGAATAACAACACCAAGAGTAGATTACCAAAACAGTTTAATTTGTTTCTATTGTTTTGGTTTTTAGGATGTATCACTAAGAAATTTCAATTGATTTACTATATTTTAATCTCTTACATTAATTATTTTCTGGATGGTTATGCCAACAGTTTACTACAGAGTTGACTCATTTGTCTTCTTTTAATTTTGTGTTTAACTTTTTGCATTTTTTCATTTTGACTTAATTTTTCATATTTCCATAAAATAACATTCATAATTATAAACTCAAGTCTGTAAAACAAGATATACAACTTTTTAATCTTCAATATGTAGATCTTATCCCTTTTTCCTGTCCTATAGATAAGTATACAGTTTTCTCCAACCTACTTTTCTTTTTCATTTAAAAATATGTATTGAAAATTATTCCATATGTGTATATAAAAATGTCCCTTATTTATTTTTACAGCTACCTATCTCCATTGTATGAATGTAATTAGTTCACATTCAATCAGACACCAATTGATGAGCATTTGGGCTCTTTCCCATTTTTGTTACTATAAATAACTCTAGTAAATAGCCTCATACATATGTCTTTCATAGTTTTCCAGAGTATCATTGGGATAGATTCCTAGAAATGAGTTTTCTGGGTCAAAGGGTAAATGTTTATGTAGTTTTGTTAGATGTTGCCAAATTTTATTCCATGGGGGTTGTACTGTTTTTTATTATCATGAGCAATATATGAGTGTGTATTTTCTCATAGCGTTGCCAACAGATGTCAAATTTTTGGATTTTTGCCAATCTGATAGAGGAGAAATAGTATCTCAGTGTAATTTTAATTGGCTTTTCTCCTATCATGAATAAATTTGAACATCTTTTCTCATATCTTTAAGGGCCAGAAATATAAGTAGAAAATATATAAAAAGTATGATCTCCTATTAACAAGTAAATATATTTCAAATAAACAAGTGATGATTAATAAGAAACACATCAACATAATATGTAGTACAAGTGTATCAGATTTCAATATATTTACTCAAAAAAGGCTGAAAAGCATTTTCCCTTTCATCATCCACTACCCATTTCTTAAGGGTTCTTTTAGCTTTTAAATTTTGAAGTTTTAGGTAATAAATTCTGCTCAAATTATTTTGACCTTTCAGTAAAATAAAAGGAAGATAAATACAAAATAATAATTGTCTTGTAGCATGTAAAACTATGAATGGCCATCAAAGAAGTAAATTTTCGGACTTTTCTGGAAGACATCATGCAGATGTGATTAAAATTGCAAAGGAGTATACTGGTCCTAATTGCTGAAAATTAAAGATAATAGAAAGGATAACTCCCAGAGAATTTCTCATTTCTTGGCAAATATATATTCCTAAAAGTTACAGAGGAGCCTTTATGTCCAGAGAAAAATTAAAAGAATTTTACTATGAAAACCAATCTTCTTCCAGGAAAAATACATTTTAATTCTGGGAGGGATTTATGAGGGAGAAACATGTTAGGTACCTGAAACATAGAATGAAAGGGAAGCAGAAGAGTGAAGATGCCAAAAAGAAGGTATATGTGTGGGAGGAAAGGAGGTGGAAGTATTTCAGAAAATCAAAGGCTCTGAGGGAAGAAGCAAGTGTGTCTTATAGACTAAAATAATATTGGGTAAGGTAACAGCAGCAAGTTGATTCTAAGTGTGATAAAAAGGCATGGAAGAATATTGCATTTATTTAAAACTATTTTTTTCTGCTGTGAAGAAAATGTGGTCAGAGGAGAAACTGACTGATGGAGCTTTAATCATGAAGAAATATTTTATAATACCTTTCTCTCAGAAATTATCAGTTCAAATAGATATATAAATTTAATAAAGTCTGAACTGATTAACATATTGATAATTCTGTAACCAACTAACATAGAATACATATGCTTTTCAAATTTCCATGGGATATTTTTAACTAATTATCTATAAATTATTAAGACCTATAGCAAAATCCCATTAAACTGAAATAGGATGAGCATATTTTCTTATTACATTTCAAAGGACAAGAACTTTTCTTGCCCAAAATATTTCTTATTATAAACAAGAAATGCAAATCAAATCTCTCAGTAGTAGAAAAGAATTTCTTATAAAAAGTCAGCTAAAAACACAGAATCTGTAGAACTCAAGAAAAGTTGAACAAGTCTTGTTAAATTATGTGGGATAAAGGCAAAAACCACAGAGTAAATTTATGGCTCTATGGTCTTTCCAGTAGTCATATATGGATATGAGAGTTGGACTGTAAAGAAGGCTGAGCGTCAAAGTATTGATGCTTTGGGACTGAGATGTTGGAGAAGACTCTTGAGAGTCCCTTGGACTGCAAGGAGATCAAACCAGTCAATCCTAAAGGAAATCAGTCCTGAATATTCATTAAAAAAGACTGATGCTAACGCTGAATCTTCAATACTTTGGCCACCTGATGCGAAGAGCTGACTCATTAGAAAAGACCTTTATGCTGGGAAAGATTGAGGGCAGGAGGAGAAGGGGAAGACAGAGGATGAGATGGTTGGATGGCATCACCAACTCAATAGATATGAGGCTGAACAAGCTCCAGGAGTTGGTGATGGACAGGGAAGCCTGACATGACTGAGCAACTGAACTGAACTGAATTGCTTTACAAATGTGTTAGTTTCTGCTGTACAGCAAAGTAAATCCATTATATGTATATATATATCCCCTCTGTTTTGGATTTTCTTTACATTTAGGTTACCATAGAGCACTGTCCTTTATCTAGCCCATCTTTGCATGAAATATTCCCTTGGTATCTCTAATTTTCTTGAAGAAATCTCTAGTCTTTCCCATTTTGTTGTTTTCCTCTATTTCTTTGCTTTGATCGCTAAGGAAGGCTTTCTTATCTCTCCTTGCTATTCTTTGGAATTCTGCATTCAGATGGGAATACCTTTCCTTTTCTCCTTTGCTTTTCGCTTCTCTTCTTTCCACAGCTATTTGTAAGGCCTCCTCAGACAGCCATTTTGCTTTTTTGCATTTCTTTTCCTTGGGGATGGTCTTAATGGACTCCGGGAGTTGGTGATGAACAGGGAGGCCTGGAGTGCTGTGGTTCATGGGGTCGCAAAGAGTCGGACACGACTGAGCGACTGAACTGAACTGAATAGAGCACTGAGTAGAGTTCCCTGTTCTATACAGGAAGTTCTCATAAGTTATGTTTTATACATAGTAATGTATATAGTCAATCCCATTCTTCCAATTCATTCCACCCCCCCAACCCCACCTTGGTAACCATATATTTGTCTTTACATCGGAGACTATTTCTGCTTTTCAAATAAGTTCATCTGTATCATTTTTCTAGATTGCACATATAAGCGATATTATAGGATGTTTGTTTTTCTCTTTCTGACTCACTTCACTCTCTAAGACAGACTCTAGGTCCATTCATGTCTCTGCAAATTGCACAGTTTCATTCATTTTTATGACTGAGTAATATTCCACTGTTTATGTGTACCACATCTTCTTTATCCATTCTTCACAATGGTCAGCTCTTACTTGATAAACAATAGCATCAAAATGCACAAAGCAAAAACTATTGCACATTCATGTAGAAACAAACAAATAAATACAGTGAAGAAATTGATACCCATCACATTTGAGAGATTAGGACTAAAACACTGATAAAGATATCTTAAATAATGTAATTTATAAGATTTATTTAACTGAATTATACATAATGTCATAAATTATAGAGAACATATTTTATCTGTATATTATACTACACAAATTATTTGCAAACTATGCTACCATATTTTAAGCTCACACAACCTCTAACAATTTGAAAAGTAAAATTTGTGCAAGCAAGTCTTTCTAATAACAATAAGAAAAATACACTGTACCAAGAAATTAATAACAAAGTTATATATTTGTAAACCAAGGTATTCTAGATAAGATCAGTAGCTGAACTGAATCTTTGGCTCATTCCCCAAATTAGCCATGCTCCAAACACATTAAAGTGCTAAAAATCATAGTGATAGTAGACTTCTTAGGAGCAATTGTAAGTGCAGAAAGATAATGAAGTAGTGCCTTTTGTGCTAAGATTTTTTTTAAAACAGTCAAGTTAGGTGTGTATATTAGTTTGTATATTAGGTTTGTATATTCACAAACTTTAAGGTTTAAGCTTAAACCAATACAAATGTATTACCTTATAGTTCTTGGCTCATGATGCTCTTCCTGCATCTGTAAAGCCAGCAATATTGCAGCTCTTTAATTTTTCTTTCATTGTCACTTCTTCATCTAACTGCCTTGAAGGGACTCACTGGATTAGATTGAGCCTGCCTGGATAGTCCAGGACACTTTTCCTGTCTCAAGATCTTGAGCCTTAATCACATCTACAAAGTCCTTTTTCCACATAATGTCAGGGCTTGGAACATTGACATCTTTGAAAAGCTGTTATGCTGACCACCACACACCTGTCAAGGTATCATGTAAGTTTAAAGAAAATGAAAAAAAAAAAAAAGCCCAAAAGAAAACTATTAATATGGTAGGATTCTAAATTAACAGTATTTGTCTACTTTTAATACTTTCTGTCTTGGCATTCCTTGCTGCTACTGAAAAGTTTACTGTCAAGAGGGAAATAGAATCGGCTGTACCCCAATACAGAATAAAAAAGTTTAAAAAACAAAGGGAGGAAAGTAAAAACAACAAGTTCATACTGTATAGCACAAGGAACTATAACTATTCTGTGATAAACCATAATGGAAAAGAATACAAACAAGAATGCGTGTATGTGTGTGTGTGTAGGATTCTGGAAGGTTGGTAGGGCATATGGACTAGCATCTCCTCTCCGTTTGACCTCTCCTAAAGTTTTTCCATTTATTGTAACTTGTTAGTTCCACATTCTTTACAAGGACCTCCTGCTCAAAGACAACTCATGCAAGTGGTTACTATCAGTTCCAAACAGGGCAAGCAGTTTCAGTCAGGGGTTCTTCTAACAATAGTAAAAGTGCAAATGAACATAATTTTTCCATATGTAGAGCTAAAGAGTAGGAAGGACACTCTGGACTATATACATATATACATAAAAGTCAAAACAACTTCCTACTTCAATCTAACAAAAAGAAAATTAAACGAATCTACAATACAGCCCCAAGTATCAATGTAAATGCAAAACAAAACAAAGCTTTCCCAACTCAAATGCTAACAATGTGTTTTATGTGTATTAAGAGAAAAATACTCAGTGAGCAAGTAGGTCATTTCTAGAATAAAAGAGTAGGAAATTTGACACTATAACTTATCTCTAGTAATTGGGTAAAAATCATATAATTATTAATATATGGCAATATAATTTATCTCTGATAAGAAGATGGAAATCCTGTAATTGTGTTGTTAAGTGCTAAAAGGCATTATATTAACAGTTAACTATACCAAGCTTTTTTCTTTCATTTGCTAAAACTTCCTTACTAAACTATAAAAGGAAAGATCCTTCTTTAACATAATAAAACTGTCTCAACCCAACATACCCCATGAGTGACACACTGAATTAAATCCTTGTAATGTCAGGGAGGAAACAGATGGCTCAAGACAATGTCCTTGAAGTTACAGTCAATCCAACTAGAGGACAATAATGACACATTTTGAAAAGAAGGAGATAATTTATTTTCTTTAGCTAACATTACTATCTATCATAAAAAAAACCAGGAAAACAATTAAAAAATGTTAAAAAAAAAGATCATTATAACACAAACATGTAAAATTCTATAGCTTTTCTGCCTATCAACAAAAGCAAGCTGGAATATAGTGAAAGACTGCATTTTAAAAGCAGCAAAAAGACATAGCACCTAGGAATGTAACATTTTTAAAAGAAAAAAGAATATGGAACATATATAAAGAAAACTAAAACATTTTATTAAATATTTCACAAAATCAAGGTTATCAAAAAGTCATTTTAAAAATCATTAAAAAGTCACCATTAAGTCATATGTTTGTTATGTTCTAATTTTCTGTACATTAGAAGCACACCATAAAAATATCTCTTGCTGGATAGCTATCTAGCTAGGCAAAGTTTGGGCAAAACTATATCTCTGCTAGAAGAAATTGCTTAAAAATTATTCTGTATTTATCAAATAAAATATTATAAGCAAAATCAAATGTACATTATGAGATAACACTTAATAATATAGAAATAACATGAAAATTGTTATATCTCCTTTATTACTATATAATGAGTATATACTAATTACTTGAACGTATTATATAAGCAATAAAGGTATTACTTATATAATCAGTATATAATAAATACTTAGCACAAAAGAAAGGATTATGAGAGAAAATACTCACATACAAAAAATAAATGAATTTGAATATGTAAAATATCTTAACTATAACATAACTCTCTCAAACCAATATACCAAAGTATATATTACTTACATAATCACTACAAACAAAGCTAATGGAGGTGATGGAATTCCAGTTGAGCTATTTCAAATCCTAAAAGATGATGCTGTGAAAGTGCTGCACTCAATATGCCAGCAAATTTGGAAAACTCAGCAATGGCCACAGGACTGAAAAAGGTCAGTTTTCATTCTTATCCCAAAGACAGGCAATGCAAATGAATACTCAAACTACCACACAATTGCACTCATCTCACACACTAGTAAAGTAATGCTCAAAATTCTCTAAGCCAGGCTTCAGCAATACATGAACCATGAACTTCCAGATGTTCAAGCTGGTTTTAGAAAAGGCAGAGGAACCAGAGATCAAATTGCCAACATCCACTGGATTATCAAAAAAGCAAAAGAGTTTCAGAAAAATATCTACTTCTACTTTATTGACTATGCCAAAGCCTTTGACTGTGTGAATCACAATAAACTGTGGAAAATTCTGAAAGAGATGGGAATACCAGACCATCTGACCTGCCTATTTTTTTTATTAGTTTTGCCATACAATGACATGATATCACCATGGGTTTACATATGCTCCCCCTCCAGAACCCCCCTCCCTCCTCCCTCCCACCAGGAAATCTCGTTGCACCAGCCCAAGCATCAATCCTGGGCTGGCGATTGATTAGACATATGATAATTAACATGTTTCAATGCCATTCTCCCATATCATCCCACCCTTGCCCTCTTCCACAGAGTCCTCGAGTCTGTTCTATACATCTGCGTTCCTTTTGCTGTCTCGCATTCTGGGTTCTCGTTACCGTCTTTCTAAATTCCATATATATGCATTAATATACTGCATTGTTGTTTTTGCTTCTGGCTTACTTCACTCTGGATAATGGGCTCCAGTTTCGTCCATCTGAGTAGAACTGCTTCAAATGAATTTTTTTTTTAATGCTGAGTAATATTCCATTGTGTATATGTTCCACAGCTTTCTTATCCATTTGTCAGTTGATGGGCATCTAGGTTGTTTCCATGTCCTGGCTATTGTAAACAAAGCAGCGATGAACATTGGGGTACACGTGGCTCTTTCAATTCTGGTTTCCTCGGTGTATATGCCCAGCAGTGGGATTGCTGGGTCATATGGCAGGTCTATTTGCAGCTTTTTAAGGAACCTCCACACTGTTTTCCATAGTGGCTGTACTAGTTTGCAATCCCACCAACAGTGTAAGAGGGTTCCCTTTTCTCCACATCCTCTCCAGCATTTATTGCTTGTAGACTTTTGGATGGCAGCCATTCTGATTGGTGTAAAGTGGTACCTCATTGTGGTTTTGATTTGCATTTCTCTGATAATGAGTGATGTTGAGCATCTTTTCATGTGTTTGTTAGCCATTTTTATGTCTTCTTTGGAGAAATGTCTGATAAGTTCTTTGGCCCACTTTTTGATTGGGTCATTTATTTTCCTAGAATGGAGCTGCAGGAGTTGCTTGTATATTTTTGAGATTAATTGTTTGTCCGTTGCTTCATTGGCTATTATTTTCTCCCATTCTGAAGGCTGTCTTTTCACCTTGCTTATAGTTTCCTTTGCAGTGCAGAAGCTTTTAATTTTAATTAGGTCCCATTTGTTTATTCGTGCTTTTATTTCTAATATTCTGGGAGGTGGGTCATGTAGGATCCCGCTTTGGTTTATGTCAGAGAGTGTTTTGCCAATGTTATCCTCTGGGAGTTTAGAAACCTGTATTCAGGTCAGGAAGCAACAGTTAGAACTGGACATGGAATAACAGAATGGTTGCAAATAGGAAAAGGAGTATGTCAACGCTGTATATTGTCACCCTGCTTATTTCACTTATATGCAGAGTACATCATGAGAAACGTTGGGCTGGAAGAAGCACAAGCTGAAATCAAGATTGCTGGGAGAAATATCAATAACATCAGATATGCAGACAACATGACCCTTATGGCAGAAAGTGAAGAGGAACTAAAGAGCCTCTTGATGAAATTGAAAGAGGAGAGTGAAAAAGTTGGCTTAAGACTCAACATTCAGGAAACTAAGATCATGGCATCTGGTCCCATCACTTCATGGGAAATAGATGGAGAAACAGTGGAAAGAGTGTCAAACTTTATATTTTTGGGCTTCAAAATCACTGCAGATGGTGATTGCAGCCATGAAATCAAAAGACGCTTACTCCTTGAAAGGAAAGTTATTGCCAATCTAGACAGCATATTGAAAAGCGGAGACATTACTTTGCCAACAAAGGTCCATCTAGTCAAGGCTATGGTTTTTCCAGTAGTCATGTATGGATGTTGGACAGTGAAAAAAGCTGAGCACCGAAGAATTGATGCTTTTGAACTGTGGTGTTGGAGAAGACTCTTGAGAGTCCCTTGGACTACAAGGAGATCCAACCAGTCCATCCTAAAGTAGACCAGTTTGGGGTGTTCATTGTAAGGACTGATGTTGAAGCTGAAACTCCAATACTTTGGCTACCTCATGCCAAGAGTTGGCTCATTGGAAAAGACCCTGATGCCGGGAAGGTATTGGGGCAGGAGGAGAAGGGGATGACAGAGGATGAGATGGCTGGATGGTATCACTGACTCGATGGACATGGGTGTGGGTAGACTCTGGGAGTTGGTGATGGACAGGGAGGCCTGGCGTGCTGCAGTTCATGGGGTCGCAAAGAATCGGACACAACTGAGCGACTGAACTGAATTGAACTGAACTGAACTGAATCAGGAAAATTATAGGACTGAAAGGAGATCGAACCAGTCAATCCTAAAGGAAATCAGTCCTGAATAGTCATTGGAAGGACTGATGTTGAAGCTGAAACTCCAATCCTTTGGCCACCTGATACGAAGAACTGACTCATTTGAAAAGACCCTGATGCTGGGAAAGATTGAAGGCAGGAAGAGAAGGGGATGACAGAGGATGAGATAGTTGGATGGCATCAACAACTCAATGAACATGAGTTTGAGCAAGCTCCAGGAGATGGTGAAGGAGAGGGAAGCCTGGCGTGCTGCAGTCCATAGAGTCACAAGAGTTGGACATGACAGAGCAACTGAACTGAACTGAATCAAGAAAAACATTCAATAAATATTCACTAGCAAATGTATCAACTGAAAAAAGATGATTTATCAGCCAAAATTATTGAATCAATTGCTTGACCATTTTCAAAAAATCAATTACAGAATTTTACTTTATATCTCACTTTAAGATAAATTGTATATTCAACAGATTACAAAATCTAGGGAGTTAAACAATCATGAAAGCTTTGAAAATAAGTAAATACTTAACAGAAAAGAAAGGATTGTGAGAGAAAATAATCACAGACAAAAAATAAATGAATTTGACTATGTAAAATATCTTACTTCTAACATAATAGAACTATATCAACCCAATATACCAGAGTTAAAACACTAGAAGCTGCCCAGTTGCCAGCTAGTCACAGTACAGTTCACTTCACTTCAGTTGCTCAGTCGTGTCCGACTCTTTGTGACCCATGGACTGCAGCATGCCAGGCCTCCCTGTCCATCACCGACTCCCAGAGGTTACTCAAACTCATGTCCATTGAGTCGGTGATGACAACCAACCATCTCATCCTCTGTCGTCTCCTTCTCCCACCTTTAACCTTTCCTAGCATCAGAGTCTTTTCAAATGAGTCAGCCCTTCACATCAGGTGGCCAAAGTATTGGATTTCAGCTTGAGCATCAGTCCTTCTAAAGAACACTCAGGACTGATCTCCTTTAGGATGGACTGGTTGGATCTCCTTGAAGTCCAAGGGACTCTCAAGAGTCTTCTCCAACACCACAGTTCAAAAGCATCAGTTCTTTGGGGCTCAGCTTTCTTTACAGTCCAACTCTCACACCCGTACATGATTACTGGAAAAGCCATAGCCTTGACTAGATGGACCTTTGTTGGCAAAGGAATTTCTCTGCTTTTTAATATGCTATCTAGGTTGGTCACAACATACCTTCCAAGGAGAAAGAGTATTTTAATTTCATGGCTGCAGTCACCATCTGCAGTGATTTTGGAGCCCCCCAAAATAAAGTCTGCCACTGTTTCCCACATCTGTTTACCATGAAATGATGGGACCTGATGTCATGATCTTAGTTTTCTGAATGTTGAGCTTTAAGCCAACTTTTTCATTCTTCTCTTTCACTTTCATCAAGAGGCTCTTTAGTTCTTCTTCACTTTCTGCCATAAGGGCGGTGTCATCTGCATATCTGAGGTTACTGATATTTCTCCTAGCAATGTTGATTCCAGCTTGTGCTTCTTCCAGCCCAGTGTTTCTCATGATGTACTCTTCATATAAGTTAAATAAGCAGGGTGACAATATATAACTTTGACTTACTCCTTTTCCTATTTGGAACCAGTCTGTTGTTCCATGTCCAGTTCTAACTGTTGCTTCCTGACCTGCATATAGATTTCTCAAGAAGCAGGTCAGGTGGTCTGGTATTCCCATCTTTTTAAGAATTTTCCACAGTTTATTGTGATTCACACAGTCAAAGGTTTTGGTATAGTCAGTAAAGCAGAAATAGATGTTTTATGGAACTCTGTTACTTTGTCGGACCCAGCGGATATTGGCAATTCGATCTCTCCTTCCTCTGCCTTTTATAATTCCAACTTGAACATGTGGAAGTTCATGGTTCACATATTGTTGAAGCTTGGCTTGGAGAATTTTAAGCATTACTAGCATGTGATAAGAGTGCAATTGTGTGATAGTTTGATCATTCTTTGGTATTTCCTTTCTTAGGGATCAGAGTGAAAACTGACCTTTTCCAGTCCTGTAGCCACTGCTAAGTTTTCCAAATTTGTTGTCATATTGAGTGCAGTCCTTTCACAGCATCATCTTTCAGGATTTGAAATAGCTCAACTGGAATTCCATCACCTCCACTAGCTTTGTTCATAGTGATGCTTCCTAAGGCCCACTTGACTTAACATTCCAAAATGTCTGGCTCTAGGTGAGTGATCACACCATCTTGATTATCTGGGTTGTGAAGATCTTTTTTGTACAGTTCTTCTGTGTCTTCTTGCCACCTCTTCTTAATATCTTCTGCTTCTGTTAAGTCCATACCATTTCTGTGCTTTTTGAGCCCATTTTTGCATGAAATGTTCCCTTGATATCTCTAATTTTCTTGAAGAGATCTCTAGTCTTTCCCATTCTGTTGTTTTCCTCTATCTTTGCGCTGATTACTGATCACTTTCTTATCTCTCCTTGCTAGTCTTTGGAACTCTGCATTCAAATGGGTGTATCTTTCCTTTTCTCCTTTGCTTTTTGCTTCCCTTATTTTTACAGCTATTTTTAAGACCTCCTCAGACAGCCATTTTGCTTTTTTGCATTTCTTTTTCTTGGGGATGGTCTTGATCCCTGTCTCCTGTATAATGTCACAAACCTCTGTCCATAGTTCATCAGGCACTCTGTCTATCAGATCGAGTCCCTTAAATCTATTTCTCACTTCCACTTTATAGTCATAGGGGATTTGATTTAGGTCATACCTGAATGGTCTAGTGGTTTTCCCCACTTTCTTCAAGTTAAGTCTGAATTTGGCAATAAGGAGTTCATGATCTGAGCCACAGTCAGCTTACGGTCTTGTTTTTGTTGACTGTATAGGGCTTTTCCTTCTTTGGCTGCAAAGAATATAATCAATCTGATTTCGATGTTGGCCATCTGGTGATGTCCATGTGTAGAGTCTTCTCTTGTGTTGTTGGAAGAGGGTGTTTGCTATGACCAGTGTGTTCTCTTGGCAAAACTCTATCAGGCTTTGCCCTGCTTCATTCTGTACTCTAAGGCCAAATTTCCCTGTACTCCAGGTGTTTCTTGACTTCCTACTTTTGCATTCCAGTGCCCTATAATGAAAAAGACATCTTTTGGGGGTGTTAGTTCTAAAAGGACTTGTAGGTCTTCATCGAACCATTCAGCTTCTTCAGCATTACTGGTTGGGGCATAAATTTGGATTACTGTGATATTGAATGGTTTGCCTTGGAAACTAACAGAGATCATTCTGTCGTTTTTTGAGTTTGCATCCAAGTACTGCATTTTAGACTCTCTTGTTGACTATGATGGCTACTCCTTTTCTTCTAAGGGATTCTTGCCCACAGTAGTAGAGATAATGAAGCAGCTAGTCACAATACCAGACAAATTGGCAGGACTTGAAATATAGGCCTGATTTCTAATAAGAAAAAGAAGTTGAAATTACATATTAACACACAGTGCTGCGTCTTGTCTAAATTCCAATGTAGCAAAGAAGCAGGTACTGACAGTGATTTATGCTGTAGTGATAACAAACAGACACAGCAAATAGAAAGGAGGAACTTAATTACTCTTGGATTTCCCCCATTTAAACCCTGGAATAACTGGCAGAAAGAGAAATTTAACTGATGCATGGCAGACCCCAAATGGTCACATTTAAAAGTTAAATTTTGATTTTGAGTTTTATTTTAAAAGTTGAATTTCTGCAATTCAGTTTGTAAACGAGAAGTCTGGAGGTTAATGGAGTTTCTATTAAGATATCTGTACACTGCAGCCAGAATTTCTTTCTTTATGATATATTTCAAGTGTCCAGAAAAGGAGAAAGAGTAATATTACAAATATGTATAGAGTCAGCACTTGGAATGAATACACATATTTTGACATATTTTCTGTAGATACTTTAAAAAAAAATATTATAGACATAGTTGGAAAACCCTAATATTCTTCAGTTTCGCTTCCCTGCCCCAGAGCCAACATCTCTATCCTGATATTGTTGGATTTTCTTTTAAACATGTTCTGATATTTTTCTCTGTATCTAGTATATCACATAACCTTGAACTTCTAAAAGATTTTTATATTTGGCTAACTAAGTTCCACACAATAGGGTTTTAGGTATTTTATTTAGATTATGCTGAATTTATTGCTTAATTGGAAAAAAAGCATTTTTTTCATTTTCATCTTTCCTTTCATGAATTTTGTCTACTCATTCATTGGTCTCCTTTTATGTACTTTAAATAATTTGATTTTTTAAATAATTTTCACCATAATAAATTTATATATATATATATATATTTTAAATTTTGAGGGTTGCTCTGGGTCTTTACTGTTGCAAGCAGGCTTTCTCTGGTTGGAATAAGTAGGGGATACTCTCGAGTTATTGAGCACAGGCTCTCGAGAGCTTCTCCATGGCCTGTGGTATCTTTCTGGATCAGGGATCGAACCTATGTCCCCTTCATTGGCAGGTGGATTCTTAAACATTGGACCATCAGGGAAGTCCATAATACATTTTTTATTACATCTAATCTTAGGTCAATTTTGGTTTCCTCCTATTATGAAACTGCTTTTTCTAAACAATATTATCCAGTTTGCTTGTTACCAGTTCATGGTATAATTTTAATGTCTTCATAATTGTTCTTGTAAACAGCTACCTGGCTGATCTTTCTCACTAATTTAACTGGTTTGTCTGTAGACTCTCTTAGATTTTGCCTTACTAGAATTTTTACCACTTCTTTTTTTTTTCTCTTTCACTGCCTAAAACCTCCAGTAAAGCAGTGAATAGAAGTGGTTTAAAAAAAAAAAGGCACATTTAGGAGAATTTAAGTTCAACAGCTATTATGATGATTTTTTTTAAATTGGTGGTTTAAATAAAATAGAATACTTACCAGGGCTAGTACAGTGACTCCATGGTGTCAGAGATCAAAGTGGTTAAATCTGGTTGCCCTGTCATTTTTAGGATGTTGTCCTCATCCACATGCTCCATTCATAGTTATATATCTAGCTCAGTAGGCAGCAAAGCCTACGTGTCAAGAATGAGATGGGCTCCCTCCATTTCAAGATGCATCCTAAAAGTTACACACATTACTTCCAAAATGGATAAAGGTATACTCATTCATCAGGGAGGCCGGGCCGTATAGGCAGCTATACATCCACTTTAAAATCAGTGGTTATATTACTACAGGAGGAAAGAACAGGTATTGGAGGCATCTTTGCTCTGTGACTTTCAAAGAGACTGCTTCTAATATTTTACCCTCTTAATTATGTTTTAAGAAGTTATCTCCTACAGCTAGTTATTTTAGGGTTTTTATCACAAGTAAATTCTTTGCCATTTTTTTCTTTACAAATTGCTCATGTAGGATATTTCACTTGTTGTTCAGTCTGTCAGTCATGCCTGACTCTTTGCGACCCCGTGGACTACAGCACACTAGTTTTCCCTGTCCTTCACCATCTCCTGGAGCTTGCTCAAACTCATGTCCATTGAGTCAATATGCCATCCAACCATCTCATCCTCTGGCACCACTTTCTCCTCCTGACCTCAATCTTTCCCAGCATCAGGGTCTTTTCTAATGAGTCACGTCTTCACATCAGGTGGTCAAAGTATTGGAGCTTCAGCTTCAGCATCAGTCTTTCCAATGAATATTCAGGATTCATTTCTTTTAGGATTGACTGATTTGATCTCCTTGCAATCCAAGGGACTCTCAAGAGTCTTCTCCAACATCACAGTTCAAAAGCATCAATTCGCTCAGTCTTCTTTATGGTCTAACTCTCACATCCATACATGACTGTTGGTAAAACCATAGCCTTGACTATACAGACCTTTGTTGGCAAAGTAATGCCTCTGCTTTTTAATATGCTGTCTAGGTTTGTCATAGCTTTCTTCCAAGGAGAAAGTTCTTATAATTTCATGGCTGCAGTCACCATCTGCAATGATTTTGGAACCCAAGAAAATAAAGTCACTGTTTCCATTGTTTTCCCATCAATTTGCTATGAAGTGATGGGACTGGATGCCATGATCTTTGTTTTCTGAGTATCGAGTTTTAAGCCAACTTTGTCACTCTCCTGTTTCACCTTCATCAGTAGGGCTCTTTAGTTCTTCCTCACCTTCTGCCATAAGGGTGGTATCATCTGCATATCTGAGGTTATTGTTATTTCTCCCGGCAATCTTGATTCCAGCTTGTGCTTCATCCACCCTGGCATTTCACATGATGTACTCTGTATACTAGTTAATTATTTTATTCCTTTGCTACATCATACTTAGCCAAAGTAAATTATTTAAAAATATTGCTGGATTTCATTTGCAGGCATTATGTTTGTGACTAGGTTTCCATTTTCTTGAGTGTCATTAATATTTAATCTTATTTTTGTGTATTGCCTTTATCTGATTTTGGTGTCAATCTTATATTAATATCAAACTTAAGAATATTGCTTTGTCTCTTTTAATTTATTTTCTGAAACTTTTCTAAAACTTTATAAGATATGTATTACTCATTCCTTGAAAGTTTAGTAAAATTTGTGTAACAATTTCAGCTTGGTTCCTTTGGCACTAGGTGGTAGGAGGTGAGGAATTTTTTCAAATTCAATTTATTCTTTTCTGTTGTGCCTTAAGAAAGATTGAAATTTGTATTTTTCCCTAAAACATTCTCTATTTATATAAAGTTTTAAAATTTGCTGGCTGTAAAGTTTTTCCAGTATTTCTATATGCTTTTATTCAGTTCAATAAAAGCTTTTCCTGTTGGTTTTTCATTCTATGCAATTTATTTGTACCTTCTCTCTCTTTTTGATTAATTCGGTCAGTATTTTTCTGTTTTATTATTGTTTTCAAAAGAACAGTGATTTATTTTTATTAATTTCTGTTTATTTTCTCTATAATCAATTTATTATTATATTTACTCTTTATTTAGGGAGAAGGAAAATTTAACTGTGGTCTAGCTTCTTAAACAGATTTTCAATCTTCCTTACTTTCTATAATATATATTCAATATAAATTACCCTCTAGGTATTTCACATAAGTATTAATATAGAGTGTTTCTATTGTTGTTTGCATTTAAATATTGTATAAGTTTGCTAGATCTCAGTCACATGTGACTCTTTCTTCCCCATGAACTGTAGCTTGTTAGGCTCCTCTGTCCATGGAATTCTCCAGGCAAGAATAATGGAGTGGGTTGCCATTCCCTTCTTCAGGGGATCTTCTTAACCAAGGATCAAACCTGGGTCTCCCACACTGCAAGCAGATTCTTTACCATTTGAGCCAAGAGGGAAGCCCTAAATTGTATAAGATAAATTATAATAAGATATTTAGCTTATAAAATATTTATAGTTTTTGGCTTGTTTTCAGTCATATGCTTTTGAATATCTCTTTATATTCTATCTACATTGCATTAAGATTATGCCATGTCATTCATATGGTATCATGTCTTTGGAAGTTATTAACACTTTTTAGTAGCCTAATATATTGCCAATATTTGTACATTTTAATGTGTATTTGAATAGAATGTACTCATTCAGTCATGTCAGACTCTCTACAACCACATGGACTTCAGCCCACCAGGCTCCTCTGTCCATAGAATTTTCCAGACAAGAGTACTACAGTGGGTTGTCATTTGCTACTCCAGAGGATCTTCCAGACCCAGAGATGAAACCCACATCTCCTGTGGCTCCTGCATTGGCACTGAGCCACCTGGGAAGCCCAATATAATGCCAATTTTCTACATTTTAAAGTGCATTTGAATAAAATATACTTTTAGGGTGCAGTATCTACCAAGTTGAACTTTTAGTATTTTAAAGTTCTTCTATACCTAATTATTTTTTAGATTTCTGTTATCAGTTTCTTAGGTAGGAGTGTCAAAAATATCTTCTGTAACAGTGCAGAATTTGGCAGACATTACCTTAAACAACTTTTCAAAGTCTAAATCACTTGTTACTCAACAGATCGTGTATCTCCTGATATGAAACACAGAAAACAAGATCATTTCTATAGTGTTCTTGTCAAAAATATATAACCTCAATCTTATTGTGAGAAAACATCAGATAAGCCCAAATTGAGAGATATTCTATATATAATTAATCAGCATTCTTCAAAAATGTCAAGGTAATGAAAAACAAATAAAACTGAAGAACTGTCTCAGACTGGAGGTGACTGAGACAGAGAACTAAATGTACCATGGGATCTTTGACTGGGTCCTACACCAGAAAATGGACATTAGTGGGATAACTGAAAAAAATTTGAATAAAATCTGTATAATAGTTAATAGTATTTATCATTGCTAATTACCAGTTTGAGCACTGTACTGTTAAGTAATGTGTAAACATTTGAGGAGAAACAGAGTATATGGGAACTTTGAAATATTTTTGAAACTTTTTTAAAATCTAAAATTACTTCTACCTAAAAGTTTTCAATCTTTTCACAATTGTGGGTTTTTTGCATTTTATCTCATAATTATATAGTCTTTTGCTTTATGTATCTTCAGATGGTTTTGTTAACTAAATACAGGATATTGACCTATATCTTTCAGATAGACAATCACTAAATCAGTCTCTTCAATTCTATTCTGTCCTGATCTGACTAGTCAGCATTCCACCAGGAAGAAAAAAACCACACTATACAGAGAATTTGTTGTATAAATGTTGGAGGGTTGAAAGAATTTAAGGCAACTCAGAAAAAATAACTGTGAGAAGCAGTTATTTTCTCTAGAACAGCAGATGTGAAAAGGAAGGAAAGAACTTCCTAGAACGTATAAGCTCAGAGAAGCTTCCCTGCAGAAATGGTGCTCAGACTGGTTCTGGGGGTGCCCAGAGAAGCTGGAGACCGAAGCTGACACTGGTGGAGCAGCAGTGGACGAATAGGGAGTCCCTTATCCTTTTTACTCTCTCTAGTGCCACCTATTGGCAGAATTTAATGGAAGCCAACTGGAAAAACATCTGGGAACTGTAACTAGTCTGCTGAATCCCAGTACCAGGATCACAGAGCACAGTGCACAAGAGAGGCCTGGAGCTGAGAGACAGGAGGCAAACACAATACACCCATTAACACTTCCCTTCAAATATAGATTTCCCAATTTAAAATTATAACAACATCTTTCTTTTAATACTTGCCAGATATACCTTTATCTTTGTTTTAGAATGTTTTATACCATCAAAATACATTTCCCTTTTAATACTGGAATTAATTTTATTAACATTTAATGTTATTGCTGATATATATGTCCATTTATTTTTAACTTTATTTTTATTTACCATATATTTTATTAAATCAAACTTATTTTTTTCCTTCCTGCCTCCTACTAGATTTATCAAATTCTATGCATTCGTTAATTTCCCTTCCTGGTCTGAAACATTTATTTTCTATTTCTATTATCTTAGGGATCATCTTCTCCTCTTCTAAAGTATCTACTTATTCTAAGCCTACTAGAGACCTAAGTAGTCTATATGTCTGTGCTCATGCTTAGGCATGTCCAGCTCTTTGCGACCCCATGGACTATAGTCCACCAGGCTCCTCTGTCTATGGGATTTTTCAGGCAAGAATACTGGAGTGGGTTGACATTTCCTCCTCCAGGGGATCTTCCTGACCCAGGGATCGAACCCATGTTTCCTGTGTCTCCTGCATTGCAGGCAGATTCTTTACTAGCTGAGCCAACTCTATCCACCTCTTAAATCATAGAAGAGACTTAGAATATTTTAGGTCCATACATTTCTTCCCATTGTCCATGTTATTGCTATCTTCTCTTTTTAAAATAATTCCTCAAATTAATCTTTTATTTTTACAAGTTAATATAGTTACAAATTTCTTTGCTTATAATGTCCTCATACATGATGTTTTTGTTCTAGACTCAATTTCCTTCTTGTAATTTTTCTTTCTGCAAGAACATGTGTGTATTACATACACTGATAATATACGATGGTGTCTTTACTTCATAGCTAATCCTGGATGACAACTGATCAGAGTTACAAATTCTAAGATGAAAAAATTATTTTATTTCTCAGTACTTTGGTGTGCTAAGATTCTTTTATTTGATGTGCTAAGATTTTTACATCAATGTGTCTAGGTATATATTTTGCTTTTATCTTTCCTCCTCAGGATTCATTGGGTTTCAAAGCCCAAAGACTCATCTTTTATCTCCTCTAGAGAATTATCGAATATTAACTATTTGGATATTGCCATTCTACCTATTCTCCTTTTCTGGAATTCTTACTAGACATATATGCAAGTTTAACATTCCGTCCTCCTTGTTTCTATTTCATACCTCCCGTATTTGATTTACATTTTTTGTATTCACAGTGATTTTTCTCCTCTCTCATATCTTCCTATAAGCTAAGTTTCTTTACCCTTTTAGTTAAATTGCTGTTTAACCTTTTATTTTAATTGCTATCTTTCTGGTTTCTAAAAATTCAGAATTTCTATTTGGCTGATTGTTAAGATTACGTATTTCAACTAAAGGTCACAACTATAACAACTATAAACATTCAAAATTAATAAGGAAATACTATGAACGACTCTTCCCATAAATTTTACTTCTCTTGTGGCTCAGCTGGTAAAGAATGCCCCTGCAATGAGGGAGACTTGGATGGGATCCCTGGGTTTGGATGGTCCTCTGGAGAAGGGAAACGCTACCCACTCCAGCATTCCGGCCTAGCGAATTCTATGAACTATGCATGGGTCACAGAGTCAGACATGACTGAGTGACTTTCACTTCACTTCCATAAATTTTACAACATAGACAAATTGTTTTAAAGACATAAATTGCCAACAAAAGTCACTCAAGAAGAAATGGAAAAATGAAAAATTATTGTATCTATTAAAGGCATTAAATTTATAGTTATAGATGTTCTAACCAAGGAAACTCCATGCTGGCAAATTCTACCAAACAATTAAGAAATGAATAATTTCAATTCTATACAAACTCTTCCATAATATGGGAAAGGAGGAAGCATTTACTGACTTATTTTACAAGGCCAGACAAGTAACAGAAATAGGTTACAAAAATTTTTTTTGGAATCTATTGTTCTTCATGAATCTAGATACAACTATCCTCAACAGAATACTAGTGAATTAAATTAAAGCTAGTAGTGTAAAAAAAGGGCAGAATATCATGGCCAAATAAGACTTATCCCAGGAGTGCAAATCTAGTTAAGGATTATAAATCAATCATTATAATATCATGTCAGTAAGCTAAAAAATTTAAAAATGCATTCACATCCCATATACCCGAAAAGAATCATTAGAATTCAATATCCAAAGTGATTCAACGCAACAAGAAAACTCTCACCAGACTCAGAATTAAAGAGAATTTCCTTCTATTTCCTTAATCTGATAAAGGATAGCTACCAAAAATCTACAGCTAACATCATATGTACTAGTGAAACAATGAATGATTTCCTTCTAAGATCAGAAATAAAGTGAGAATGTTCTACTTTCATCCCTCCTATTCAATACCATACTGATGATCAGAGCTGACATTACAAATTACTGGTGAGGATTCAGAATACATGGAATCCCTCATATGTTAGTGGTGGGAATGCAAATTATTACAGCCTCTTTGGAAGATGTTTGGATTTCTTGTAAAGTTACACATTTACTTGGAGAAGGCAATGGCAAACCACTCCAGTACTCTTGCCTGGAAAATACCATGGATGGAGGAACCTGGTAGGCTACAGTCCATGGGTCTCAAAGAGTTGGACACGACTGAGCGCCTTCACTTTCATTTTTTACTTTCATGCATTGGAGAAGGAAATGGCAACCTACTCCAGTGTTCTTGCCTGGAGAATCCCAGGGACAGAGTAGCCTGGTGGGCTGCCATCTCTGGTGTCGCACAGAGTTGGACACGACTGAAGTGACTTAGCAGCAGCAGCAGCAGGAGCATACATTTACTTATCATATGATGTAACAGTCAGATGCCTTAGGTATTTACGTGAAGGATGTTCACACTAATACCTATATGTAAATATTTATAACATCTTTATTAATAACTGCTAAACAATTATATAGAAACAATTCATATGTCCATCAACTAGAGAATGAACAAAAAATAATATGACATCTCCATAAAATGGAATACTATTTAGCAATAAAATGGAATGAACTCCTGTCCTGGTACATGCAACAACATGGATGAATCTCAGATGCATCAAGTTAGATAAAAGAAGCTACATTCAAAGGGCTTTATATACTGTATAACTTCTTTTACATGACATTCTGGAAAACCAAAAGCTACTGGGACAGAAAACAAGTTAGTTGTTTTCAGGACCTGTGGCTGGGAGGAGAGATTGACTATAAAGGAGGGCATAGAAAATATCTGGAGGCAAAGGAGCTGTTTTTATCTTGTTTATAGTGGTGTTGGTTGTACAGCTGTACATGTTTGCCCAAATGTGCAGAACTATATACCCAAAAAGGTGAATTTTACTGCATGTAAATTATGCTTTAATTTACACATTTTTAAAGTATTCGCTCTTCTTTGGTACTGTCTTACCAGGTTTAATGGTTTTCTTCTTTCTGTTCCGTCTTTTACATTTCTGACATACTTACCTTAAAATCTCTTCATGTTGTTTATGGTTTCTTCTTGAGATATTTTGCCATCAGCAATGGCTCTGTGTTTTTCTTAGTAACTGTACCTGTGGTTCTATTGCTTAATACTGTCAGTGTGAATTTGGACCCAGAGCTATTCAAAGCACAGACGGGGGTTATATAGATTTTTCCTACCAATGGCACTAGAAAATGCTGGTTTCTTATTGCTTCCAAACCACCAGATAATTTTTTCCTATTCTCAGTTTCCTGAACATAGCAACTCTCTCTAGCTCAGTTTCAGCATTCTGATTTGCCTGGATTTAATTTCTCATCACATGCCCATGTAGATATTAAAACCCAGGCATCAAGTTCCTGAGATCCCCCATGAGACATTCAGCTTCAGTAAGAGCTCACTATTCTCCCTGATTTCAGTCTTCGTTTCTGGCAGCTAAGTTTTCCATTTCTTGGGTTCACATTCAGATGTGCATTTCAATTACTATATTTCCTAACACTTTCTGTGCTTGGATCCAGAAAGTGATTGAGTGGAATTTCACATCACTTAAGTCTGCCCTATTGGCTGAAAGTCTCACGACAATATTTCCTAACATACAATTCTGACATCACTTGGGTTTTTTCATACATGAAAGGTGAGTTGGAATGTTAACTTAATTGTACATTTTGGAAAAGAAATGTTCATCTTGATTTTCTATATTTTGCTTTTTGTTATTTGTTTTGTATTCCGTTACATGACCTGAATTTTCTACTAAGTACTTCATGTTTTAGTAAAAGTTTTGTTGTTGCTTACATAGTGAGTGTATAATATCCTTAATATATGAGTAATTCATTCAGGTAGATTCAGAATTAAACCAAATAAGTGTCACTAATTTAACCCACAAACAACTCAGACTTCTTTGTAGCCCAGCTTCAGAGTCCAAGAAAACCTAAAAGTTGAGATGTATAAAGTATCCACATAAGGGATACATTCTCATTTCTTTCAGAGAACTCAGATTTGGTAATTAAATTATCCAATTTTAAACAGAGTAGCTTAAAACAGTAGTATCATCCCCTGTTTGTTATAGTACTTTAAGAAAAATACAATATTTCTGCAATAATTTATAAAACTGCCAAAGGATATATAAGTTAATAATGCTGTATAATAGATCACTAGATTTAGAACATCTGACTGGAAAAGCTGGAAATGAGAAGTTTAAAGTTCAAGGAGGTCTGAAATCTAACAAGCTTAATCAAAGGAAAAGATGTGAAATTTTCACAAAAAGGAGTCTGCAAAGCCACACACACAGAAAGACTCTGCCAGTGTGGGAAAAGAATGGCAACTTTTTCCTATTAAGAAAAAATAAAAATAGGTCACATTGTTGACCTTGGCCATCCTCTGGCATAGTCATGTCACAGTCATAACACAGAGCATCACATAAATGGCCAAGGGGCTCGCAACATGTGAGAACAATTTCTGAAAAGGGGGTAGGAAATCAATTCATACTAATTTTAACTCCCTCTTGTTTCTGCAAAGCCTCATCTTTATTTCTTGGTGAACTTTAACACCCTCAGACTCCTTGACACAGTCAGTTTTTGTGCAGTTCCCCTTAGACTACAAAAGAGATCACTGGACCATAGACGGTGCAACAGATAAACATGACCTATCTTGTACTAAAAATGAGTATGTCATACTGAGCTGAAAGAAGAGAATTAGACAGGGTAAATATGGTCCAGATGTAGGATCAGATCACAGGCAGAAGTGCATTAAGATTTACCTTTCAAAATGGCACAGCAATTTTTTATACTTATCATCAAAAACTTCATCAAAAAACAGCTCTAAATCTAAAATTAAACTTCACTCCAATATCACTGGCTAGTGTTGCTCACACATCAACCAACAGCTCAAAGAAAAACACTCATTACATGTAAACTTGTATCCATATTTTGCTGAGCACTATTGTAAAGATAAGAAATGTAGAAAAATATCTTACATTTCAAAAATACTTTGTTATTTATAAAACACTTTACTGTTAGCATAGGCAAAGGGTAACAGTATCTATTATATTCCTCTTAATTTCTGATTACAGTAGATACACACACACACCAAATTAAACAAAAGAGAAGTTGAGTATACAAACTATATATTAAATATATGAAGAAAAAGAGTTGGAAAGAGGAACTTTATGACTTTCCATAGGAAATGGATGGAAAATAATATGTATTTGAATATGCCTAAATTCATTCCCTGAAAAAAAAATGGCACAGGTCACTTAAAAAAAAAAAAACACTTTAATCTACTCCTGTTCTTAGACTCTAATGTGTAGATCCAGAGTCTGTATTTACCAGTAAACTGGTGAACATTTGTCAGCTCCAAGAGGCATGCTTCCTGAGTTTGACAGATTTTACCAGTAACCCTACCCTTCGCCAGTGCCTCTGTTTACACACCTATTTAGACACTTAAGTTTTTAAATACTCACCATGGTTCTATATTTTGATTGAAGTGTAGTTACATGACAATATGCATTTGCCAAACATGGAGCTACTCATTTTAAAAAAGGTGAATTTTAATCTCTGTAAATGATATCTCAGCAAAAAAGAAAAAGTAAGTTAAAATATGTACAATATGATAAGAAGTAATGGGAGGCAAGGGCACTATTGTGTAGAACTTGGACATGTTGTCATTTCATTGCCAAGTCATGCCCAACTCTTTCATGACCCCAGGAACTGTAGCTTACCAGGGTCCTCGGTCCATGGGATTTCCCAGGCAAGAGTACTAGAGTGGGTTGCCATTCCTTCTCCAGAGGATATTCCTAATGGAGAGATAGAACCCATGTCTCCTGGTGGCAGACAGATTCTTTACTACTGAGCCATGTGAGGTGCTCTGAACTTGGATATACTTACCTAAGAAAAAGCATTTCAAATAAGTGTTGAGAGAGATTGATGTTTGCAGGCCAACAAAGTCTACAGGAAGCAGACTTTATTCATTTCATAGCATTTACCAAAGCAGTGTCCAGAGAGGGTGAAGAGACATATGAATATAACATCTTCCTTGAAAATGTTTCACAAATACTGATTTTAAAAGAATGATTAACAATCTTCTTTTTTAAAATTGAAATATAGTTGATTTACATTATTGTGTTAATTTTTGCTGTACAACAAAATGATTCAGTTATAAATTTATATTTTTTTTTTAATATTCTTATCCATTATGGTTTACCATAGGACACTGAATATAGTTCTCTGTGGTATACAGTAGGAACTTGTTTTTATCCATTTTATATATAATAGCTTACATCTAGTAACCCCGACCTCCCACTCCATTGCTCCCCCAACTCTCTCCCCCTTGACAATCACAGTCTTCTTTCTATGTCTGTGAGTCTGTTTCTGTTTCACAGATAGGTTCATTTGTGTCATATTTTAGAGTCTGCATATAAGTGATAACATATGGTGTTTGTCTTTGTCTTTCTGACTTACTTAGTATGATAATCTCTAATTGCATCCATGTTGCTGCAAATGGCATTATTTCATTCTTTTTATGGCTGAATAATACTCCATTGTATATATGTACCACATCTTGTTTCCATGCCTTGGCTATTGTGAATAGTGCCCATATGAACATAGGAGTACATGTATCTTTTTTATTTATTAGAGTTTTGTCTGCATATATGCCCAGGAGTAGGATTGTTGGATCATATGATGGCTCTATTTTTAATTTTCTGAGGAACCTCCATACTCTTTCATAGTGACTGCACCAGCTTACATTCCCACCAGCAGTGTAACATGGTTCCCTGTTTTCCACACCCTCTCTAGCATTTGTTGTAGCTTTTCATGATGGCCATTCTGCCTCGTGTGAGATGGTGCCTCACTGTAGTTTTTAACAAGCTTCTTCGTTACGGGACTTCTCCAGGTGCTTCATCATGCATTTCCAAGAGGGAGAAGTAGCACGTTGTATCCCACAAATTTATTTGACCATTGAATGTTTTTCTCCTCACACATATGAAATCCCTCAGCAATCAAATAGCAACCAGAGACTAATTTCATCCTCCAGAACAGTTAGAGGTCCTGAAATTAAACTGCTGTGCAGAACAGACTGGTCCAGAGACCATGAAATGCTGACTTTCAAATCATGGACAGATCTAGGTGCAAATTATCTCAGAGCTAAAATAAACAGTTAAGAGGACTAAGATACAACAGTGTGTAGGCATGTAGCACCTGTTTAGATGTCTCTGAGTTCACAATTAAACAAATATGTATATATTTGTTACATTAAAATATGTAAATATTTATCTGCAATATAAATATGCAAAAATACTAAAATAAGAAAACAATTTGGAATAAAAGCATGTTGCTGAAATTGCTTCCTATGCAAAACATAAGAATACCATGTTCAACATTTATTTGGTGTAACAAAAAAAATCTAAATGATGAAGCAAGAAGCAAGGAGTTATGAAAGGTCAATGTTCTGAGATGGAATGGGACAAAGAAATGTAGCTGGCTACAAAATAGGCAAAGCAACAAATAAATTTTAAAAGTAACAACAGAGTAAAAAATAATTGCATCAGGAAAATCCCAAATTGTCATCATTAGAGAAAATCAAATCAGTAAAATGAGGGCAAACTCAAAAGGTTCTCCCAGTGTTGGAAAAAATGGATAATGAGACTACAATCCAAATGAGTTGGCCTAGCTTCCAAAGTTCATTACCAGCTGGCCTCTGCCTGACTCTTCATTTTACCACCATCTCAATGTCTTCACTTGCCACAACCCACACTTTAGCCTTCAATAATTACCTACAACTCCCTGAATACGATGCTACTCTTTCATTACCCTAATTTAAAAGCATCAACTATGGAGTGAAATGCCAACTCAGATTTCAATTCTTCCAGTGACTAACCTTATGATCCTGAAAAAATTACTTTACCTTTCTACGCATCAGTTACTCCAACTGTAAAATAAGGATCATTCCTCAGCTTTTAGTGTTTTTCTTCCTCTTTTCCAAAGAGCTAAATCCTCTAAATACTCTCTCTTTAAATCTCAGTGTTTACTGTCATTCCCTGGTCTTCCAGTCTATGTTAGACATCTTAAAAATATTCAGTTTTTTAAAACAAGGTCTATGTCTTTATTATTTTATCTTCTAGCATCTAGAAGTGAAAGTGTTAGTTGCTCAGTCATGTCCAGCTCTTGCAGCCCCCATGAACTAGAGCCTGTCAGGTTCCTCTCTCCATGGAATTCTCTAGGCAAGAATACTGGTGTGGGTTGCCATTTCCTTCTCCACGGGATCTTCCTGACCCAGGGATCAAACCTGTGTCTCCTGCACTGTAGGCAGATTCTTTATCATCTGAGTCATCAGGGAAACATCTAAAAGAGTGTACATTAAAAACCCTAATAAGTATCTGTTGGAAGTGCAAATAAGGGAATAAATTAAGAGGTTAATGATAACAGCTGAATAATGCTAAATTTCAATCAAAACAATAAGATAGTAGTCTAGCTTAAGATGGTAAGAATTATTAGCTAATTAGAGATCTATGAAGAGAAGATATTGGATGCCATGTAAGAGCTTAGTTTTAATCAGAAGCTAATGGTCTCAGATTTGTTCAGTTATTTCTTGGTTTGGTTAGAAATTCTACTAGAAATCTTCTGCATTCCATTCCAACTCTTAAGTTTTAGGAGACTCTGGTTTTTAACAGATATAATTTTGTGGAGGAAATGAAATTTGAAATGAGCTTTAAAGAATGCGCTGCATTTCACTAGCAAAAAAAGGAAGGGGATTCGGATTAGGGAACAACATGTACCAAAGCATGAATATTTCAGTTGTCTTACAATGAAAAAGAAATGAATCATTCAAGTTAGATATAAAAAATAATGAAAATCCCAGAAGATGCTAACAGAATTCACTAGTTTATTTTTGATCACGCTCTATTTTGAAAACCCAAAGAATCATAGTGTGAGAGTCAAATTCATATCCTCTGAAGCTAGTTGGCCTGCTTTCTGATTCCACTTCTGACACTTACAAGCACTTTGGACAAAGTTGTAAGACTCTCAGTCCTCAATTTACTCATCTATAAAAAGGGTACAATAAAAGCACTACCCTCATGAAGTGGTTCTAATGGTTAAATAACTTAATGCATGCAAGTCACTTAGAATAATGACTAGCATATTTAAATGCTCGATATTGTTAAGAGCACAAGACTTTCTCATGAAGGTTAGGTATATATCGTTCAACATTTAGCATAGTTAAACTAAATCTTTTCTAACTTGGAATTATAGTGACTCACTGCCACTTTAAGATAGTTACCAGTACTAACAACATTATCTTACTTAGGGTAACATGGGGCTTAACATCAGAAAAGTCAAAGGGAGACTAAATCCTGTGAGAATACCCAATGTTTATTGATGGTATTCAAAAATCCCAAATACAGGTGCATTAGAATGACATTATGCTAACCAATGGGTTATTCTTGAAAGCAAAAATATCTCTAGAAAAAATGAGAAGGAAGGGAGGAAAGAAAGAAGAAAGGAAGGGAGAAAGAGTGGGAGGAAAGGTGGAGAAGGAAAAAGAAAATAAAGAGGAAACAGAGTTTAGATTTTGTTCCTATTCAACCTGGAAAAGGGCTTCTCTGATAGCTCAGTTGGAAAAGAATCCACCTGCAATTCAGGAGACCCCAGTTTGATTCCTGTGTTGGGAAGATTTGCTAGAGAAGGGATAAGCTACCCACTCCAGTATTCTGGCCTAGAGAACTCCATGGACTGTATAGCCCATGGGGTCGCAAAGAGTTGGACAAGACTACGTGACTTTCACTTCACTAACCTGGAAAAAATTATAGCAGAAACTGTGTAAAGACACTAAAAACTACTTTCTAAATCACCCTGCACATGAGCCATTGGTACTGTTTGTTGCCTTGGACCAGATTCATTCAGAGTTACTGAAATATTAATCTGATCTGTGATTTGGAAAATGTTTCTCAATAAAAATATTCAAAAGCCTGAGTGCTTCTCAGCTCAGATGAGTTAAGATTTAACTCTGACATGAATTGAACCTCTCTCTGGGGATGCTTCTCTTTACGGGGGCTGAGATCACAGAGTTCATCCTTCCGGCACTAGCAGCTCTTTGATTTTTGTCAGGAAGGCCTGCCACCAGAGCGCAATGCATAGCAACGTGAGGGTATGTCTCCCCAGTTCCCTAATGAAAAGCTAGCCTGGAGAGTGGGGGTAGGTTGGAGGGTAAATTTCAAAGAGGGGAAAGGTCAGTTCTTGGTCAAAGTATGAAGAGCTTATGGAAGAAAGAAAACTTCGAAAATAAAGCATTAACATAAATTACTGAGCACAGGCTTTCAAGTTCTATAGAAAGAGATGAACCAATGCTACCACGATAAAGGATCCCCTTTTTAAAGGATGTGTCCATCTTTGTCCTCTTCTTATTGCTTCAGAAAATTATCAGAAATGTCGGTAGATGATTCTATTTGAGCTTCTTAAAGAAAACTTTACAGGCAGTGACACTTAAAGAGATCTCCCCTCTTAAAATCAGAAAGGTGTTAAGGTCATGGGGTTAGCTTTCTGGGAAGAAAATAAAATCTAACTTTCTCAGGAGAAGAGCCTTTACTAACTGCGGAGGAAATAGTTAAGTTGATATAACATAAAATGCATCAGTTCAAAGATATAGGGACACAAGTCAGTGTTAATAATATGGTAAGTTTAATAATCTATAAGTAAACTAAATAATTATTTCCCCAAAGTATAGATTGGGATGGGAGAAGAGGGGCTATTTTCTACAGGGCGCGAAGGAATAACATAACTAGCCAGTTTTCTACTACCAGAGTGAAAGAAGAACAAAAATATTCAGAAAGATTCAGAAACAAAAACTCAGCAGAAAGCCTATGGTGAATACTTCAGTTCATTGCAGGTAAGAAGTCAAGAGTAGTGGCTTTGGCCTTAGGACCCCTTTTGAAGACCCCCAAAGACCATTTGTTTATGGATTACATATTTCAACATTTGTTCTTTTAAAAATTAAAACTGAAAAGTGTTTATATATTCATTTAAAAACAATAACCATAAACTTGCTATATATTAACATAAATTGCATGTATTTTTATCAAAAATCTCTGTATTTTCCCAAACCAAAAAAAAAATTATTGAGAAGAGTGACATTATCTTACACTTTTTCAAATCTCTTTTAATATCTGGCTTAATAAAGACAGCTGAATTTTCTCTGCTTCTGTATTCCATCTGTTGTGATATCTTAATTTTAATTAAAAATATCAAGAAAATCTGGTCTCACACAGAAATGTAGTAGGAAAAGGAAGAAGCATTTTAACAGCCTTTTCAGATAAATCTGGGTACTCTTCTCTGATACTACACTAATATCTGACAAGTGATAGCGTCTCAAAGGTTACTTGAAATGTAGACTCTGAAACCACATCAGTGGCCTTTCCATACTCTGTTACTTTGAAATGCATTGGTCAGTAGGGTATTTTGAATGGATCTTTTATCTGTGCAGTATTTGTAACATCATACATTTGTCATTTGGAAAAAATAATAGTTTGCTGGGTTATGTAGCTCTTATATTGCAGTCACATTCATTAATATCACCACTAATCTCAGAAAAAAAAAACACTCTAAGTATTGAGAAGCTGTCAAACTCACAGTAGTGGATAGAAGCTGTTGAAAAACTTAATTTTTGCCTGAAAGCTTAAATTTTGTTATTGATGATAAATACTGTTAGTGGTTTCCTTAAAGACGTTGTTTTACTCCATTCATTATCAAGCAAATATTATCACCTATATTATCATAGCTTTTCTGTAAATCATTCTTGCAAATAGAAATAATGTTTCATGAAAAAAAAAATGGGTCTAGTTCAACATACTTCTCAAATGATCACTTAAGTTCTTCTGCCAGAGACAGTTACTGTCTTCCAGTGTGCAACAGAAAGGCTTTATGCATTTTTCTTGCCTTGTCATACAGTATTAAAAAGATGTGCTCAAAGGTGAAGATTTAATACCGTAAGAAGTTTTATTTTTCATCAAGAACACTCTCAGTAAAATTGTTAAAAAGAAAAAAAAAGAACTTTGAGTCCAGTTCGTTAATACTGACCGGATTCATGCTAAGGCACTTGCTTTTAACCTACCACCTTTGCTTTTTCATCATCCGTAAAAATGCCAGTACAAAGAAACAGTGTCGTAGTGTTATCATAAAATGTTTTCTTTTATTATAGAAGTTGCAGGTATGGAGCACTATAATAAAACATCCACATACACCACAAAATGATCAGCAACACAAGTCTAGCTGCCATCCATCACTTTACTACGGATCCCCTTTGCTCATCGCATCTACCTCCAACCCACTTCCTCTCTGGCAACCATTAATCTTGTGTTCTGTATCTTTGAGTTTGTTTTTGTTTGGTTTGGTTGGTTTTTTAGATTCCACATATGGGTAAAATTATAAGGTATTTGTCATTCTCTGATGACTTTGTTTCATGTAGCATAATAACCTTTAGGACTGATGCATGTTGTTCCAAATGAAGGATTTCATTCTTTTTTGTGACTTAGTAGTATGTGTGTGTGTGTGTGTGTGTGTGTGTGTGTGTGTGTGTGTGTGTTTATCAGTGGACACTTAGGTTGTTTCCCTATTTTGACTGTTACCTCATAAACCACCAAAAATGTCTTGTGGACTCTCAAGGGTCCTCAAGTCATACTTTGAAAACTGATAAAAATAGAGAAAAGTTGGCTAAAGCTCAAAGAATAGCAAGTATTATGAGATACTATATTAAGCAGAGGAAAAAGCTTCTGACTTTTTGCTTTTTATACTGAACAATTAGGGAGAGAATTTGGAGGACAATAGGAATAGTGTAATCACTCACCTAGAGCCAGACATCCTGGAATGTGAAGTCAAGTGGGCCTTAGGAAGCATCATTACGAACAAAGCTAGTGGAGGTGATGGAATTCCAGTTGAGCTATTTCAAATCCTGAAAGATGATGCTGTGAAAGTGCTGCACTCAATATGCCAGCAAATCTGGAAAACTCAGCAATGGCCACAGGACTGGGAAAGGTCAGTTTTCATTCCTATCCCAAAGAGAGGCAATGCCAAAGAATGCTCAAACTACTGCACGATTGCACTCATCTCACACGCTAGTAAAGCAATGCTTAAAATTCTCCAAGCCAGGCTTCAACACCACATGAACCATGAACTTCCAGATGTTCAAGCTGGTTTTAGAAAAGGCAGAGGAACCAGAGATCAAATTGCCACCCTGTGCTGGATCATCGAAAAAGCAAGAGAGTTCCAGAAAACATCTATTTCTGCTTTATTGGCTATGCCAAAGCCTTTGACTGTGTGGATCACAACAAACTGTAGAAAATACTTCAAGAGATGGGAATACCAGACCACCTGACCTGCCTCTTGAAAAATCTGTATGCAGGTCAGGAAGCAACAGTTAGAACTGGACATGGAACAACAGACTGGTTCCAAATAGGAAAAGGAGTATGTCAAGGGTATATATTGTCACTCTACTTATTTAATTTATATGTAGAGTACATCGTGAGAAACACAAGCACAAGCTGGAATCAAGAGTGCCAGGAGAAATATCAACAACCTCAGATATGCAGATGAGACCCCCCCTTATGGCAGAAAGTGAGAAGGAACTAAAGAGCCTCTTGATGAAAGTGAAAGAGGAGAGTGAAAAAGTTGGCTTAAAGCTCAACATTCAGAAAACTAAGATCATGGCATCCTGTCCCATTACTTCATAGCAAATAGATGGGGAAACAGTGGCTGACTTTATTTTTCTGGGCTCCAAAATCACTGCAGATGGTGACTGGAGCCATGAAATTAAAAGACTCTTACTCCTTGGAAGGAAAGTTATGACCAACCCAGACAGCATATTATAAAGCAGAGACATTACTTTGCCAACAAGCGTCTGTCTAGTCAGGGCTATGGCTTTTCCAGTAGTCATGTATGGATGTGAGAGTTGGACTATAAAGAAAGCTGAGCACTGAAGAATTGATGCTTTTGAACTGTGGTGTTGGAGAAGACTCTTCAGAGTCCCTTGGACTGCAAGGAGATCCAACCAGTCCATCCTAAAGGAGAGCAGTCCTGGGTGTTCATTGGAAGGACTGTTGTTGAAGCTGAAACTCCAATATTTTGGCCACCTGATGGGAAGAGCTGACTCACTGGAAAAGACCCTGATACTGGGAAATATTGAGCGCAGAAGAAGAAGATGACAGAGGCTGAGAGGGTTGGATGACATCACCAACTCAATGGATGTGGGTTGGGGTGAACTCTGGGAGTTGGCAATGGACAGGGAAGCTTGGCATGATGTGGTTCATGGGGTCGCAAAGAGTCAGACACGACTGAATGAGTGAACTGACTGACTGACTGAGGTGCTCATCATACCCTGGAAGAAGGCAAACATGTGCAGTCACCTTTTTAAAAAATCTGTATCTTGAGTGGAAAGGAGAACTAGCTACAACTGATTGAATATAAGTTGTATCCACAAGGCCTTGGAAGAATTTCAGCCCAAATTAGAATAAGAGATCTCTGAATTCTAGGGAAGAATGTCTTCCGAAAAAAAGAAATTCTAAGCAACAGACAAGATAAGGAACAAGCTAAAGATGGCTAACATTTTTCTTGTCTCAACAAGAAGAGAAGGATGGTTCCAGGTCTAAAAGAAAAAACTATACAAGAAAGTCTGATCCAAATAAGATCCAAACAAAGTATGATACGATTTAAGCAGTGGATAGAAGGAAAGAAGAGAGAATCCATTTATTGATACCTGGAAATTTCTCTCCTGAGTTAATAAGAGATTTTGACTTTGTATTTGTAGAGAAGAAAGTATTTGCATGTCTTATGATAATATTAATACTACTTACTCTCTATATATGTATATGCTGCAGCTGCTGCTAAGTCACTTCAGTCGTGTCCGACTCTTTGCGACCCCATAGACGGCAGCCCGCCAGGCTGCCCCGACTCCAGGATTCTCCAGGCAAGAACACTGGAGTGGGTTGCTATTTCCTTCTCCAATGCATGAAAGTGGAAGGTGAAAGTGAAGGCACTCAGTTGTGTCCGACTCTTAGTGACCCCATGGGCTGCAGCTTACCAGGCTCCTCCATCCATGGGATTTTCCAGGCAGAGTACTGGAGTGGGATGCCATTTCCGTCTCCAGGAGATCTTCTCGACCAAGGAATCAAACCTGTATCTCGTGCATTGCAGGTGTTCTCTTACACTGCAGGCAGATTGTCTACCACTGAGCCAGCAGGGAAGCCCAAATTCTATTATTTATATGGCCTTAATATTAAAAATATTTGACAACTATTAATATTGTGGCATAGGCACATGATGATCAGACCAGACGTCTATATGTTCAGAGTAAAAACTGTCTGGGACACACTGGCTCTGTACCAACTATTTTTAAAACAGAATTGGGGGACTTCCTTGGTGGTCCAGTGGTTAAGACTCTGAGCTGCAATGCAGGAGATCGCGGTACAAACCCTATTCAGGGAATTAAGATGCTGCATGCCAGTGATATGACCAAAAATAAATAATTCTTTTAAAAAAAGAAGAAGGCTGAATTACATTTGAAAAATACAAATAAATCAATAGAATTAGGAACAACTATAAGAAATAAAGACAGGAGCAGGCCAAAAAGTAGTCAGGGCTAAGGTAGGAAACTATTGCTTTTTATTAAATGCCTTTCTCTGCTATTTTAATTTTTACTGTATGCATGTATTACTTTGATGAGAAATAATATTAATGTATAAAAAGGATTTTTCATCCTATTAGTTGTTAAAACTCTTTAAATATTGTGCCATCATTCTCCTTAACATCTGTAAGCAATTGATGTTCAGTAGAAATAAATTTAATAAAATATCTCCTTAGTAAACATTTCTTTGGCTTAGTAGCAGACTTTTTAATGTATCGTCATATATATTCTCAAGCATATATAATGGAATTACTTCAAATTTTAATTTAAAAGATAATTCATACTTTTATTTCTTTCTCATGATGACAGGGAAGCAATGGAAAATATCCTAAAACATATAGCTTGTCTCTAGGGCACATTCCTTTAAAAGTTATCAATGCTTTTAAATAGTAGGAGATTCTCCTTACCAAAATTAAAGATGATGTTGGAGATTTTATTTTACTTTTAATGAATAGGCTCCAATGACCCATAACTTGTACCTCTATGGCACAATTAACTATCCTTACTGTTCTTTAGATCACTGCAGAGGACAAGAGGCCTACAATAATTACTAGAAGATGTATTTTGAGAACACTGCTTTACTTGAATTTATGAGTAGCACAATTAGTCACAGATATTGTTGGCTACAAGAAATAAGTCCATGAAAAATAGTCTCCCAAGTAACACAGATGCCTGTGCTAAGAATTATTTGCATGTTGGAATAATTCTTTCTGAAGGTATATGAAGTCAGTAAAGGAAATTATGTAGTAAAAGTTATCAAAACATGAAACTTACTTGCTATTTTCATATGTTTCAAAACCTAGAATTTTGTAAACTTTTGTGTACATTTATAGATGTGAAAAAAAAATGTTTATAATATGGGACAGTTGTTATGTTACAAGGTATAGAGGTATGGGAAGTGGACCAGTCAGGATACCAGAAGATTTGGGTTCACTTGGAGGAGGGCCGGACACAAATTTAAAGTCGCAGTCCATCTAACCAGCACCTCCACCTTGAGTCAGCTTCCTCAATGCGTTATAAATCAGTGTCTTTGAATAGTATTTTGGGTCTCTAGGGTCAAATAAAACAGCATCTCAGGTCACATGGCTCTATTCTTTTGTATGTTTCAAACATTCAATTTATAGTTCCTTCTTTACTTATGTTTATTATTTAATTTTATAGATTGCATGCAATATAAATATAATATTTATTACATAGTTTAGTCACACCTATCTAAAAAGTGGAATTTCTATATGTACGCACATAATATAACCATGAGAAATGGAAACAAAATCTTCCTTTAGTGAGCATATTAATTATTCAAATCAAATAGCTTTCCATCTGTACGCATATGTCTACAACAGCCTAATCAAAAGCAAAGATAGAAAGTTAATAATTCAAAGCTTTGGTTATCTTTAATCAAATAGGTGGACTTTTGAGGCTATAAAAGTCATATATACATAAATATGTAAAGTACATAAATATATAAAAAGTCTGAAAGAATATTGCTAGAGGCCTGTATTTATTTAAAGTACCAATTAAGTCTTGTGTCATTTGTTAAAACCATGAGTTCTAGCAAACATTTGTAGGAAGATAACAAAATTAGTCTTAGACATAGTATAGGTTTATCAGCTGAAGCAACAAGTTTACATAAGTCGTATTACTAAAGTATTTGCTTTTGTCCTATAGTTGAAGTATTTGGAAGCAGAGTTCTTAGGGTCTTAGGACATAACAAATGAAAGTGTACTAAAATCTGTTTTAAAGCACATTATTTCTACCTAAGAAAGCAAATTTAATGCACTAGCTTCTTCCCCATTCAATTACTTATTCACCATTCATCTCATAAATATTTATTGAGCTCCCCGCTCCTACACTACTGTAGGGAAGGCAGAGGCATAAAGTATATGGCCATAATACCATGCAATAAGTGCGCTGGGTTATTTACCAAGTTAGGCCATTCATGAGAACAAATAAGTTAATTACAAAAAGTCCCTCAATAATGTTACTTCCAAAGTAACTGGGTTTAAAAATAAAAAGTTGCCTACATTAGGCTTCATTATACTGTAAAAGAACTAGTGAGTGAAAAACTCTAGAATTATTATGTTTACATTAAGGAAAATTAGGCAAGATGCCTATCTTCTTAACTTCATATTCATTTAATGGACATTCATTCTTCATCTTTTCTCTTCAGTTACAGAAATACTTAAAAGGCATTATAACAGGTTCATTTTAATAAGAGAGAGGACAATCATATAGAAAATGGCTAAATTATTCTCAGTTAGGGTTTCACTGTTTATTTATTTATTTATTTATTTTTCCCTCAGGCTTTGGGGACATTAAGGCCATGTTATAAATCCTGGTCACTGCTTTTTCTAAAGAGCAAAAATGAGAGTTTATTAGCATCTCAGTGGTTGCCTCAATAATGACAAAACAGTTGCTCATTACTGCTCATTAGTTTCATATTAGATTCATTTGCAGTAGCAATATATCTTCTATTCATACTCGATTGCAAAACACCCGATATGATTTGACACCTGCTGTACAATAGAATTCATTAGATAGTAATAACATAAATAGAAATTCAGGAGCTGGACTTCTATTTGCCTCTCTGATGACTCTGTACAGGAAAAGGCCTCTGAAATCATCTAGGCTAAAATAAGATAAATATGCACAGCAGATAATCAAGGTTTTCAAATATCGAATTTTTTTGTCTACAACAATGTTCTGTAACACAATATAATATTTTAATGAGTGACATAATTTCCAAAATAATAAAGCATCCCTACTATACAGATGAAACGTTATTTTAAAAACCATATTAAATAAAAAACAAGCCTAAGATTTTTTTAAATCACAAAATAGACCAAATTTGTTTTTAAACACTTCATATTTTTAATACATTTATGCTCTAATTCATGGGAAGGAATCAGGTTTCAAACTGTACCTAATCATTAATTCTGATATTCAATTATGTTTGTTTACTTGAATTCTTGTGACTATTGCTACATGTTGCTGAATATAATAAAAGAAGAGGATTTCAAATAGTATTCTTTGTTTAGATTCATGTCCTCTAAATCACCCAAGTGCAACACAGAAATTCAAAATGAATGACTACTCTTGCTCACCAGAAATGTTTTAGGGAAATCTAAAGTGCTCTGCTTCAGATAAGAAAGTCAATTAACTTTTTTATATTTCCATTTCCATTTCCTCCTCTGAAGGAGGAGCTGAATTTGGATAGGTAGAAACTGGGGAACAAATATTTTAGAGAAGAGAAAAGAACTGCCCTGTTTAGAAGTAGAAATGAGCACAGGAAATACTGATGATGCCTACAATAGCTATTTTACTATATATTGGGTTGGCCAAAAACTTCATTTGAGTTTTCATATGCTGTTACAGAAAAAACCCGAAAGACCTTTTTAGCCAACCAAATATTTAAAGCTTGTAAATAAGATATTTTCATATATATGCTGCATCTTTTCAGACATAAGAAAAAATTTTTAAAAGTCACATTCCTAAAATATGTGTCATGAGTCAGGAATAAGTCATAACTTATTCTGTCCTATTTCACGACCATTTTTTTAGGTATTCACACTATTCCAGAGGTTATGAGGCCATGATATTCATACATTTTGCGAGTAGAATTTAACAACACTTTGCCATTTCCATCACATTATAAACTCCAAAGAATCTCAATATTGGCCAACTTTTTGGCCAACCGAATATTTAAAGTTTTTAAATAAAGTATTTTCACATATAGACTGCCTTTTTTCAGACATCAGAATATGTTGGTCCCCTTTATTCAGGGTTTTGTATTTCATAATTTTAATTACCTGCTGTCAACCATGGTCCAAAAATGTTATTTTATTCTTTCATATTCCTCAATAATGATTGATTTTCTTCAATTTTATCTCTTATAAAAAAACTAATACTCAAAGCAAAGAGTAGAAATGTTTCTAACTCTTTTATATACGTGGTTGTATTAGTTAAGTTTTAATAGGCTACATAAATAAAACTTCTCTTAGATAAATATTTACCTAGGTTCTTTCACTGAATCAGACAAAGAATCCAAACATTTTGCTTTGTGAAATATCAAAAATTTTGAAGTTGATCAGGAAGTGTAGAGACATAAACTTCCAGTCCAGTAGAAGACCATTTTTAAAACTGTATAAGTAATAGTCTATCATATTCTCAGCAGTCACAGTGAATGTAGAGACTTAAAGACTAGCTAGCTAGCCACTATTCTGATTCCAGAGGCCAGTTAGTTGACCATTTAGTCTACTTTCACAGTTTAAAAGCAAAGAAATGCTAAAATATTCAGGCATTAACATTCATGCGATGAAGATTTGCAATTTTACTGATCATCTAGAAAGTATTCATCAAGAATTGTCAAATACAGTCTTTTGTTTGATATGTCTTTATAAATTAGCTTGGTCAGTATGTAGGGATTTAGATGCAAAAACTCTTTGCAAGGAAACCAGGCTTACATGGGGATTAATTTATTAAAAGAAAAAATATCTAAGAAAATAAAGCTATTAATACATTAAAAAATCATCAAAATGGATTGCTTTTCTTTAAAAATTATTGATTTCTTTTTTTCAAAAACAATGTAAGCTCATAGCAGAAAATTTGAAAAATTTAGAAAGGGCACAGATTAAAATTAAAATAATTTCATATTCCAATATGAAATATTGGAATTTATAAATACTTTTTAGAAAGCATTTACTTTTTGATACATTTATTTCTAGTCTTCCAAATATTAATTTGGTTTACAAAATAGGGATTATATTGGGTACTCTTTTTAATAATAGGATAATTAAATGTAAAACGTCAATAAGTGAAGTAAAGAGCAATTTAGGCCTAACTGAATAAAAGTTAAGATGCAAAATAAATCTGATGAAATCATATAAAAAAGTCTAGTAAGAAGAAAAAGTATAAGACATGATGTTATGGGAGAATGGCATTGAAACATGTTAATTGTCATATGTGAAATCAATCGCCAGCCCAGGGCTGATGCTCGGGGCTGGTGCACCGAGATGACCCAGGGGGAGGGAATCGGGAGGGAGGAGGGAGGGGGGTTCTGGAGGGGGAGCATATGTAAACCCATGGCAGTTTCATGTCAATGTATGGCAAAACCAACACAACAAAGTAAAGAAAATTTTAAAAAAAAAATGGGAGAACAATTGAAAATGTTGGTAACAACATTCAAAAAGATAAAAATGTAAACATTCTTCCAGTGTTGTTTTAAACATCAAAACTCAGATTAAGAATATCAGTCAATCTTAAACACTTAAAATTCTTAGACACAATTGTATATTAATACATCTTAAGTAAATAAAGTGAGTGAGTGAAGTGAAGGTCGCTCAGTCATGTCCAACTCTTTGTAACCCCATGGACTGTATATCCATGGAATTTTCCAGGCAAGAATACTTGAGTGGGTAGCCTCTCCCTTCTCCAGGGGATCTTCCTGACCCAGGGATTGAACCCAGGTCTCTCACATTGTGGACAGATTCTTGACCAGTTGAGCTACAAAGGGACAACATACATAAAGCAAAGATTTCAAAATTTTCTGGCAATGGTGTTACTATAAAAAAAAAATTGAGTAGAGAATCCTATTTCCAATAATTGGGAACTTGGAAATTTTGACCAGTCTTCCTCTGAGAACTAGGAAATTTGAATAACAACAAAAAAATTGTTTCAAATCATTAGAAGATAACAGACATTGAAAATCTATGTATCTAAGATAGAAAATGAAAAAGAAACTCAGAATGTGGAACCAGGAATTTGACTGCTTTCTCCTTAAAAACTTATACTGATTCTGGAAAATCTAATCCACCTGAGAAACTGAGCAGAGATTTCATTGGACTCATGAAGACAGAGAAAAATTAGCATGTGTAGTCTGCAAAAATATGGAAGCTGGGGGAGCTATGGCATGGAAACACTATTGGGCTACAAACAAGGAGTAAGGGTGAACCAGACAGACCTTTCTTTGTAGAGACTGAAGCTTAGCTTTGAATAAAACTAATATTTGATTGATTTAAGGTAATCAGGAATTGTTGATTGTTTCTACTACCTTTCCCACAAGAAGCAAATATAAATTATCTATGGATGGCAACATCATCCTATATCTCAGGTATCTTAATATCTGTCACTCAATCAATAAAAAGCATATATACAAAGAAAAAAGATAAAGTGACCTAAACTAAAAGAACCAATAAGCACTAAGTATTAGTAAACATTGATTTCTTTCTTATTTTTATTGGGTAGGCCAAAGGTTTGTTTGGTTTTTTGCAAGAGATGGCTCTAGCCTTTAGTCATTTTTAACTTTATTTGAAACAACTTTGTTAAATTGTATTGTGGCAGCTGTCATATTAACATGCATTTTAAAAAACTTACCAGAATTGGTGAATCTTTGCATGGACATTTTAATACTGAAGATGGAAAAAAAAAAAAAACAGCTAGTCTTTAAGTATATGATGCTTTGTTAGGGCTCCCCAGGTGGCTCAGTGGTAAATAATCCGCCTGCTAATGCAGTAGGTGCAAGAGACTCAGGTTTGATCCTTGGGTTGGGAAGACACCCCAGAGAAGGAAATTGGCAACCCACTCCAGTATTCTTGCCTGGAAAATTCCATGAACAGAGGAGCCTGGTGGGCTACAGTCCATGGGGTCACAAAGAGTCAGACACAACTGAGCAACTGAGCACAATCACATATGCTTAATTATTTCAAGAAAGGTAAAAATACAACTGAAACACACACACGCACACAAATGATTTTGATTTGTGCAATGTATGAAGAAAATGCTCTGACCAGTTGAATATATCAAAAGTTGTTTGCAAAGTTTCGTGCCTGAGGTTTCTCACCGGACAATACTCCTTGGTCAGGTAGAGCAGTTGAAATCGATGGCAATCGTATTGAGACATTAACTGAGAACGATCAATGTTACACCACACAGAAGATAGCCAACATACTCAGAATATCCAAATCAGGTGGTGAAAATCATTTGCACCAGCTTGATTATATTAATCGTTTTGATGTTTGGATTCTATGTAAGTTAAGCAAGGGGGGAGAAAACCTTTTTGACTGTATTTCTACAGGCAATTTTCTACTTAAATGTAATGAAGATGATGTTCTACTTTTAAAACAAATTGTGATGGGGAATGATAAGTGGATATAGCACAATAATGTGGAATGCAAGAAATCATGGGGCAGGTGAAATGAATCACCACCAACCACACCAAAGAAGGTGATGTATGTATATGGTGGGATTGGAAGGGAGTTCTCTATTATCAGTTCCTTCCAGAAAACTAGGCTGTTAATTCCAACAAGTACTGCTTCAAGTTGAGATCAACTGAAATCAGCCATGGATAAAAGATTACATATTTAGTCCACAAAAAATGCATAATCTTCCATCAAGGAGACCACATATTTCTTTGATGACCAGGCGAAAACTGTTACAGCTGACTGGGAAGTTCTGATTCTTCAGCCATATTCACCAGACATTGCACCTTCAGATAGCCATTTATTTCAGCCTTTACAAAATTCTCTTAATGAAAAAAGTTTCAATTCCCTGGAAGACTGTAAAAGGAAGTTGGTACAATTCTTTGTTCAAAAAGAGCTAATGTTTTGGGAAGGTGGAATTATAAAGTTGTCTGGAAAAATGGCAAAAGGTAGTGAAACAAAATGGTGAATATGGTGATCTATTAAAAAAAATTATCTTTTGTTTTTACTTAAAAACCAAAGGAAATTTTTTGCCAACCCAGTAGTTTAAAAATAATATAATTAATAGATCTATTTTGTCTTCTTATACCTGATCACTTTGTTTTCACACCACCTGTGATGTTCACACCTTGAATTATATACATATTTTATTTAATTTCTAATTTGATGTTCTGCTGTGTCCATTTTGATCATTCTGCTCTTTGTATGTCATCTATTATTTCAGACTATTCCAGTTTCATTTTATTCCTAAAGCCCATATTTTATTGAAATTGTAAAGAGTACAACATAGCTGCTAATTTTTTTTCCTAAGGTAAGTAGGGTGTAGATATGCATTGACTAATGAGATTATGCTTCGTTGATTCCTCATGTTGATTTTTTTTCTGGATATCTCATTCTTTAATGAGGAGCAACCAGTATATCCAGGCCTACATGTTGTAAACTAACAAGGTGAATATGCATTCCAAATTTTCTTCTACTCAGTGTCCACTGGGATACTGACAAAATTTTCCTCTCTTACATTAATCTGGAGAACAATACGTGTATACTCTCAAATTTATGGTTTCTGGTTAATGCTTATTTGGTGCAACTGAGACAGAATTGCTTTATCCCCACTGTTATTGTTGACTCGCTCAGTTGTGTCTGACTCTTTGCGACTCCATGGACTGCAGCTGCCAGGCTTCCCTGTCCTACACTATCTCCTGGAGTTTGTTCAGATTCATGTCCACTGAGTCGATGATGCCATCCAACCATCTCATCCTCTGCTGTGCCCTTTTTCTCCTGCCTTCAATCTTTCCCAGCATCAGAGTCTTTGTCAGTGAGTCAGCTCTTCACATCAGGTGGCCAAACTGTAGAAACTTCAGCTTCAGCATCAGTCCTTCCAGTGAATATTTCCTTTATGATTGACCAATGTCCTTGCAGTCCAAGGGACTCTCAAGAGTCTTCTCGAGCATCACAGTTCAAAAGCATCAATTCTTTGGCACTCATTCAGCCTTTTTTATGGTCCAACTCTCACATCCATATATGACTACTGGAAAAACCATAGTTTTGACTGTATAGACACTGGTTGGCAAAGTGATATCTCTGCTTTTTAATATGCTATCTGGGTTTGTCACAGCATCTCTTCCAAGGAAGGAGCAAACATCTTTTAATTTCATGGCAGCAGTCACCATCCACAGTGATTTTTGGAGGCCAAGAAAATAAAATCTGTCATCGTTTCCATTGTTTCCCCATCTATTTGCCATGAAGTGATAGGACCAGATGCCATCATCTTAGTTTTTTGAATGTTGAGTTTTAAGCCAACTTTTTCACACTCTTCTTTCACCTTCATCAAGAGGCTCTTTATTTCCTCTTTGCTTTATGCCATTAGGGTGGTGTTATCTGCATATCTGAGGTTATTAATATTTCTCCCGGCAATGTTGATTCCAGCTTGTGCTTCTTCCAGCCCAGCATTTCTCATGATGTACTCTGCATATAAGTTAAATAAGCTGGGTGACAATATACAGCCTTGATGTACTCTTTCCCAATTTTGAAACAGTCCATTATTCCATATCCAATCCTAATTGTTGCTTCTTGATCAGCATACAGGTTTCTCGGGAGGCGAAGGTAGTCTTGTATTCCTATCTCTTTAAGAATTTTCCACAGTTTTTTGTGATCCACATAGTCAAAGGCTTTAGTGTAGTCAATAAAGCAAAAGTAGATGTTTTTCTGGAATTCTCTTGCTTTTTCTATGATCCAGCAGATGTTGGGAATTTGATTTCTGGTTCCTCTGCATTTCCTCTGGTTCCTCTTATCTCCACTACCTGATTCCTTTACAATGAGAGGTCAGTCTGGTGTATTGTTAAAAGCATAGTATCTTGAAACATATCAGTCAGGTTCAAACCCAGCTCTGCAACCTATTGGAGATATGACCTTGGGTAAATCACTTAGCTTGTCTCTGCTTTAATTAGCATATCTCTAATATAGAGATGATAATCCTTACCTCACAGTGCTGCTATAATTCTGTGGCAAATGAGTGTGACTGCTTATTAATTTATGTTTGGGTCTTTCTTTAATATTTGTTTAAATTTATTTTTAATTGAAAGATAATTGCTTTACAATGTTGTGTTGATTTTTGCTGTACAACAGCATGAATCGTCCATAGGTATGTGTATATCCCCTACCTCTTTATCTTCCCTCCTACCTCCCCACCCCTCTAGATCATCATAGAGCACTGGGCTAAGCTCCCCTGTTATGTAGCAACTTCCCACTAACTATCTATTTCACACATGGCAGTGTGTATATGTCAATGCTACTCTCAATTCATCTCGCCCTCTCCTTCTCCTGCTTGCCAGATGAAAATTTTCTATTTCTACTCTCACTTACAGCTAATTTAATATCCAGGCATTATAGGCTTCACCTGTCCCTATTCACCTCTGTCTAGTTTACATACTATGACTTCCAGACACTCAACTGATAAGGAAATTTAATGTTGGTCAATTTTGTTTGCCGCAGCCAGGGGAATAATTACTGCTCTTTGTGGTTGAACACAGGCTTCCATTTCTGATATAGCAACGGGGAATAGGGACTCACTCTGATCTACTATCTGCCTGTCCATGCAACAGTTTTGGGGGCCCAGGCATGAGTGCCATCCTTCTCAATCTGATACTTTTGCAAAATTAATACTTTTAGTTTGGCAACTCTGTGTATCCCTCCCCCTCATAGAACATTTTATTTTATGACCTCACTTTATAAAGATGAAAGAACTGAGGCTCAGAGAAACAGCATCACCAAGCTAGTAAATGGATGAGCTAGACTTATTTTACACTCCATCATATTACAAAAGATTCCTCTCTCTACCCTCAAACAACTTTTGTTGTTCCCTACCTCATTAATGACGCCACTATTTCTCTAGTTTTGTGGACTAAATTTCTGAGTTTGCCTTAACACTTCCTGGTCCCTCATCATCGCTCATGTCCCGTTCATTTTCCACTCCTGTTTATTTCACTTCTGAAATAGAACTAAAACCATCTACTTCTCTTCCTTTCTACCTCCACAATATCAGTGCATGTAGACATTATTTTTCCTGGGACCCCTTCCTTAGGCTCACCCACATTCACTCTGATGCTCCCCAATCTATCCTCCAGGATGCTGTCAATGTAGTTTTTCTGATTGTTGAAAGCTCTCAGACACAGTCTGGCCATTTCCTACCCCTCCCAACACTGACTCACATCCTTTGCAACTACCTCTCTGTTTAAGCATCCTTTTCTTGAGGAAGTTTTCTCCGACTTCCCTTGATTACCTGAATCCTTGCAGGTTAATTGTGTCTTGTCTACCTCTACCCAGAGTGATATCTCTAAAAAGACAGGGAATTTTCTCTATATGTTTACCTAAAACAGTGTCTGGCCCAGAATAGGCCCTCAAATAAGTATTTAACACATTATTCACTTTATAGTAAAATTGCAACTCTACAAATGTTCCTATGTTCTCAGAGGCTTTTCAGTGGGGAGCTTTATCAGACAAAGCTTAGCTGGCCACCGTAGCTTGGGAGCCAAGTGCATTATTTTAAGAGCCAATCATTTGGACTTTCTGCAATACATATCAGATTTTTAAAATATATATATTTAACAGCCCAGAGCAACTTTTCTTTGGTAGTGTCAGAAAAGACAATGGAAGTCACTGAATTTGCATTAGGAGCACCAACTTTCCCTCAAACAATAGCTGCCTTAGGGCAAGGGCAAACCTTCAGCAATGCTGGCTAGACTGGGTTGAAAACTGGATTGGTCATAGACCCTGCTCTAGATATACCATCGAATGAAATTGGTTTTGGTTACTAATATTCATGGCATTCCTTTTAGGTTTTTTTCCCCAATTCTTTTCAGTTCTAAAGTTCTTACTCTATTTATGACGATTTCAACTGTCAGTCAAAAAACTTCTATCCAAAACTGCTAGCTGAGAAGATACTTGAATTGTAATTTCTATTAAGTATTATAAATAATGACAGTGTCATTCATCTAATAAAATATATTAAATCATGGAAGAAATACACAAAATGTGTCTGGTGTGTTTTTCCTCCTGATGAATTTTTTCCCTGCCTAATAATAGTCCTTAAATTGTTAAGATGGTAAGAGATGTTCAAAAGTGAAAGTGAAGTAGCTCGGTTGTGTCCGACTCTTTGTGACCCCATGGACTGTAGCCTACCAGGCTGCTCTGTCCATGGGATTTTCCAGGCAGGAGTACTGGAGTAGATTGCCATTTCCTTCTCCAGGGGATCTTCCCAACCCAGGGATTGAACCCAGGTCTCCAGCATTGCAGGCAGACGCTTTACCATCTGAGCCACCAGGAAAGCCCAAGAGACATATGTTCATGGCATTTACTCCTCCTGACTTTTCATTTTTGGGTCTTGTTAATATACTGGGAGATTAAAACGAGTTCCACAAAATGAAATTGTTACCAGTTGAAATCCAGGGGTTCTCATTGTTATGCCACAAATTGAAATTCATAAAATCATTTGCTATTCAGTTCAGTTCAGTTCAGTAGCTCAGTAGTGTCCGACTCTTTGCAACCCATGAGCCACAGCACTCCAGGCCTCCCTGTGCATCACCAACTCCCTGTGTTTACCCAAACTCATGTCCATTGAGTTGGTGATACCACCCCAC